>KZ613466.1:194411-496449 GCA_002865625.1 Hyaloscypha hepaticicola | reverse complement strand
AATTTTTATTATTTATAAATTTTTATTATTTATAAATTTTTATTATTTATAAATTTTTATTATTTATAAATTTTTATTATTTATAAATTTTTATTTTTATTTTAAAATTTTATAAAAATATTTTAAATATATTAAATCTTTTAAAAAATCTTTTAAAAAATTTAAAATTTAAAATTAATTAATTAATATTATATAATTTAGTGAAATAAAATACTTGAGTTTAATATTAAATTAAATATAATAAAACGAATTCTTTATATAAATATTAAAATTTAAAAATAATAATAAAAAATAAAAAATAAAAGTCGAAATTTCTTTTTAATTAATAAACTCATAAACAATCACGTGAATATTGATTTAAGCTTTTAATCCTTGAACTGTAAAACTAATTACGTGTTTTAATTTTAATTTTAATATTTAATTTTAATTTTAATATTTAATTTTAATTTTAATATTTAATATTTAATTTTAATATTTAATTTTAATTTTAATATTTAATATAAATAATAATTATTTATTTTAAAAATATTAATTTTTTTAAAAAAAAGAATTAAAAATTCAAATTATTAAAACTTATTATTAAAGTTTATATAACTTTGCGTATATAAATAACTTAAATTAATTTGTCTTTAATATGAATTAAACGAATTTTAATATTTTCTTTTTTCAAAAATATATTCGAATTTTTGAATTTTTTACTTTTTATTAAATTTAAACTTTTATAAAAAATATAAACCTCGATTTAAAGACTCTTAAATCGATTAAAGGCTCGATTATACTATATTATAATTATATTTATTAAATATTTATTAAATTATATAAAAATAATTTATTTTATAAATTAAATAAATATAAGTTTAATATTAAAGAGATTAAGTTTTTTAAGTTTTTTATTAATATAAAAAGTATTTAAATAAACTATTAATAAATTTATAATATAATTAAATAATTAAAATTAAAATTATTTTATAATATTTAAGTTTTTTTTAAAATTTATAAACTTTTATTATAAATTTATTTATTAATATTTATATATAATTTTTAAGTTTATAAATTTCTTAAAAGATATAAAATGAGATTATAAAATTATTTTATTTTATTAAATAAAAGTAATATAAGAGAGTTTTTAATTCTTGAAAAATATATTTATTTTAATATTTATTTTAATTTCTTTAAAAAAAATTAAAATTTATAATTATAAAAGTCTTTATTAATATTAATATTATTATTTTAAAGATATTAAATATATAAATAAGATTATTATTAATTATAAAAACCTTTAATATTTTATAAAAATAAAACATTTAAAAATATTATTAAATATATTAAATAATATATTTTATAATATATAATTTTAAGATTATATATTATAAAAGTATTTTAAATCTTATAAATAAATTTAATAAATTTCTCGATTATATTAATAATTTTATTAATATAATATAATTTTTAATCTTTTGAAATAAATTTAAAAAAACTTTTATTATTATAATTTAAATAATTATATAAATTATTAAAAAGTGACTTTTTGAAAATAAATTTATAATATTTATTATTTTTTATTATAATTTAAAGGGATTATTTATTAAATAAAGAATAAAGAGATTTTTATTTAAATTATTTATAAAAGAATTAAAATAATAAAATATAATTTAAAAGTATTAAAGACTTATTTCTTTAAATCTTTAAATTAAATAATTATAAATATTTAATTTTACGAATATAAATATATACGATTATTAAAAGGATTATAATATTAATTCCTTTATTTAAATTATTATTAAATATTATTTAAATAATTTAAAGAAATGATTTTTAATATTAAAATATCGCGAAAAAGAGATTTAATAAAAGGGAAATTTAAATAATAAATAATTTAAGTTTATTTAAATATAAACTAAAAATTATTATATTAAAGGATTTAATATTATATAAAAAAGTTATAAAACTTTATTATAATAATCTTTTAATAAGATATTATAAAATTAAAAAGATATTTAAATTATTTAAAAGATTTTAATATTAAGAAAATATAAAAATTAATATTTATAAGGTATATAAATAGCGTCAATCACTTGAAGCTGCCGTGGTGAGCCAAATTTATTATTGCGTCGCCTTTTCGGCATCCTACATGGGACTTTGCGATCTTAAGAGACAAAGAATGCAGGCGGCCCCCCATAAAGCAACGAATTCATATCATTTATATTCAACAATTTTGCGAGTTTTGAAGAAACATACATCACAACGTATGATGGAATATGAAGGAATAGAAACTATTTCTTCAATAACTTGAGGGGCTACTTCTCGATCTGAACTGGAATTGGATCTGTTACCTACAATTTCTAACTTGCGGAGCCGGAGGTGTCTCATAGTCTCTCAGGAGCAGATACTTCATATAACGAGGAACGATCAGTAGGCTAGGCTATAATGAAATTCAAGATGCTTTGATACTTTTGCCATCTCCGTAACTGGGGCAAAATGTCGAGATACGGGACCTTTCTCATTTCTAGTGAGTTGATGTTCGCTAATTAGCCAACAGGTCGGAAGACCGCGCCAGCCACTCGAAAGTTCTATCCCATATAAGATAGGAATACGTTGACCAGATGCTTACTAACTCATACGGAATGATGGTGTCTTTCATTCAGCCTAAAGGGATGCTAGTCAAGCTGTTGTTGAGAATTGTTGAAGTGTTTGGAACAAAGTTTGACAGAGGCGAAATGCCCCTGCAAGCTGCGCAATCGGTGGCTATGGGTCTTTACGATCTAAATTAGTTTATATCTTTGCCCTGAAAACAAGCATTCGACTTTGGGCCGTGTACTCTGCCTCATACAATTTCTGGAAGAAACTTTTCTTCAATTGTGCTAATAACAACAGAGTGGCTGGGTCAGCCTAAATGGCCTCGACCTACTTTCACCAAGCCTCACCACAAAAGCGACCGCACGCGCCCAGCTAGCAGACTGCCAGGCAGATCGTCCAATTACCAACGGAGCAGCAGTTTTTGGCTTTTGTATTGGCAGGTTTGTTGTTGGGGTCTCGTCGGTTGGGCAGAA
This sequence comes from Hyaloscypha hepaticicola, assembly GCA_002865625.1. Lineage (NCBI taxonomy): Eukaryota > Fungi > Ascomycota > Leotiomycetes > Helotiales > Hyaloscyphaceae > Hyaloscypha > Hyaloscypha hepaticicola. The sequence continues at coordinate 493,399 of KZ613466.1, read as the reverse complement.
TCCTTCGGATTCGGCCTTGCATAGTAATGCAAACGCAAGAGGTTAAGTCTTGTTGCCTAGAATTTGAGCGTTGATATAGAATTGAGTCTATCCCAAATGCTTCTCAGATATCAACCACCCCTAAAAACTCGTTTTGAAGCTATTGGTATTCATTTCTTCTCTTGGATCGATCAATAATTGATCTGGCATGCCGTCGACATACCACAGGCAGCACGCAGCCGCAGGGTTGCTACCCACCCGTGCTCAAACGAATAATCGCACCCCTTCTTTGAGAAGTGGAGATATCTGTAGAGGGTGTATCGTCTGGTTACCTCCGAAAACAAGTCATGATGACGCTGTATTGTGCAACAGAGACGGCTGCTGTGACCGCAGCGCTCTCCAAGAAGGCGGGTACGATCATCCAGTGGTGGTGCTGAAAATCCGCCAGAGAGAAAACTCGACTTTATATGGGGACATTCTGTGCACTGTGGTTTGCGTAGGTACTGTCTATTCTCAGACCTTGATCGGGCTGACCTGATTGCAGGTAACAACGTTCCAGGGCACCCCTCTTCCTCTATACCTGGACCAACGACTTCGACGACCGCATTACCGAACTTCCATACCTATCCTCCCACCCGATACAAAATCTCTATCTATTCATGGTCCTGAATTTGAAAAGAAACTTTTTCTCGAGAAAGACGAACTGAAGAAACAGTCTTACGTGAAGGTTGGACATACTTACGAAGTGCCAGCTTCGACACTCACACAATACTCAAGGGGCCGTTGCAGAGCATATAAGAAAAGACTCACAAAGGCAAGCTACATCTTTTTGATGGAAGAATTGGGGCTTGTACCTGAAGTTTTCGAGGAAACGGCCTCATTGTTCGAGACGGCGGAAAACCGTCTTCACGAGCTGGCGACTACAGTCAGACTGATTCCAAATGCAAGTCAGACTCGGAGTACTGCCAACCATTCTCAACAATTTGTCATTCCACCGGTATATCAGCACTCTCCAATCTATAGCTCTCAGTCAGCGCCACAAAATACTTCCTACGGTGGAACAGAAACAGCGCTATTTCTCCCGCTTTCCCATCAACGCACGCTACCATACTCGAGCACTTCTGAGCCTGGAGATGAAGAGTCACTTTCATTTGTGATCAAATGCACTTTGGCAGTTGTTGTTGTAGTTCTGGGTACTTTCGTTTGGTGGAGGTATTCTCTACAAAGGAGGCGAGTTATGCTTCCTCAGTATTGAAACTCTGTATAGAGGTTCAATGCAACAAGGTATTTGTTACATATGACCAATCTTTGCTACTGACTCTCACTGGAGTAAGTCAAGAAGATAGATTCTATACGACGTTGTATATCGAACAAGGATTTCAGGGCTCTTGTTAGGATTAGTTGAAAACGAATACGGTACCTTCTTCTCAACAGAACTTGCTATTGGCTGGACCTTGTGAACGAAAGGGGAAACAAAGTATCCCCTCAAAAGGAAAACATGCTCCTCAAAAGTATCTGCTGTCTATTGCTAGTCACAATCACCCAATGTAGTTGCGGCGAGTCCATGATGAATAACCTGGTCACGAGCTGATTATTATTTGCATATATTTCGTTTACCAACAAGTTGCTCCGCATCTCTGCACAAACATTGAAGAGTATAAGTAACCAGCCTTGGACCACCGTTTTTGGTCTTGAAGTAAGTCATCAAGAAAGTCATCACATCGATTAATGAAGGTTCTCTCGGCTAGATTGTAGAGGAAAATGGCAAATAAGCAGAGCTTAGAGCAGAGTTAATCACCTGTCAAGCATACTGATTTTCATATTTTTTATTGTTTCAAAGTACTCCTACTGAGTTTCACAGACAACTCCATCCCATAGATATCTGGACAGCGCGCAATATTTAGATCTTTCAACTACAATATGCAATTCTCTAATGCTGGCTGCCATGCATTCCTGACAAAGAGCTTTCTCCAATTCATGCATGATGTTTAAACAAGCTTGAAACATTCCTTCGATTTCCCTTCAATTCCGAGTTTCTGCCCGGGCATGAATCCATGAACATATCCATCACCCCAGAGTGAAAATGTATCCTCATCAGCCGAAGGACGAAGTACAAAAGGTACAATGCAACCATCAAACAAGCAAAAGACATCCCCCACCTGTACACCATGTGGCGACCACCCCATATAGCCTGACTCCAAAATGACAAACGTGTAGGGTATCCATATCTTCGTCACGCTATTTACGATTGAGTCGGTCCCAAGGTGAATATGCTGTTCCATTGGTCCTCCGTCTAACACAGAGAAATCAATCGGTTGAGTTGATGGATTTGAATTCATTCCTCGATTCCAATTGCAGAATTTCAAAAATAGATCTTTGGCCTCGATGGGTGCTGGTGTTTGATTACAGTGGCGGTCCATGAGCATCATTCGCCAGTAAGCTTCCTCTCGTGCTTCTCCATCTTGGTATGGATCTGACACTGATTTTTTGACCATTTTCTGGGTCTCGTCTAAGAGTAATACTATTGTTTTTGCCATGAAAGGTAGCCATGCTGTTGCAGAAAAATTGACATCGCCTTCGTGGATAATCTGCGGCCCAATAAAGGCTACTTTGTCAATAGTCGTCCCACTGACTGATAAGTAGCTAGGAAGCAAATGACAATCCAACTGAGCTGGTCGGTTTCGTTCGATATCGGCTGCCCAATTTTCCAGAGTGTAATCGCGAGCTGGGCCGTATGCAAAATCAAACACCCATGATGACAGCCCGGGTGTTTTCGGTGTTTGCGATTCACTAAATCTAGGCGCGAGGCCAGCGCCAAGGAACAAATTCAACCGGTTGCCCTTATGAAGGTAATACCAAGATATTTTTGTGAATATCTCCTTATTGGAAACCTCGGAATCATAGTTGGGCTGTAGCTCTTCGGCCGCGGAGTCAGAGGCAAGACTCAAGAGGGCGTAGACCTGATCCCTTGGATTGCCTGCACCGAACATCATATTGTGGTCCACGATTTCAGCAACTGTCAGCCGTCGAGAGGTATCCTGAATAGAGAGTCTCAACTTTTTGATCACAGTAGCTCGTTCCCTGAAGGCAAAAATACTGAGAATGAATTGTGACCATTCTTGCACTTTCCAACCCTTTGGCACCCCTTTCGACCACTTTTGGAAGTATCCACCATCTGGTCCCATTGGTAAGATTTGGTCCTTCGATTGCGCACTTGCTATCATCATGAGGTGATCAAAGTATATGCAGTCTTTCCCGTGCATGAGAAGAAATGATTTGGCGAGCACCATCTCCTGCACTATCCATGCACGCTGGAAATAATCATTTTGGAGAAACTCGGATAGTGCTCTGTATATCAAGAACGAACCGCCTGAATCGAAATTGTATTTTTTCCCGTTCGCAAAAGTCTGGACCATCCTATGTATGAGTAGTCCAAATGAGAACTGGCTCTCCGTATAAAGATGGCCAGTGACGAGCGATGCTTGCGAGTAGATTCGGCCCATCAACGGAACTTGAAGTGCCTTCTCGGCAAGATCATCTTGGTTGATACAAATGGCATCAATCCACAGATACCGCACACCGATAGGAATCAGTGCTACAACAGCTGCCGCGCAGTTGGTAGTGATTGGGATATATCCAGCATCTTGGTTCGAAGCGTTGGTGATCCTGAGTGCTACGGGTTTCTCCTCAGAACCCCAACGATACGACACAGCCCAGAAATCAACAGCATCATCCAGGTTCACTGTCTCCAAGCTGCATAACGCGGTACCCTGCGTCGAATCAATTCGGAGCAAACGAATGGTGCGTGGTGTTCGGATTGCAGTGTATTGATATAGAGCTATTGGATTCGCAGGAACGACCAGTCTCAGAACACCAGCAGCTAGTCTCTCTTGCTGCATCTGGATGTCAACTTGCGCTGTCACCCCGACGATACGGGCGATAACCTTGGGAAGGGTGAGGGATGATGATGATATTGCGGTGACTTCAGGCAGCATGCGAAAGAGTCCCCAGAAGATAACGGCCAAGTACAACCCAGACAAGAGAGGTGACGGATCAGAGGTCATCCAGCGCAAGGGTCTGGAGAAAGTCGTGGTGTGCCGCGAGAGGAGCCATTTGGAGAACCAGAAGCCACACAAACGGAGTGATTCAAGACACAATAACCGGGAGGGGCTGGGATGATTGCCATAATGGAGCTGGTAGTCCCTATACACACGGGACGAAAACGACTTCCAGGATGCTCGGCCATTTATCAAGAGGTCGATCACAATATTCTGTGAAATGCGGCCAGGTATGTACCATGACCGAATATCCCAGAGTTGCGGACCAATCAAACCTCTGCATGCAACACTGAGAACCCCATGGCCAGCACCAGCAGCGAGGAATTGAAGACATGTCTCGATCGTCAGCGTAATTCGCGAAACAAACGCGGGGTGGTCATAATCGAGTCCTACGAGCTTCGTTGCCATATTGGTTTGCGGCTGAGGATGCTGATGCCTGCTATGTCGCGACTTGACGAAAGTTCATAGAACAGTGGTGTGTGTATTACGGGGCCTTAAATATACGATAGGAGGACGTGCAGAGCTTTACTGGGTCGTAGTGCTTGTGTAGATTGGTCATGTATCACTTCTAGACAATTGAGGAGGTTGTAGGCAAGGAGGAGCCCGATCGATTATGGGACACGGGTTACGAAAAAGTGAAACCTAGCCGATCAGCTCGATTCAGCTGGTTTTCGCTTAGGGTCGCCAATCAGAGGAGGAAAACAAAACCCCTTATTCAAGCGTTTCCGCTCAAACTTCCGACCAACGACTCTCTTATCTTTTTCCTGCAGAATTATTTTTTTCAGTTTCGATTTGCTGCACTGCTTAATTCGAACTGAGATTAATTCCTTTAAGGAATAATATTAAGCTTGGACCTAAGCCTGTCGACAATCTTCAAGGTACAGACGGGGTGAATCTCCCGTCAACGATACGAGAATTCTACTGCTGATATCCTGAAGATCATTTAGACTAGCCCTACTTTCCGATATCGATGTCACCTATTGAAACTTTCTACTTCCTATGCGCGTACCTCTCGGGTCATATTTCTTGTTAACCTTCGAACCCGGCCTTCAACTCATAACTCATTAAGAAGTTACCAACAGAGTCAGCTGGCAGCCTTGGAATAATTAGGGGAGAGAATAAAGGACTCACGAAGATTTTTGGGAATTAAAAAGGGTGAAAAGAAAGAAAGAAAGTTGTATTGAATCCCGTTTCCTTTGATGCCATGAAGTCATCTAATCTGGACAACAGAGACAGAGAATTGTTCCTTTTTTGTTCCAAAACAGTGGAAGAAAAGTAGACAAGGCGACAAGATTGAGAACAAAGACAGATCTCAGGGAACAAGTGAAAGCTCACTCTCCGTTCCATCCGTATATAACGAGGCCTTTTTTGGAAAAAAAAAGAAAGAAAGAAAGAAAAAAGAAAAACCTTACTCTAGCTAAGTGTCGCGTTTTGTCGGTCGAGGGACAACATCTTTGGATCTCATCTTGTCACAAATGGCAAATATTCAAGTCAGTAATACTAGAAAGAGTTTTTTAGTCTTATATTCCCTAGTGGTATTTCTGGCAGACATGCCACTCCGAAAATACGTTGCACTACACGCGCATTTCAAATATTTAAATGTGTCCAGCAAATACGCCTTTCCCTACTACTAAATTCAATCGAGCTGGTTTTACGGAGATCAAACTCGGTATTTCAGCTGCAGGAGGGGATCATCGCCGTGGTCTGAGAGGGCCGGGCCAAGATTTGAAGGTAAGAAGCACGCGATCGTGTCAGTGCGAAACCAGTCTCCTAGTCCTAGGTTACGTTTTTGGCTATCATGGAACCCATAAACAGATCTCAAAGGTATTATCTACACCCTCCAAGCCTTTACAATGGGGGAATTGCGAAGGAGAAGAGGCATCGTGGTCCTGTACTGATCCTCGGGATCTACTAATGACGGGTTTCCAAGTTGAAGGACATCGAATTTGCCAGGCGATCGACGCAAGAGTAAATCTCGATTATTACAATCTGTACAGATCGTGCTGACCCGTTTTATAGATAACCACCTCATACCATACGTCTCTCCAGAACTTTATCATACATCAGGTAGGACATGAGTTCAAGGTATCAGTCTCAAATTGACGCGGCTGCACTCGATATTATCACACCTGTGAGCTGATTCTGGCTGGCGGTTTTCAGGCCGGAAGATTTCCACGTTCGAAAACAGATCTCTGGCTAATCCGAATTGCGACTATTTACCAACCTTGGAAGAGGAGTCACAGCTTTCCAATGGAATTTGGACGCGTGAAGGTCACTCTGGAGAAAGTTTAGGATGGAATCTATGGATGAATTCTTGAAGACGAACCTCGCTTTAGGGTCTGGAAGCCTTCAGCGCTTACAGTTGGACAGACAGTAGGTTATGTAAAATGAGCGCTCGGACATAGGATCAAGAACAGAAGTTCTCCAAAGGTCTTAGGTACTTCCCTAAGTGCCTGAGGCTTGATAGACAGGTCGTTGAAAACCTTCATTTATTATAGTTCTTCTTCCTGTTTCCTCCCAATTATATCTTATATGGACTCTGAAGTAGTTAACACCATACAAGTTCAGGCTAACCTTGCTGACGTAGAAGCCATTTAACAAGCCGATGATATACTGATATAAATTTAACACTTGTTATGAAAAATTTAGTTTTTTTCTTCTTACGAGTTCCACGCACTACATAAAGCTCGGAAATTTAGTGGTGATGCGCGTCCTATAAAATCCACACGATATTATTTCCAACCGAAACACTTCAACACCGTACAACCCTTTTTTTTTCCAAAATAGCCTTTACTCCTTTGAGTGAGCTAAAGTTCCTCCCCAATCCGATCAGCAGTAAAGCTTTGACCGTGGATTACTTGACGTGGCATTGAGCACGAAGTCGAAGTTCGATTATTTACGAGACCTCCCACCCCATCCACTATGTCTCGCAATCGACAGAATACCGCCTCCACTGAGAACTGGTCCAGCAAGGGGCTGGAGTTGGACCCCAAGTATCGCGATGTCAAAGCCGAGGAAGTTTGCGTTGGATCTATCGTCTGGCTACGATAACGTCGTTCCAACGAGGAAGAAATAACGTGTGTTCGTCCAGGACATTGTTCGGACGGTTTTAAGTTATTAGACAATGGATACAGGCATCCAGTTGTCGTACTCAAGATTTGGCAATAACGTGGGTCGACCGAGCCGGGCGACTTGATGTTGGGAGTCAGCGATGTAAGTTGTTATCAAGCCCGTTCTTATTATCAAGTGCAGTTTATCTTTCTCTGAATCGATGATCACTATGCCTTCGTACTTGAGCTAGATTGGGCTACACCACCCACGAATTTCAGATGGATTGGCGTAGTATCAAAGACAAAACAGGAACAAGCTAACATTGAATAGCTGACAACATTCAAAGACACCTCTTTGCGGAAATACATCAATCATCGAAGTTTGATCAAATTCGAAGAATCCATACCCATCTTACAACCCGAAGAGATCGCGAACCCGAATATTGAGCAACTTACTCTCGCGTCTGGTGAGCTAGACCGCAAGTCATATGTGCGACTTCAGCACCTACTTCTAGTCTCGGTTAAGTACCTGTGGATGTATAAATGGAGCGAGGGATTACACGCTTATGATTATCGACTTGATCGACAAAGCTACGAGAAAGTAATGTGCGAGCTCGGTGTCGACCCTGATACATACGAGGGCACTAACGAGGTGATCAATACTGGCAGTTTGAGGAATATTTCATTGGCCAGGAAAGAGGCCATGGAGTTGTATGAAAATTATCGACTGCAGAGCGAAGGCAACTGCAACTCCGACAAAGGCAAAGATCCTGATTATAAAGGCAGCTACAGAGCTGGTCCCTCTCTTGCAGATGTCAATCAACACCAGGAGATCCCAGACGCCGTATCAAACCCCAATACTACGAAAACTCCGGTTCAGGAATGGCCTCAGCCTCTTCAAACTTTCGACACAAAGGCTGCTTCCAACCAGCGTCCACACGAGCCCTTGACCAATTCTCACAAAGTCATTCTCAAATTCGCATTCCGTATGGCTTCTTTCCAGAATATTCAGATTCCTCACATGTCGATAATCCAACTTACAACGCCTCCAGTGGCATATTGAACGCCTATACCTCGGATTACTCTTCTGGACACCTACACTCATATCAACAACCTCCAGTCCAACCCTTAGCAGGGGCCTATTTTACACCAGCACCAGTACCAACTTTTTTCCCGCCAGCGGTGCAAAATAACTTTTACTTCCACGGCTCCACAGCGCATTTTGACGCGCCAGTAAATCCAATCGACCATGGGGTACAGTCTTATTCAACGGCGCAACCAGCATATCGTTCTGTAGGACAACAATTCGGAAGAGGGAGGGAAGAAGGATTTCATAATGAAGACGGACAACAAAAGGCACAGCAGTTGGGTCTGCAAGGACCCCAGCAAATGGGACAACCTTGGTATCAACAGATGCCACAGACTATGGGCCAAGAGATGGCACAGCCAGTCCCTCTCTACGATCAAATGACAGAGAGATATGCTCCAAATCCAACAGTACCACAACAGCAACCGCCACCAAGCCATACTAGTTTCCGTCCCTCTACGCCAGCCACCGGCGCACAAGCAAGTGCCTGGTCATCAGGTTTTCCTCTAGAACAACACCAGCGACCCAGCCAAAGTTTTCGGCCACGAGTCCTTCCCTGTTCACAGAGAAACATGGCTTCGGACAGCTTTATTGGTATGAGCAATCCTGATGGCCCATTTAGAGAAATTGGCCTCCCACCTCAGATACCAGCTCCTTATCCCGAGCCGTACATTTCGCCCTACGAGCGTGGTTTGGCCCACCCTCCCGGGGCACGTGGGGGGCAGAGAGAAGATTGGTTTTGATGCTTGAGACCAGAAATTTAAAATGTGTATACGCTTTTAGGAGGAGGGTGCCTTGCAAGAATGTGGAATTTGGACTGGCTGGGAGATATTTTCGGGAAGTGACATTCTTTGGAGGCGGTTCGGTTGTGGCAGAGAATTCTTCTGGGTATTAGAGAATTAGATAGGAAATAATAACAGAGCAGGTCCCTAACCAAATATTTTCCCAAGCAGAAGCTATTTGTGATCTTGTGAAGCGAAGGTACCTACGTACTGAGAGCGAAGCAACCTTATAACTGCAAGCCAGTTTGAGATCGCATGAATGTAAGTTGATCTCAGACCCTTGCCTGCGGCAGTGACTGGCGTTTCTCCCTCATACCCAGCAGTAACTAAGCAGCAGAATATATTATCAAACATGCTAGAAAGCCATAGCACCACTTTTTACAGCAGCACAAAAGCAAGTCCCCTTCCTTTACATATATACGCATCTGGAAAACAGAAAGTATTACGCATGGCAGTCATATATTCGTAAATTAAATTATTATGGTAAGTTTGAACTATGTATGTACAGTAGGGTCATTAAGATTAAATTTGTTGCGCAAAATACAGGTCCCCTGCCATTATTCAACATTCTCCATCCCAGCTAAATAGCCTTCCAAATCGAACTCCTCAAAGGATACATCTTCATTCATTGCTAACTGGACACTGGCAGGTATCTCTTCGCAGGTTTCTTGAAGAAGATTGCAGAGGTCATGTAGAGACTGACCGGCCACTTTACAAATTCCTTTCATTCCACGCAGTCCACGAATGGCGTCAGCGAGGTATATCTCCGTCTGTTGGGTGTTGTGCACTACACCACTTGAGGAAAGTTGGATAATGTGGATAATTGCGGCTGATTCCAGGCAGTATGTGTTGACAAGAGACGTTTTATCCAAACCATAGATTCGTGAATAGAGCATGGTCAACTCTGAGATAGCCGCTGCTGACTCAGTGCAAATCTCACGAGCTGATTTCAAGTCCTTGAGAAAGGGTTCCTTGAGGAACGGATGCAATAACTGGATAACGCAGTGATGATAGTAACAACTGGCGCTCAGTCAGCAGGAGACCCAATTCGCCAAGACTAGAGTTCACTTACTGAAGTGTTACTATCTGAGGTAGTGGGGAGCCTTGAGTATGAATTTTGAGCTCAAAAGGGAGATTGAGAAACCATTTTTGCATTTTTTCGTAACTTTGATATGCTAGCTGACAATTCGTTCGAGCTGTGGGCATGTAGGGTATGTGAAGGATGTCTTCAACAATCTCCGAGAGAAGAATGCATTGAGTGAGAATATTGTACTTCATGCTAGGCTGCACCAAGTAGGGCGAGCTAGCACCATGTTGGAGAGTGCCATGAGGCCTCCAAAGGGTTTTTTCGAGTTTATGTTCCAGCTTGGGCTTGTCAAGTCGAATCTCTGTCTTAGGACTCGTGGGAAATCCTCTAGTGCAAATAGCCAATGTATTTTCAAGAGTAAAGCACCCCCAAAAAGTAATTCTTCGAGCCTCGATTTCATTCAAACTGAGGTGACTGCTTCTGTCTTGTGATATATGCAGTCCGAGCCTAAGTGCCATATCCATCATCTGAGCAGCGTATTTCTGACCATTGTCTTCGCGGTTGAGCATCATCTCGCGGAGGGACATTAAACCAAGTGCTTGCACGACAGTCAGGGATCTCTGGTTTTTAACCTCAGTCAAGAGTTGTTCTGCTTCGGCAAAAAAATGATCTCCGACGCTGTCCGGGTCATAAGTATCTTTCCGAGCCTCAGGTCGATCAGAGTAGCAACATCCAATAGCGAGAATAGCGTTCACCAGCAAAGGAGTACAATACTTGAGCTTTTTCGATTCGAAACCGTGGGAGAAAACTTCTTCGGGGAAGAGCAAGTAAAAGGGATGTGACCAGGTGAAATAGAGATTCAAAAGGTGTTGGATTAGGTTTTGATCAGTGGTGACTGTCGTCCACTCCGGTACTTGATCGGTAGGCGTTGGAACGAAACAGACATCTTCGTCAGATCGCAATAGACGGTTTAATGTACGGCCGTAGTAACGACTTTGATTATCCTGGGCCTTCCACGTGCGCTCAGGGAGGATTGCAACTTTGTCTTCCAGACTTTGTGGAGATGTAACTGTGCTTCCATGAGGGTTCCCTGACGATCCCGAGTCCATCATCTGAACGATCTGATCCAGTCTCTCGGGGTTGTTCTCCGGATCTTCTCCGTCACTGATCAATCGTACGAATGCTTTTTTCTCAGTCTCAGATCCGTTTCTAATCTTTCTGATCATGGAATCATAGACACGCCTGTCCTTTTCTTGCTCAGCGATCACTTTCCTCAAGGCGCCCTTTCTTCTAAAATCTTCTTCCGGCGCATAGTGACATATAGACTCCGTCTTGTGGACTGTTTTGCATGCACTGCATGTAGGCTTTTCACCATCACACTGTCCTGCATCAGCTTGATCTAAGGATAAAGTTTCTACAACCTCTCAGATCCACTGGGATGAGTGAAATATCACTAACCTTGGTCCTTCGAGTGCGGCATGGCATGCAAGCCATCGAGACACAATGCCTTTTTTTTGCCGGCTCGTTTCCAAGGGTGTTGTTATTCATAGCGAAAACTTCCGGAGATGAAGCGTATCCGCGTTTGGAACGACGTGATTGGTATGCCCCCCGGGGTTGGTAGGGCTTCTCAGGACTCAGGTCCATAATCGTCCAAGATCCTTGGGTCAAGCTCAATGGTATTATGCACCGATGAGGGTCTGAAAAGGAGTATTGGCGCACAGGTGCTCCGTGGAGTGTTACTTCGAAGAGGTCGTGGATTTTGAGTATCGAGGAGGATTTGAGTATCTCCTTACGAAGAGCTGTACTTATACAACAGATAAACTGGTGATGGTAATTTATGGTTGAGTGTTGTTCGAGTTTGGTTAGATCGAAGACGGACTGGTCGCCATCTATCAAAAGGGGCAAGGACGGCTCGCTTGGTTGTCTTGACAGGTCACGTGTGCGATGAAACTCTGGTGCTGCCCAGTTTTCTGACGGCATCCCGCTCATAGCTCCCTTTCAACAATCAGAAACTGATGTCAGCATGTTCTTTAGTGAAAATTACGAAGTGGATCAGTCGCGAATACCCATTCAATTCTTTACGGACTTACAGCAGCTACGCAAGATGACTCTTAAGTAATGTAATGCCTGGTCCGGCTGGCCGAGCTTTCGGTCTGCGTTTTATAGCTTCTGTTCAACATCAACATATTTCTAAGAAGTATACATAAGATTTTGGCAAACTCACTTTGCACAGCATCCATTATATTAAGCAAGATCAATCCCAGCAAGGCCAAGGGAAGTACTTGCCCAAATCCCCAACCAGACTCGTCAGTTGCGAGATCGGAATTGGAGAGCTTGAGATCAATCAGGTCGTAGGAGTTCCATGCCGCGAAACCGAAGAGACCAAGGGTGACAGCTATCGAATGGTCATCGCCTCAGGCTGCAAGAGCGAAAAATCGAAGGAAACACTACTCCATAAAAAGAGGGAAATTCAGAACTCCTTTCACTGGCCATCGGAGAAACTTTGTCTTGAAACGCTGTTCTCTTGTAGGAATAGAATAATCAGATGGAGCAGAAACTCCATTGCTGTACGAGGCGTGTCGAGCAGCCGACCCATGTGCCAACTCCAGGCTCTCCTGAATTGGGATGTACAACTTTGATTCTAGCCAAGTTTGGTATTTCTTGTGCCACTTATTCTCAAACCTATCCATAAACTTGGAAAATCGGTCCATCAAATTCGGGTTCTGGCTTGTGGTTCCAGCTACTAAGGAGGAGAGTATGGCCATGAATCCAGCGAGCAACTCAAAAAAATTATACGCCGCAAACAGTATCAAACCAGCCAGCCAGAGGTAGACTTGATAATATCCTGACCTGTCATGTGATATGAAACAATATCCACTGTTGTAGGAATCCCATTGGTCGTTTTGTCGAGGGATTGTCGCCAATTGGTAGTAAAAGACAGAACAGAGGTAGTGAAGATTACAACCAGTCTGGTCCAATGCCAGGCATCCTCCTCACCGCTTTCACTGATGATTCCCGCCCTCGCTAACCAAAACGAATTGAGGGTGAGAAACCAGTAGTTGATGACGATTTGCTGATGGTAGAAGGTCAAAGATTCCTTTTGGACACTACCTGCTATCATGATCGCTGTACCAGTCACAACTTGGACGTCGCAAAGAATATCCAGGGTATTTTTGACACTTGCTTCAGTAATCGCCATGTCTCTGTCAAACCAATGCAAGATCCCAGCAACGACCGCGCGGCAGAAAATGATCAACCATTAGATACACCATTCAAGACCGGCCCACCTTTCTGCAACGTATTTAGGAACTCGAAACGGTACGATAGTCCCCACCAAGTGTTCAAAGTTCTCAGGTCGGTTACAGGAGCCCAGAGTCGAGAGATATTTATTAAACTTCTTTGTCAGCATGCAGTACGCATTGATACCAGCTACAAAGCAGGTTCTCCACGCTGTCGCAATGAAAGCCGCCATGACCTTGAAACCGTGAGTACATGAAGTATCATTTGAAGAACAACAAAACGTACTCCAGGTCTTGCAATATCAGTATTCCCTTGGAATTGGCAATGGCATTGGGAATTGCTTGAAACCGGGAGCCCGATGGGGACCCATGTCATATTCGGATAATACGCATAGCAGCAATCCTCGACATCACAGTGGGCTGAAAGGTTGAAGGACATTTGAAATTGACTTTGAAGATCGCAAAGACTGAAATACAAAATTGAATGTGTTTGAGTGTGGATTCTGTAGTACGGCATCACGTAACTACAATTGGGTCAGAACCATCGTAGGAGGAAATCGCAAATCGTGAATCGTATATATGACGAAATCGCAAATCGTAAAGACTAAAAAAGGTAATTATGGGGTCGCAAATCGCAAATCGTAAGTTCTGATTGGTCGAATCGAGGAGGGACGTAAATCGTAAATCGTAAAGAGAAGTCTGTAATAACTCAATCACATATTAGCTATACTGCTATCCAGAGCTTCTTTAGTAATATAATATAATATATTTGAAGATATAATTGTTTGAATATGGAGAAATTAGGGGTTCTTAGCTTAGTTACTATGCCTTAGTGTCTTATATATCTCACTTGCTTTAAGCTTCTCTTCTAATAGTCAATCTTATACTTCCTCTCTCTTTTATTAATAATACTACCAATAATGGTTCGTCTATTAAAAGCTCTCGAAGTGTATAAGGGTCTAATTAAGGAGCTTCGTGATGACAATATATCACTTCCAGAGATCTGCCAGATTCTCCTTAGGGATTACGAATATGATGTGAGCGAAAGTACCCTGAAACGATATCTCCATGACTGGAGCTTCCTTAAACAGATATGCCTTATCGAGACTCCCGAATTGTATCTCGAAATCGTTTACTTATTTAAGGATATTGGTTTGCCAGATACGGATATTATTCGAGTCTTGGTGGATAAGGGATATGAGATTAATATTCGGAAGATTCAGGAGATTCGAAAGCGTCTAGGGCTACAATGTCGTTTACTTCGGGAGGAGATTAATGAGACTATTGAGGAGGTTTGTCAGCTTTTGTAGGTTGAGATCCATGAGAATGGAGAGTTTGGAATAGCTCGAAGCTTTGGTACCAGGTATATATATATATACCTGAATACTCGTGGTATTAATGGGGATAGGGACTGCAAGATCAGTTATACTATGATTCAAGTTGCCTTTCGAGAGGTTGATCCCGAAGGACTGATTCATCACTGGCATGAACTGAAGGCTACTCGAGGAGAGTTTATTGTGCCGGGACCGAACTTCGTATAGAGTATTGACAGCTATTGCAAGTTGAGGTTTATGGGAATTGAAATATATACCGGGATCAATGGTTACACTCGATTTGTACCCTGGCATTACTGTGGCATATCGAACAATATAGTAGTTAGTTCTTTAGTATAGTATCTCAATGTTACTAAAGAGGGGGATACTATACTATTCCATATTCGATCTAATCGAGGCCCTGAAATACTAATGGTAGCAGATACCTATTATCTTCTTCACCAAGCTGCCGCAATTCGAGAAGACCGGGAGCCGTACGAGTTCAGTGACGTATACTGATTTGGGACATCTATTATAAATTAGAGAATCGAGGTATAGTGGGGATAACTTATCAAAGGATCTCTGAATAAGTGGAAGATATACTTCCAGGATTTATATTAAAGGAGGTTATTTTCCAGGTCCAGCTTGTCTTGTATAATTACTATACTATATATTTATATATCTATTATTCGTCATACTATTGATCAATTCGTTCATCTCTGGAATTGGCATTAAATATACCTTCAAGTCAACCGTTTATATATTATCTCTGGAAGACTATAAATAAACTATAACTATCCTCCCCCCGGGATTCGTGATTATAGTATTAGGCCTGATCAGGAGAAGATTATATAAATAAAGGAATTATATTCGGATTAGAATATTAATACTTTCTTGCCTGAAGAGATATTATAATAGTACTATTAGACCCTATAAGAAATTAGATATTAGCTTTCAATTAATTATATAGATATAATTAATAGAACTCTAAAGTATACCTTGGCATATATTGACCTTCGTGTAGAGCTTACGGCACATATTAATAGCGGGGAAGACCCTCAACTTGGGCTATTAGCCAAGCCGATCAATTCCTATAACTGACAGCCAGATGACGAAGTTACTATTGGATTGAGAGCTGCTCGTGAATAAGAACCTGAAGCTGGAGTTCAGTTTGCGAATGAGGGGTATGACAATCGATTATATAATGGAGATATAGATTATTTATTATCGGAAGATAATAAGAGAGCTTCTGAGAGTGAAGATATTAATACCCTTAATGCTATTACTTCCGGAGATAGTAATGATAATAGAAGGGAATTCATGTCTAATAGACATGTCTCCCCAGTGGAGAGTGACGGAGAGGGCAATTTGGGGGCCAATATCTGGAGGAACTAGGCCGTGATAGTATAGTAAAGGTCATATATTAATAGTAAGCTATCGATTAAGAGGGACAAAGTGTAAAAAAGGACGGAAAATCCATTTCTCAATTTGAATTAAAATCGCGATAAAGATTAGGAGGAGTATTCTTATTATTATACTATTATTATATATCTTGTTTTGCTTAAAAACAAGCTGTTTTAGTATACTTGATTTTTTTTTAGTTATATTATTTATATCTGGTGGCAGTGTTATTCCGCCCGATTAGGCTTAGTGGCATTTGGTAGCCAATAAGATCACTTTCACGTGAATTAGGTGAGATAAGATTATAAAACCTCCCCTTGAATTACTAGCTCTCTTCTAGCCATTATCCAGTTTAAAACCAAGCTTTCAGGGCAATCAATTATGATACGATGGGTTTCTATAGTCAGGGACACTCCCCAGTGTCTTAAAAAGGCAAGTTTCCCCCAGATTCCTTCTATTTACTCTTTAAATTATCAAAAAATAAGATAATACTCGATTTTCTCCCAGGATTAGACTGCGAAGTGACCGAAATCAAGCACCCTGATACAAGCACGATACTCAAATCATGTCCTCAATATCTACTCTTTAATCCGAACTACTGTTCGATGGTTATACCACTTCCTGTATATACACTAATCACAAATACTGTTGTAATCGTTGCCGCTATCAAAGTTGTCCCTTCCTCTGATATCTTAACTACTATTCAATGGCCTATTACAAGCTTTATGACTCATATTTCTAAAGGAAGAGAAGAGGCCAGACGTGCTGTGATGGAAGCAAAGAAGGCTGGGCGTGCAGACCTTTGGAATGGAGCAATTCCTGGTGTAATGGGATCTTCCGGGAAGGTTAAGAAAGCGCAGAAAACCATGGGTTCTCAAGCCCGGGTTAACGCTTTTAATGGACCAAAGAAGAATAAGAGTAAGTTCAGCTTTAATCCTTGTTTTTTAGAATATATCCTGACTTGAGTAGAGCACCAAGTCGACATAGTCAACACTAGGGTTATCCTTATAATACGAACCTTTCACGAAGTGATTATACAAATCGGTAATAGCGATACCCAAAACACTCCTATTTACGAATCTTTCTTTCAATATGGCGATACTACTCCCCATTTGATTAGTAATCGTCACAAGTTCTTCGACGAAGACTATACCGATACTCATAGTATTGCCATACCTTGGTAGGAATAATTAGGGAAGTTCGCCACCTTTTTAGCTCAACTAATTGAGTATACTCTACAAGTTGGAGGATTGAGTACTAGAACGATTTTTCAGCTTTCATACGCCTATATAACAATTACCTTTACTCGAGACATTAACCTTAAGCAGATATCGGCGATGAAGGTTGACAGAACTTCGTTTATCAACGTCTATAATGTGAGATCCTTTTACGAAAAGGCCGGGTTTAAGAGGGCAAAGGGGAGTAAGGTATATAACGTTTATATCATCTTTAATTATAACTTGGGAGTTTGTACTCAACAGGAGTCGGCTCTTGCAAAGAAGAGGGCCAAGGGTATGGGCAAGAAGACTCCTGTCGTGGTTGTCTCTGAAGAGGAGGAGGATATCGACTCTATTACTAATAATGCTAACGAGCCGGAACCTGATCTCAATAACAATACCGACGATACCTTCGCTGAGTACGAGAGGGCAGCTCTGAACAGTCATTGCAAGAAGGAGCACTTCCGCCGGAAGCTTCGAGATATCCCCATTGCTACGGCCTTCTCAGAAAAAGATATCATTGCTATATCGAACAAGATAATTAGGGAGGAGGAGGAAGCTCAAGGAAAGGCTCTGAAGGCAGTAGAGGCTATAGAAGAGAATAACCTCTTTGTTTTAGGTGACGATACTGACATCGACAACGAGAACAGGGCTCCTCCTAGTATCCAGGCTAAAGGAAGCTTTATCACCCACAAGGACAACGAGAAGGCTATCCCCGATCAATAGCTCCAAGAGGAGACTATAGTAGAGTATAATACCCCGGTAGTGAAGTGTAAGAAGGCGCCAATTACGTATAGTCGTCTGTCAACGAGATTACAGGGAAACAAGAGACAGAAGAAGCAGTAAAGAACGGCGGGAGTGATATTTAATACTGTCCTTATAATCGCTAGTGCGAGAGGTTACGAATAGCTTCATTTCTGTTATTACAATTGGATGGTTTTGTCGGTTTTTCCTATTATATAGCTCTTCATTAAATAGATATATAATTTCGATATTTTTACACCAAAAACCAAGCTCCTGAGATGTCTGTGAGATAATCCCATTTATATCTTCAAAACTGCTAAGGTAACTACTACTAATATTACAGATTTCAGCTTTACGATATACGAACACCCTTCAATTACGATTTGCGATTACGTCCTTACGAACTGCGAATACCCTCGATTTGCGATTTGCGTCCTTCTCGATTTGACCAATCAGAGCCTACGATTTGCGATTTGCGACCCCATTATTACCTTTTTTGGTCTTTACGATTTGCGATTTCCTCCTACAATGGTTCTGACCCAGTTGTAGTTATGTGATGCCGTAGTAGGTCTCGGGGAGGGACGAGATATATGTTTGTGGTGTTCTGATTTGTGTAACCGCCGTGATATTCAGCTGAAGTCTAGAATCAGCCACGCTGAAAGCCAAAAGCAAACATGTGAAGAATCGCTTCGTCAAAAGGGAAATGATCTGTCGCACAAAAACCAGGGAGCTATTTTTGGATTGTTTAGGAGGCCACTCAGCTCTTGAACACTGACAGCCGAAAGCCACTGAAGATACCAGCTAGAGCAATTATGTTGGCCCCTGACCCCCTACACAAGTTCAATAGTTTTCAAATCAGCTTCAGAGAAGAATTCAGTCTCCCCACTCATTGTTTTGCCCAACCCGATTCTCCGAAACTTTGGAGTAATCGTGTCCTCCTCTTGCAGCGGGACAAGAGCGAGAAACATATCAACAAGAAACTGCGGATATTTCTCATTCCCCTCCTGGCCTAGCTTGAGGCAATAAATGTCAAATGTGACGACATCGTCAAGTGAGTCAGGCAAAATATACCCGAAAGGCCATCCCTCATGGTAAAGAGGTATATACCCCTTTTTGCGTTTGCAAAATACCCCTCCCAGATCTTCATTCAGCGGGCCACAACTCCACGCTTGCCGAAGAGAGGCTGATATAAATAGCGATCCGTGTTTGAGTCTTCCAAATCGATTACTGCTTGGGAAGTCCAGCACGATGGACTTGATGCGCGCGCACGGTCTCGGCAGACCATGAAATTGAATCTCGCCGTCGACGGCCGCCCAAGAGAAAGACGGAGCTAGATAAGTTATTGGTTTGCGAGAGAGTTGGCTGGCGTGAACGAATGAATTATCTGTCTGCGTATGATAGCCTTTCGACCCGTCTTTGTATTCTGTGACTTGGAAGATCTGATGCTCTTTTTCTGGTTTCTTGCTCGTGATGGACCAAGCGAGTTGTTTCGGGAGACACTGTCTCCATATCCCGGCGATGTATTCGTTGTTCTGCGTACGAGAGTGAAATGCGGCTGCTAGACCAGACAGAGCAGGTAGTTTGTCATCTCCTCTGGTGAGTTTTAGCGTACTGTATGCTTTCACAAGGCGCTCCCACTGTGAAGCAAAAGCTTCCTGTGACATAGGCGAAGGGCCATCCAGAGTGGAGCTGTATGCCAGCTTGGAGAATGGACCTTCTCGTTGACCACACTCCGCTAAGCCCCTCTTTAACACCACATGACCATCCTCGGCAAAAGTACCTTCGTTGCATTCCCAAAACATCTGATCCTTTCCAAAGTGCAGAATTCGACGGGAGAGGACACGTTCTTGGAAAATCCATCCCCTGTCCGAGAGATACGAAGCCTCAACATTTGTAGGGAACAGCGAAAATTGGATGTTTTTGAAACTAGTTTTGGAAGACCTGCGAATATCGAGTGTCACAGACTAGCTGTCTTCCGTTGGTAGGGTCATATCCGTGCTTGGGAAACTTTCTCTTGAGAATAGAAAGCCATGATTGTCGTCGCGACCACAATCAGCAAAAATAGTAAGGTGGGCATTAGCGTAGATACTGGCCATCTGGGAGGATTCGAGTTCCCAGTCATCTTGCGAATCTTGGATTATGCATAGGGAATCTACCCAGAGGTATTGCAGTCCGAGTTTTCGAGTTAAGCGAATGGCATCCACGATAGAGGGTGGAAGAGTACCGAGAGGAAACCAACTATGCCTTGATTCAAGGGTGTTCTGCGTTGTCACTTATTCAGGAATAGAACCGTTGACCCATCGATGACTCAAAGCCAGATATTTGCCAGTCTGCCCACTGCCTCGCCAGAGGCGGATAAGACTCTGATTTGAGCTGTTCACATCAATTAATCTGCTTGGCAATGGGACGTCTCCGGTGGCAGTGTTCACGTCTGTGGTTGGGGATAGATCTTGAGAATATTTTGAACTGTGGTCCCGCTTGCAGTGCTGGTGATCGCTGCGACAAGTGTCAATCCATTGTTGCATAATCTTTACGCTTTTATGAGAAAGTGGATCTGAGTCAATATCGGTCCCCCTCTGAATTGACCAAGAATGGAGTTGTGGGGTCTCTTTACTGCTCTTATATGGCCGTAGACCGAGTTCCAGTGGTATCATGAGACTTGTTTCTGTCGCTGATTAGCGCGAGATCTGGATATATATTGCCAAAATCTCACCACGCACCCTTCTCTGAGAAGACGCTGACTAAGACTTCGATAGTCACACATCTGCCCATGCACTCCGAAAAATCCAACGTGCCTCGAGAATAAGGAGTCGTTGACCGGCCCGATGCGCATGTACAGCCCGCCGAGATTTTAAATTCTAGGGTTCGGAGGATTGGTGGGTCAGTGCATACCCCTCGATGACCTTTGTTCCCATTCGAAATGCCAATTATGATTCGACTACGGTCGTGGTGATTCAGTCGATACTCTTCACGGAGAACCTCGTTGATGACTTTGCAGAATCTACAATGCCAAAGGTTTGCCGATTCCTGCATCCGAGCTACATGATGATGAACATATCCCCGGGATCCACAGAGCTCTTTGAACGACATCCCGGCGCAGATTTGGCAGAGTCCATTTGAGTCAATTTTGATTTCTGTGGCGGAGAACGGCAGAAAAAGTCTGGCTGCTGACGCGGCCTCGCGATTCCTCGCCAAAATCTGAGCTAGGATCGCTCTCCTAGCTCCTGGCTGCATAAGGGAATCTGTCTCATCTGTGGTGGCGGATAGCTCATCATCGTCGCCGGTTTTACGCTTTCCCTGCGCTACTCGCGCGTGGTCATCTTTAATCGTTGCAAACCCGCCCTCCCCAAGAATTTCCCTAAGATAGACACCGACAGGTTAATTTCCCCCAGAGCCACCATCTGCCCAGCAGAGAGGAGAGTGTGGACCCGTATATACGAGAGCACCTGCCCCGACTAGTGCTCGTGCATGGCTAAGCCACCCACTGTTCGCTGCGCAGTGTAAAGGCGTAGGGAAACGAGAATGTTGGCCGCTTAACTCACTCCCACCAAGATTAGGCTGGTGCTCAAGCAGAATTTCCAGGATGCGCATAGCAGCAGCGTTTTCTGCTTTGTCTCTAATGCCGTAGCGTACTGCCCGTGGCAGCTCCCCAGAAGGAGACAAAAATTGCTCGGATGTCCGTCTAGAGATTTGGTGGCTCTGGAAAATGAGGGAACTCTCAGCGGCGCAGGCAAGGTGGACGGGGGACCACCCTTGATTGTCCTCTCTGTTCACGCTGCTTGAGTTCGCGAGTGAACGCGTTTCTGCGAAGTCATGGTTCCGAACGGCTATGTGGAGAGGAGTCCAGTCACTAGAAATCCAAGGCTGTTAGCAAGGCTGTTATGCAATCACAGATCGTTAAGGGCCATACTTGGGGTATCTTCGCTCGTGGTTGGACATATTGTGAGGAACTCCCGGGTCCTATTATGATCGACACATGGAGTTCGAGAATAGAGTAGCAGCTGCGCGCCTCTGGAGACTCGAAAAGCTGAAGGCTGTCTTGTTTAAAAGAGCTCTCCAGCGCCAGCTTGAAGTGTTTTTCATTAGCTTCATCTCGGGGCTCAGCGCCGTTTCAGGTGACTCAGGGGCGTTTTATGCAGCCACATTGAGTAAGGGCCGAGAATCGGGCACGATTAATCTGGTAATTAAAACCTAACATGTAAGGCATCAATTCCGCGTAACCAAAAAGTCTAAGGCAACCCACGAAGCTCGCTTTTCGCCGCTTTTAAGCCTGCACAAAGTAACTTAGAAAAATTGGATTGTCGGGCGCAAAGTGTAATTAATCGCATAACACAACCACACTATTTAAAAAATTTGAAAGCACCCTTCGAATCGCAAGGCTAAGGCCTAAAAGAATTAATTATTTAATTATTAATCCTGTCGCGTTGAAATGCGTAGTGTAAAGATAAATTCAAAGCGATGCGGGGGTGAAACTGGCTTCTTAAAGTGACAGGGCCTTGGCAAACTCTTGGCAAGATTTCTCGCTTAAGTGGCTGGGACAGGGATTTGATTGGTCCTGCTTTGTCGCCAGGTTAATCGTACCCCGAGAATCGATGGAGAAGCTCCATCAAAAGTTGAGTATCTTTACTCCACGCCAAAGCCTCGAAGGAGACTCTCGCTCAGAGAGAGCATACACTCCCTGAGTTCCGGTCCGGCATCAAATCTAATCCCAACTCCGAAGCGGGAAGTCTGGCGGACCGGCGGTCCGAGAATTCGGGATATCTCCCCCGAAGCGTTATTTGACCGTGTAGAGGAAGTTGTGCATGAGTCAAAGACCGATAATGCCAAAAGCTGAAAATTGGCATGGCGTTCATTGGGCAACTTTTGATATGGGACTAGGGTGTGTTGCGGGAGGGTTTCGGCTCGGTAGCATCGCGGGCGGTGGTAGCTAAGGGAATTTCATGAGACTCCAAGTAACAAGCTTATCATGAAATCGGATCATTTGATTAGGTAGTAATGCTGAATTTTTCATCTGGGAGTTGTGTCTCAATTTGACGTTCTTGTGAAACGACTTCGTGGCAGGCAGTTTTGACGTTATCAAGGTTTAAGATTTTAGCGACGAACATGCTGCGGGCATCACTGAACTTTTGGGATGGAACGCTAGAATGATAGCCGAGCCTGAGTCAGCACCCTAAATCAACCACAGACAGTTCTCACGTGCTTCGCACTCCAAGCTCTTGATTCTTATCGTTGAAAAGGCTAAACTTGCGCTTTCATAAACAAGTGCTATCAGAGCTATCCTATTGCAAAGTTGTAGAAGCTGCTGGTTGGCACTGGGCTTGAGCTTCTGCGCCCTGGAGTCGGCACGTCACCAAGATAGCATAATGTTGGTGTTTCGAACAATCAAGTTTAATCAGATGAGACAGGAATGGGGACAGCATCTCGAGCTCAAAACATGAAATCCAGATAGGAATCCCGAGTCGCAATTTACCGCCCGTTGAACAAAGTCTCGCGAGTCTGAAACACCTGACACAGCCACTCACGATCATTTATGCATCAGCCGAAAATTGGTGGCACAGCAGCAATGTTTATTGGGACGTAGATCTATTGGACGATTTACATTGATCTACAGAGCTATGAAGTCGATGAATCCTTTCGTGTTTGGTTCGTGTCAGTCAGCGATGGTTAATTGCCGTCATGCCCGATATCTTCCCAATTATCCCGCTTCTTGGCCTACAGGTTGAGCTCTGTTATTTGATAATTAGAGTTGCTAATTGCCAGTCGACGAAAGACTGAGTGTGGTCCGAGCAAAACCTTGTGGATCATGATGCTCGATCTCCTGACTGTCTCGTTTTTTGGTGTTTATGCAGCCGATGTTCTCATCACATACCCAGCTGGCGGAGAAGTCCTCTCGGGACTTAACGAGTACACTGTCACCTGGACAGAATCCAACGTCATACCTCTCATCTCAGATCTAGACTCGTACAAATTATTCCTCTACGCGGGTACCAACGAAAACTATGTTTGTCCCCCCCCCTCTCCTAGTGAACTGTTTTCTCCATCCGACAAGCACGAGACCAAAATGTTTGCGAGTAATCCAGGCAATTTCACGCAAACCACCAAATTCTCAAATACTCTCGCCCTCTACGATGTTATCGGCCCAAACTCAAACAATAATGCATAGTCAGTCTCCCCTCCTTTTCAAGCATAAAATTCGACTGTATTTACATAAAGAAAAAGCTTTCTAGGGGTGGTGTCAAATCTCAAAGCAAACAATAGCATACAAATTGTCAACTTCTCTAATCGCTTCTCCATTACTGATATGGACACCTCACTCTCATTTGATCCACCTGTCCCAGACAATGGACTCAGTCCACCAGCGGCAAGAGAATTCGAATGTGGATCTGACATCTGTTCTTCAGAGGTCGCACTTGCCGGACTTAAATTTACGACACCATCTGCGGCCCCAATTACATCGCTGCCAGTGCTTTATCCAGGATTGACTTCTCCGGAGGTGGCAATGGAGATCTTGCTTACAACATTGTGAGTGTTACACTTGGTATTTTCGGCGTGATCTTCACGGGTTACTGTATTGGTGTGGTTGTTATACTTCGCCGAGAGGCAAAGCAACGAGGAAAGACGGGAGGGGCTTGGGGGAAGCAAACTTCTTTGAAGTGGTGGAACAAGATTCCTAAGCCAACCTTAGGAGTCTCCGAACTCTCTGCAGGGCCGGGGCCATACGACACCGTGGAGCTGCCTGGGGAAGGAGGGCCTGTATTCGAGTTGCCAGCTGGGAGCATTCACAAGAGTTCAAAACGAAGTAGCAAACGGAGTAGAAGATCGGTATTGACTCAAAAGTCAAATGAGATCATCATGAAGGAGAATGCCAGACCCGGAGCTCAAGTAGCGACATCTGATGCTGCAAACATGCACGAGATCTCCGCGACTGAAGCGGAAACACACGATGAATCACCCGCTGGAGAAACCACAGCCATGCTCACCGACAGATCGCCAGACCTTTCAACAAGCTCCAATTCTCATCTAGAAACTTTGCGCCCATCATCAGATGAAGAATCTTTACAGGTGCTCGAACGAACAATTTCAGCGCCTCAGATTGATAGAGCTAGATCGAGAGAATTGGTTGGCTTCTTCGCACCTCGTGTATTAAGCGAAACAGAGATGTGGGTTTTGGAAGGCGTTATGGCTCCTTTGCCTCCACGGAAACCGAGAGAGAACGGTAGATGGGTGTATAAATAGCAGTTTGGTTATATCATAATTCAACTGAAACTCAAGACACTACTCCCAAAGGTTAAAAGAAAAACTATTACGCGATAAATTTTCTTAATGAGTCTCCAGATCATTCTTGGGTCAGCACTAGCACCTCCATATTCAAAAACTGAATAGCGGCCAGTGCTTCGGCATTGCTTCTGACAATTTGGCTCGCTCAAAAGCCCGATCAAACATGATCTCGTGAAGGCAATTGTTCTGCACATCAATGATTGTGAGAGGGATTGGCGAGGTAGCTATAGAATAACAGAGATAGAGTAGCTAAGGTGTGAGTTAGCATTTTGAGCGTGAAATTAGGTGAGAGGCGCTGCGGATAAGGTGGGCGTGGTTTGTGGTTGGAGAGGGGATTGAGAATGTGGACAGGAGGGTACGGAGTTGTAGGGTCGTGAGCGCCGAGAGGATGAGGTAGATGGTACTGGCGAGAGGGGCGAGAGTTTCGATGTACTGAGTAAAGCGGGGGATTGAAAACGGCATCGAAGACTGTTGGTTGTTTGGGTTAAGCGAGAAAGAATAGGGGCGAAATAAGGGGAGGAAAAATCACGTGAGTGTGGGCCGAGTTTGGTTCTAAGACTAGTGGGTTGCTCTGGTTCATGCTAAGCAGGAGAGAAAAAAGGTGGAGAAGTGACGTGGAATTTGAGTGCTGATGTCACCTGAAAGAGGGGTCAGTGGCAGCCGCTGATTGGTAGGAAATTTTCAGGGGTCCTTTTGATGGACCCCCTCGCCCAGCAATCATCATCGACTTCTCTCCAAATTTTCCACGCAAGAACAGAGCTGATATGTTGGATGGATTTGATGATAGATTCAAATCGATTGAATCAGCTATCATGTTTAATTATTGCTAAGCTGTGACCTTGATGGGCTGACGGACTAGGAAAAAGGTGAGAGTTCGGCGTTAAGATCCAGAGCATCTCCGATGGGGATACCGGTAGCCTAAGCCGCGGTCTAGTGACGCATGAGGGGCTAGCTTCTAAAGTCCGATTTAAGTCCTTTCTTTCTTTTTCGATTTGGTTTTATATAATCCCGATTTCCCTCAAAATAAAATTCACATTTCATTCCATCTTCACACGGTACAAACATCAAACCATCAATTCTCAAAATGGCACCCCAACTGCCCACTCGCAAACTCGGCAAGAATGGTCCTCAAATTTCAGCCATGGGTTTCGGCCTTATGGGCCTCTCCGCCTTTTATGGACAAGCCGAATCCGACGAAGCTCGTTTCAAGGTCCTCGACCGGGCGTACGAGCTCGGCGAAACCTTCTGGGACAGTGCGGACATGTATCAAGATAGCGAAGACTTGATCGGGAAATGGTTTGCTCGCACCGGGAAGCGCAACGAGATCTTCTTGGCCACGAAATTTGCGAATAAATTCCTTGCGGATGGTAAATTCACGGTAGACTCAAGTCCCGAGTATGCGAGAGAGGCGTGTGAGAAGAGTTTGAAGCGGTTGGGTGTTGAGTGCATTGATTTGTACTACTGCCATCGAGTGGATAGAAAGACGCCGATTGAGAAGACGGTTGAGGCTATGGCGCAGTTGAAGAAGTAAGATATTTCCATTTCCTCACTCGTCCTTACAAAATTTCGGAATTGAGACTTGAGGTGCTAACGATATCATCAGGGAAGGGAAAATAAAGTATCTCGGCCTGTCAGAGATATCATCTGATACCCTCCACCGTGCCTGCAAAGTCCACCACATCGACGCCGTTCAGATAGAGTACTCTCCTTTTGCCATCGATAGCGAAACACCTCAAATAAACCTCATGAAAACCTGCCGCGAGCTAGGTGTAGCAATAGTTGCCTACTCGCCCCTCGGCCGCGGTATGCTAACCGGCGCCTACAAATCTCCCGCCGACTTCGAGGAGGGTGATTTCCGCAAATTCGCACCCAGATTTTCAGAAGAGAATTTTCCGAAGAATTTGAAATTGGTGGAAAACTTGAAGAGCATTGCGGATAAGAAGGGCTGCACACCTGGTCAATTGACACTGGCATGGCTTTTGGCGCAAGGCGATGATGTATTCCCTATTCCGGGGACGAAGAAGATTAAGTATTTGGAGGAGAACTTGGGAGCGCTGAATGTGAAGTTAAGAGCGGAGGAAGAGAAAGAGATTAGAGGGTTCATTGAAGGGGCTGAAGTTCATGGGTTGAGGTATCCGGAAGTTATGGTTGGGCATTTGTTTGCCGATACGCCGAAGTTGGAGTAGGGACTCAGAATGCGAGAAGCTTTGGAATGGCATGAATTGAGAAATTCACCTTCAACAAAAGAAGAGTTCCATCTCATCTTCACAAGAGTGAATCATGATTACCCCAAGCACGTGCTTTTCCAGCTTTGTTGCATGTCGACAATCTCACACTCATCTCATACCCTCAAATTAATCCTCGAAGAGGTGCCTTTTTTGTGTTTTCCATTTATTTACATGAGAACATAGTTCAATAAGCTCTTATCCTCCCCTCATGCAGGCTCGAGAGTGAAGTCTTATATTAAATCTCATGAACCGTGAGGATTTACTTCATTCGAGCCGTTTTTCTAAACCGGAGATGAACTGAGCTTTCGGAATGAGAGATGAGTTCAATTTCAGAAGTTTTTTCTTTATTACACATCGCATCTGAAATAAATCGGAACCGGATTCAATTACCTTTCGAATTTGAGGCTTTTACGGAAGGCCGCAAGGACGTGATATCTCAGCGTTCGGCTTACTTCCCACTTTCCACTTCTACGGCATCATGCAACTACAACTGGGTCAGAACCATTATATGACGAAATCACAAACCCTAAAGACCAAAAAAGTAATAATGGGGTTCGCAAATCGCAAATCTTGTTTTCCCTTTACCTCTCCTTTTATGCCCCCTTAATTTATTAACTCCCCCCCCCCCATCCCTCTCTCGGCTTTTAGGCCTCGTCTAAAATTACCCCTCTCTTTACCTTCTTTACACGCTACTTAGCTCTTTTATTAACTTAAATTAATTTTTATAAAAAATTAAAGAGGGACGAAGATAAATTACGCCCGGAGAGAGGGATTTTATAGGATAGCTTACAAATCAAAGCTAGTAAACTTACCTTACCCATGGGGTGAAACATTGATCTCCTTACATCCTCTATTCTTATATCCCCTATTCTCACGTCCCCTCTCCTCACGTCCCCTCCTCTCTTACTCTATTCTCTCTCCTCTCTTTTATTTTTATATAATAAAGAGAGAAGGAGAGAATATAGTGTAAAGAGGGGAAGAGAAGAGAGGAAGAGAAGAGAGGAAGAGGAGATAAGGAGAAGAGAGGATACGTGCGTAAGGAAAGAAATTAATATATTTCACCTCGTGAGTAAGGTACGTTTATTAGCTCCAATTGTAAGCTATCCTTTTAAAACCCTTCCCCCTCTCTTTAAACGCAATTTATCTTCTTCCTTTTTTAAACTTTCTAGAATTGGATTTTTATCTAAGGAAGCTCTTAAATAGTAAGAAAGGATAAGAGTAAGGGGGAGTATCGTGAGTAAAGAGAGCGAGATACCTTAATTGCCTTTAATATATCTTAAAAAGGAGATATAAAATTAATTTACGATTTTAAATTTGCGATTTACTCTCTTTTCAATTTGCGATTTTATTCTAAGGGGGTTTTGACCTAGTTATAGTTATTTAATACTATACTTCTTTATCGCCACCTTATATATAATATCTCGAATATCTCAAATACCTTAAACATTTTCACTTTAATTTTTATATAATCTCTTAATTAAAGTCTCTGTTGGTACAGCTGCACTGCAGTTACGCTGGTCACGTGACGTTGTCATGTGACAGCGTAGCCAACCGCGCTCAAGCCCCTGTAGCTAGTCCCGATTAGACTTAGTTAGTTTCCGAGGATGGGTCAATAACACCACGGTGTTATTAACCTTTCCTCTCCTTAATTAATCACCACTTTATACAATTAGTATTCCCACGAATACGTGATAACTATTATATATTACCGGTAGACCGACACTAATCAGTTTATATATATAGATCAGAGAAGAATTAACCAGGAGCTTAAAGTATTCGGTAACCTACAGCAAGTGACATTTCTTCTATATCGAAGGGGGGAATTAGTGCAAAAACGATTATACAAAAGTATTAGATAGCCTACGTAATCGAATACTACCTTCTTGCCAAGTATAGTAATATATCGAAAGTATCCGGTGACTTACTGTAAAGCTATCCTAGTCAGTGTTTAATTACCCATTACCTTCTCTTCAAAATCTTTCTCTTTATAACGATTTTAACTATACCCTCAAATCGATTTCGACCCTTTATCTTCTTTTCTACGAAGCTGAGCCCTTACAGTCTTTCCTTAACCAATCCCGAACTTCGAACTAACCCGAAAAACACTTAGTAAACTTATAGACTATTACTATAGTATTTATTTC
The DNA here is from genome assembly GCA_002865625.1 of Hyaloscypha hepaticicola. Taxonomy (NCBI): domain Eukaryota; kingdom Fungi; phylum Ascomycota; class Leotiomycetes; order Helotiales; family Hyaloscyphaceae; genus Hyaloscypha; species Hyaloscypha hepaticicola. Next base: position 463,852 of record KZ613466.1, on the reverse strand, counting down.
GATCCCGATATCTCCTCCTCCTCTCTCCCTTTTTCCTCCGAATACGGACTATATACACGGATACCAGGAATACTGGGAACTGGAAATACCCGGGAATAAGGATATTACTAGATAATAGTTAAAAGGCCTCTAGTTCTCTGGACGAGTATATTACTTACAAGTAAATACTCTCGAATAATATACTAGATATACTTAATCCCGTATCTATATCTCTCTAAATATTATAATCTAATATAGATATGGATTGGAATACTCGAATCAAGAGATAGAGATATAAAATAAATAAGGAAATATTATCAGAAGATCAATTTCTGGAATATCTCGAGACAAAGCTATATGGGTATAACAAGAATAAAGTAATAGACCACAATCTCTGGGAACTATTCCGTAAGGATTTCGAGGATTTTATAATTGAAACTTTCAAGGATAAATATGAAATAAGAGACCTTCAGACCCTTAGAGCTTATCTATACTATAATAATATCTATATCGAAAATACAATTAAACTTCCAAAGAGTTTAGTTACAGAGACACTATTTAAGGTATTAGAATAGAAGGATATAGTATAATAGAATAATAACAAAATCCTCGAATCAGGTCAATTATATCACGATCTCTTAAATGGACCGATAATCTCAGTATTCCTGATATTTAATAAATATAATCAAGGCAAGGCGAATATTACTCCTTCACTACTAGTATCACCAGTTCAGCCAGTACCTCTATTATTACTATAAGTCGGATTCCAATTATATACTCCTTAATAATCTATTTTTCCAATATTACCTATTCTGGTATATATAAGATCACTACCATTTCAGTATTCACTACTCCCGGTATCTCCCGGAATACTCTTATTTCCTCTATATAAAAGACAATTCGTTCCTGAATCTATACTCGGTCCCTAATTGGTATAAAACACAAAGTTGATTTCGGAAATAGATAAAAACTATAATAATAATATAAGATATAATAGAATAAGTAATCACTTTAATTATAAACTATTAATATTCTATAATATATACTAATAGTTCAATCTATCTAAAGAAGTATATATGAGAGTATTCCCATATATATTTAAGGGATTGACTAAAGTATATTACTATAATAGTAGACTATTATAATTATTATTCGATAATATTTATAATAATATAAGAGTTTATTTCTAAAGTCCTGAATACTACTGGGCCAATCTTAATAGATGGAATAATCTTATTCTGGAATCGATAATAGTAAAGTACTCGAATAAGTCAACTTGGGAAATTATATATTAGTTATTTAATAATTTAACAAAACTATAATTCGGACTTCCACTTGATTTATATACACTTATATTTTATATTAATAAAGTAATTATAATCTATTAAGACTATCCGGCTTGTTAATTGACTGTAATTGACTCCTCTAAAGAATTCGGTCAATTTATAAATAAGTTATAATTATTAATAATTATTTATAAAAAGGAATAATAACTGAATAATACTGAAATCTACTTTACTAATAGGAAATACTATTCGAATAATAATTATTATAACTATTAGAATAGGAATAGATAGTATAATAATAATTATAATCACGAAAGTCATAATAACTTCAAAAGCTCCTTCAAACCACGTGACAGTTCCAGACCACATGCCCGCTTTAGTCTTATAAAGTTATACTTTATTTATAAGAAACTAGACTATTATTCCTGGAATTACAATTCTAGGGAATAAGTGAAAGAGAAGACTTATTTTAAGACTAGAAACCTTTATTAATTCAAGAATACTAATTCTGATAACTTTAATAAGAGTTTTAATAATATTTATTTATAATATATTATTGAAATTAAAAGTGAATTAGATAAAAGTAATAAAAATAATAAAGATAAAAGTAATCTGGATAGTACTATTAGTACTTTTATAATCCTATTAGTAAATATTAATAATATTAAAGAGACTAGAACTAATTAATTTATATTAATTAAGAGTCTTTTAATTATACTAATTCTTATAAATAATCTCAATTCCCTTTTATTTATTTATTAATTAATAAGCGAAAACCCTATATTAAAATCTAATAAACTATTTATAAAAGATATTTATACTTTTATAATTAAAGGTATATTTAGATATAATTCTTATTACTTTTATAAAATTATAATTAATATTAGAATATTCAAATACTTAATTACTGATTTTAATCAATTTCAAATATTATAATATATTAATAAAAATATTATATTTAATAAAATTATTAAAGGTTAAATAATTATATAATTTAATATTAATAGTAATACTTTAATTAATTTTATAAAAGTAAAAATCCCAATTGAATAAATAGAATTTTATATTATATTTATAAAAACACTATTCCTATTTAATTTAAGGAATATAAATAAACTAGAAGTCTATTTTAATAATCTGATTAATTATATTATTACTTTTAGAAAAGATATACTAATAGTATAATATTTTAATTATTCTTTTCTATTCTGGAATACTTTATTATAGAGTTTTATTATTAAGTCTTTTAATTATAATCTTTACTTTTTTATAAATATTAAATTTATTATAATCCTATAAAGGGAATTCACGAGTGGAATACTTATAGGAGAATATTATTTATTGAGAAAACTAAACTAAAGAGAAAAGGAGAAACTCGAGAATCAAGCCTTCTTAAATATCTAGATTTCGCTTATAGCCCTTCCCAATTAGACTTAGTACTATAAATTTCCCTTAAGCCCAAATTTATCCCAAGTCTAAATTTACTTGTCACGTGCACAATCCGTCACGTGACAATAAGAACTTTAGGGACATGTGACTAGTATAACGTCATATAAGTCTAGGCCGTTATATCACCCCCCCTTTTGAAAAAGCTTACTCTCAAGTAGATAGATAGTACGGAATTATTATTCAGATTATTATAATCCTTAATACTATCCTTCCAAGTCTATATCTATTTAACTAATCTCTTCGGGAATCCTGATTATTATTAATTATTCAGATAATAAACCTTTAACTTATAGGAAGAGTATTTCAAGTCAAAAGCGGAATACTAATTAAGATCTTTATTATATCCGATCTAATTGATTCTATACTAGAGTTTCTTTTATACTACTTTTAATACTAGAATCTCCTATACCTTATACTCTTTATTAGATATTACCTCGATTAGTAATAGTAATTTATTCTTTTGACTAGATAATAGATTATTAGTGGCCTTTCGTAAATAGTCAAGAAAGAAGATATTATAAATCTTGATACTTTTAGATAATTCGACTTTATAGGAATTACTAATCTTATATATAATAGAATATAGTCCGGCTATTTAATAATCTAATTTATAACTAGAATATTAAATCTTCCAGTTCTTAATCGAAATATATATTATATTTCCCTTTTCGAAGTCTATAAAATAATACTTTATATTAATATACTTCTCTATTCTTAATTATATTTATTTTATATTCTCTTTACTCTTCTCTATAGTATCTTTTATATATTTGGTAATCTATTAAGTCTTTTTAATATTAAACTTATCTTGAGATTTCATTTCCGGAATAGATTAATTAAAAGAGATTCACGGAAATCAATTATTAAGGAATTTATAAAGTAATATACTAATAGAATTATAAGAGAATATAAATTAAATATAATTAATTATAAATAGATACTCATTCCAGTTATTCTAGTAATACACGATATACGAGTATAATTACTAATTAATATATTAATTTATAATTTCTGTTTAATTATCAGTCTGGAAGTAATATACTATAAATAGTTTTAATTTAATATCCAGTATTCTATTAAACTCTATTCAAAACACTAATATAAATTAAGGACTGTGATTAAAAATAATTAATATAAAGAGACTATAGTATTAATAAATTATATAGAAATAGATTCGAGTTATATCTTCTATTATTATTATTTTATAATAGAATATCGAAATAGACTATTTATTTAATCGACTAATTATAATAAATATTAAATTATAATTTATCTTTAAGATAAATATTAATTTAAAATCTATTATAATATACTATTAAGAGTATTCCGGAACTAATAGAGATTAGAGAAGATTAGAAGTCTTATCTCTCGGGATATTAACTTATTTATAGAACTAATAATTATAGATATACTAGATAATATTATATTATATATTCTTTTAGTAATATTTTAAATATAATAATTTATATATTTTATTTTTTCCAGAATAGATAATAAACACCTGATTATAAACTTTATAGATTAATTCTATTCGAACCTGATTAGTTAATATTACTAGTTATCTATTATATAATAGTAAACTATTCTTTAAAGTAAAGTCATTATCTCTTCTTTTAGTCTACTCGCGAAAGACTTATAATAAAGGGACTATCCGGTTTTTATATAGGATTCTTTTAATCAATTTATCTATTTTATTAAATAAGTCTTTTTCTTGAATAGAGAATAGAATATTAATTTTAATATCGAGATTCTGGAATACTTTTAGATTAATCTGATTTTGGAAAAGAAAAGACCTTATTCGATATTTCTTCTTAATACTATTCTATTATATTATTTTATTATTTTAATATATAAGAATATTAATCTTTATATTCTATTTATCTAATTTATATTAAATAATAAAATAGTATTCTATTAAAGTTTTAATCTATTTAATTTATTTATTTATAAGTTTTTTAATTATTATAAAGTATTCGAATATATAATAGTTTATATAAATCTATATATAATATACTATTCCTTGAAACTCTAATCTCTATTAGTCCAGGGATTATATAATAATAAATATCTCCTTATTATATATCTTATAATTATATTTTATAAATAATATAATCTTTAAGAAATATATTATAAAATATTACTTATCTCTATACTATTAAGAAAGAATACTAATAATAATATTATTTAAAATATTAATTTCAATTATAGATTATCTTTCGGAATTATAATAATAGAATAGATTCGATAATATAAAACGGACTTTGAATTTCTTAAAAGCTTTCTAATAGGCTTTATTAAATAAGAATAGTATATCTATTCGAGTAAGATTTATTAGAGATTTAGTAATAATTCTATAATTGTAAATAAACTTTTTATAAAAATTATAGAAATTTAAAAAGATTTATATATTTCGAATTATATTCGGAACTTTCCAGTTTTTTATAATAATAACCTTATTAGAGTTAATCTTAATATTATTAGTTAAAATAATAAATCCAAGATATTTTATATAAGTAATATAAAATTTATATTTCTTAAAGTCTATTTATAAACTAATATTATAAAATTATTAAAGGATTTTTTTAATATAAATCTTATATTCTAATTTATTATTTGAGTAAATGAGAATATTATTAAAATAAATTATATAAAAATTATTAAAATAATTAAAGAGAATATTATTTATATATTATTAATAAGTGATTAGTTTATTTATTAGTCTAAAAGATAAGATCTTATACTTATACGAGTTATAATATATTCTGAATATTATAAACTTTTTTGAATTAGAGTTTATATGAATTTAATAAAAAGCTTATCGAATATCGAGTTTAGTAAAAATCTTAATATAACTAATCCGGACTAGTATCTTATTAATCAAGAAGAGTAAATACTAGTCTTTTCAGGTAATTTGATTAAACTTCTAGTAATTAATATAAAACTATAAACTTCTATTAGTCTTTTATATAAAGAGTATAGGAATTATAAAAGGAATTTGACTAGAGGTAATAAAACCCTTATCCAAATTCTTTAAGAGATATTTCTTTATAGTCTCTAATTTAATAGTTATTATCTTATATAAGAGATTATATTCTAAATTTCCTTTAATTTCCTTCTCCAATTATATCTTATAATTATATATTCAATAAGGAGATAAAATATTAAATATGGCTTTCGAGAAGATATTAATATATTTAATATAAAAGTCGAGAATAAAAGATTCTTCGGCCTCGACTTCTAATAAGGATTCTTTTTATTACTTTAAGAGACTATTAATTTCGTAAAGACTTATAATAAAGGTCTTATTATTAGACTATTAAAAGTTATAATATATATTTATATTACTAATATTTATAATATTAATAATAGAATCGATTATTATTTCCTTTTTCATTCAGAGTCTTTTCTTATAGAGAATGTCCTTTAAATATATAATATTAATTAATAAGTCTTTTATCTATTTATATTATTCTTGAATATTCTATTTATATAAATAGAGGATTTTTAGTCTTTATTAAAAAGAGATAATAGAAACTGATTTAGACTCTTTATCCGAGTCTGATTCTGAATCGAGATTCAATTCGGATATAATAGAACTTTTATATAAAAAGGAATTATTAGTAATATTATCTTTTATATTATAACTTTTTATATAGACTTATCTATTCACTTTTTATTATTAGTCCTTTTAATTAAAAGTTTAGTCTCAGTCTTTAATATTCTATTAGTATTCAAGACTAGAAGAGTATTTCGGAATCGGGAATATAATTTCTCGAGGAATAATAATCTCCTGAATAAGGAGATAAGAGAGTAATAGGTCCGAGGATTATATAAATCTTTATTCTTATATATTAAAAAGAAAATTAAAGTAATCTAGTTATTTATAATTAAGGATTAAATTATAAAAACTAAAATTAAGGACTAATAAGAGAATATTATACTATTATTAACTATTAATAATAAAATATAATTATAAAATATAAATAATATTCTTTTCTAATTTATTATTATATTCTTTAATTCTAAGAGATTTAGATAAATACTAGAATTTGAATTTAAAGAAAGTAATAATATCTATAATAAGGAGAATATTAATAAAGGCAAAATTATTTATTCCGGAATTAATAAAAAAAGAGATATTAATCAAGTATCTATTAAAAGATAAATTATAAAATATAATAAAGTACTTTCTATTTATTAATTAATTTAGATTAATCTCTATAAGATTAATTCCAATTTTGTCTAAAAGGGAGTCTTTTTCTAAATATCTTTATTTTCTAATATATCCTTAATATTAGTAATTTCCTCTACTTCTTCTATTTCCTTAATATCGGTTATATACTTTAGTAATAAATAGTTATAGGTAATATAATCTGATTAAGAGTAGTTATAATAGATTGAGAGAATAGGAATACTTTCTTTCTTAATAATAGGATCTCCGATATTTGGAATTATTCTGACTGATATAAAGGATTATTAAATTATAATAAAGAGTTAAGAAACAGTGATTATAAAGGACAAGACTATACCGAAAGTCTTGAAAGTAATAGAGATCGGGATAGTTATTATAATTCGAGTTTTAATATATTCACGAATATTCTTATAATTCTATAAGATTTTTATTTCAGAGTTAATAGATAAGATAATAAGATAAAGATTCTATAGGATTTTAATATTATAATACTAGTTTATAAACTATTCTTAAAGAGGGAATATTAATTTATTATATATTTTATTCAAATAGTTATTAATATTAATCTGAATTTTATTAACTAGATAAATAAATTTAATTTTAAATTTATAAAAGTTTTGAGTCTTATTTATATATATCTTTTTATATTCCCATTTAATTTTATATATATAATAAGGATTAATAAAATATTCTTTGAGATAATTAATTATCTTAATAATTATTTTAAAGGAATTAATAATATTAGACTAATATCGAGTATATAAATAATATTAAGTATTTCTATTAATAGTATTAAAGATATAGTATATATAAATATTCTTATTTATAAAATAATTAGTATTAACCTTGAATTTATTAATAATCTAAATATACTAATAGTTATAAATTAGATTAATACTATTATTGAATTTTACTAAATTAAGGACTTTAATAAAGCGGGTCTAATAATACTTATAACCTTTTTATTTAATTGAGAAGCGGACTCGGACAGGGTCAGATATTTATTCTGGAATTTGATTAGTAAAGTATTCTCTAGAATTATTATTCTCACTTATAATATAATTTATATTATTAATTATACTATCTAGAATTTTATAATTAATTTAATATTATTTCTTATTCTCGATTTATATAATAATCTGGACTTATTATAAAATGATTATATAAGAATAGATATCTTCTAGAATAATAGAATTATTTATATAAAATAGACTAGTAATAGAATTGCCTTTCCGGAATACTAAATCAATTATAGAGATATAAATAGGAATTTGAAAATAAAGGATATAGTCTTTAGAAAAGATATTAGTAAAGGATATTTTAAGGATATTTATAATAGATTTAATTAATAGAAGATTATTCTTTAAAAGTAAATAATCGTTTTTTCAAAGAGATATTCGAGAGTTTTTCTAAACGAAAAGAGAGAATTTAATTTAATATTATAGTTCTATAAAGGGAATTTATAAATAGAATATTTATAAAAGAATACTATTTATTAAGAAAACTAAACTAAAGAGGAAAAAAAGAACTTGAGAATTAAACTTCCTTAAATATCTAGATTTCGCTTATAGTCCTTTCCAATTAGATTTAATATTATAAATTTCCCTTAAATCCAAATTTATTCTAAATCTAAATTTACTCGTTACGTGTATAATCCATTATATAATAATAAGAACTTTAGGGATATATAATTAATATAATATTATATAAGTCTAAACTATTATAAAATTATAATAATTATATTATTATTTTAATTATTTATTAATAAATAAACTATAAAATATACTCGAATAAATAGAATATAATATTAATAAAAGAACTCTGGAATATTTTATAAAATATTATAAATATTATTAGAAATATAATTAATTATTCGAATAATTCAAGTTTAATCTAAAAGATAATATTAATTTCAATTACTCGATTATTATTAATATTTTCTATATTTCTAATAAATCTATATTTTATATTATTAATAAAAATACTTAATATTAAATCGATTAATAATTTCAAAATATTAATATAATTTACATTTAGAATATTTTATAAAAGTATTAGATTAATATTTATTTAGGCCTTTCCGATTAGTTTATTACAGATTCCGGAAAGTAATTTATAAATAAAGAATTTATTTAGTATATAAAAACTATAAATATTAAAGTTAAAATCATTTTTATAAAAGTTTATAATTTAATTAAAATTATAAAATATTATTATAATCCGATTTAGTATATTTATTTTATTATTATAATTAAAATCTAAAATATTAATAAGAATATAATATTATAAATAGTCTTTAAAACTATTAATAATATTATAGGATTTAATAGATTAATATTTATTTTATTAATTTATAATACTTTATCTCGAATAATTAAATATAATATTCTATTATTTATTATTATTTAATATTCTATAATCTTGAAAAAGATTATAATAGAGATTTAAAAACTATAAATTAAATAATAAATTAATAATACTCTAAATATATAAAATAATTCAAATATAATTAATATTCACGAATTTATATTTAATTTAAATATTCTAATCTAGTATAAGAATAATATTAATTAATCGAATAATTAGAAAAGATTATATAAACTTATAATTATAAATAATAAATCTTATATACTAGTACTATTATATAATAATATAATATTCTATTTAATATTTATAAAATCCTTTAATATATTAAATATTAAAATTAAGATTAATTTATTCAAATCAGAATATAATAATCAGGAAACCGAAAGTAAAAAGAATATAATTATTATAAATACTTTATTTACTATTTCTCTAATATATAATAAAGGCCGATTTTATAAAAATATTAATATTATTATATTTCTTTAAAATAATATTTAATATAAAAATTCTTATTAGACTGAAATTACTAGTCTTCTCGAAAAGAATATATTTATAATTACTTTTAGAATTAATATATTAGAAAGAATATATATTTTTAATTCTAGATTTATTAATAAAATTAAGAATAAAAATATTAAAAAGGAATTCAGAAAATCAAGACTTATTATTCAAGTTTATAATAATAAATTTAAATATATTATACTAATATAATTATTAATTATCTAGTATATTAACTAATAGATTATTTTTAATATTATTATTATAATTACTAAAACTATAAAATTATACTTTTATAATATTTTATAGACTTATATATAATTAATAATTATACTAAATTGTGATTTTTATATTAATTTATTTCGAGAATTCGTAAAATATTTAAATCTAATAAATAACTCGGTTTTAAAGATTATTAAATTATTATATAATATTCCTGAAATTGGAAATTATTAGTTTAAAATCTATTATTCCTATTATATTAATAAATTAAATATAAAATAATTAATCTATAATCCTTATTTCTTTTATAATAATTAATTCTTTAATATTATTAGTCTTTAGATTAATAATATACTCTTTATCGAAAATAATATATTTATTAAAAAGGAATAATTAGGATTATAAAAGACTGGATTTTTAATTAAAGAATACGAGTGTTTTACTTTTAATAATAATCTTAAGTTTAATAAAGAGATTATTTATACTAATAATATTAATATTACTTTTATATAAATATATTAATATAAGAATCTCAAAATTATTAATAATAAAAATATTATTATAATTAATAATAAAAGTATTATATATTAAAACTTTATTATTAAAAATTAATATATTATTCAATATACTAAAAGAGTATATATTTTATTAATATACTAGTTAGAGATTATATATAATCTATTAGTTATTATTTAAATTATTAAATTAATTAAAAATAATATTAAGAAATTTAATAAATATATTTAATAATAAATCGAAAATACTATTAAAGGATTACACTTTATTAAACTTGAGAAAGATATATTTTATTTCCTTATTTTTATAAATACTTTATTCGCAAATAATAAAAATCTCTTTTCACAAATCGATTATATTTTAATATTAACTAATAGTATTAAATATACTAATATCCTTTATTAGTCTTTTATTAAATATAAACGGATTACTAGAAGTGTTCTAATATTAGAATTATACGAAATAGTTCACGGTTTTAATATAAGAGTATTAATTAAATTTATAATTAATAGAATATTATAAATTGACTTTTTATTAATTATTTATATAAATTCGAAATTATTATATAAATACTTTATTAAATTAGATATTATATAAGAAAAACGATTTATAATTAATATAATATACTTTTATTAAATTTATAAATAATATAAGATTATAAAGATTAAATAAATTAAAAGTAATTCGAATTTTATTAATATTATAATAAAAGCGAAATCCTCGAATATTCTAATATAATTATTTAATATAAATATCTTATAGTTAGATATAAAGAAGTGAATTGAATACGAATAATAGATATACTAGTGGAAAAGTAATAAATACTAGAAAAGTAATAGATATATATAAGTATACGAATATATTAAATAGACTAGAAGACTATACTAGACTACTTTAAGTAATTAGTATTCAATCGGACAGAGATATTATTTTTGAGTCACTTTTAGAATAATTCCAGTATTGATACAATTGTATTGTAGTTACGCTGGTCACGTGACGTTGTCATATGACAGCGTGGCCAATCGCGCTCAAGCCCTTATAACTAATTCCGATTAGACTTAATTAGTTTCCGAGAATGAATTAATAATATTATAATATTATTAATCTTTTCTCTCTTTAATTAATTATCACTTTATATAATTAATATTTTCACGAATATATAATAATTATTATATATTACTAATAGACTAATATTAATTAATTTATATATATAAATTAGAGAAGAATTAATCAGGAGTTTAAAGTATTTAATAGTCTATAATAAATAATATTTCTTTTATATTAAAGAAGGAAATTAATATAAAAATGATTATATAAAAATATTAAATAGTTTATATAATCGAATATTATCTTTTTATTAAATATAATAATATATTAAAAATATCTAATAGTTTATTATAAAATTATTCTAATTAGTATTTAATTATTTATTATCTTCTCTTTAAAATCTTTTTTTTTATAATAACTTTAATTATATTCTTAAATCGATTTTAATCTTTTATTTTCTTTTTTATAAAATTAAATCTTTATAATCTTTTTTTAATTAATCCCGAATTTTAAATTAATCCGAAAAATATTTAATAAATTTATAGATTACTATTATAATATTTATTTCAATTCCAATATCTCCTTTTCCTTCTCTCTTTTTTCTTTCGAATATAGATTATATATATAAATATCGGGAATATTAAAAACTGGAAATATTCGAAAATAAGAATATTACTAGATAATAATTAAAAGGCCTTTAGTTTTCTAGATAAATATATTATTTATAAATAAATACTCTCGAATAATATATTAGATATATTTAATCCTATACTTATATCTCTTAAAATATTATAATTTAATATAAATATAAATTAGAATATTCGAATTAAGAAATAGAAATATAAAATAAATAAGAAAATATTATTAAAAAATCAATTTCTGAAATATCTCGAAATAAAATTATATAAATATAATAAGAATAAAATAATAAATTATAATTTCTGGAAACTATTCTATAAGAATTTCAAGAATTTTATAATCGAAATTTTTAAGAATAAATATAAAATAAAAGACTTTTAAACTTTTAGAATTTACTTATATTATAATAATATTTATATTAAAAATATAATTAAACTTTTAAGGAATTTAATTATAGAAATACTATTTAAAGTATTAGAATAAAAGAATATAATATAATAAAATAATAATAAAATTCTCGAATTAAATCAATTATATTATAATCTTTTAAATAGATTAATAATTTTAATATTTCTAATATTTAATAAATATAATTAGAGTAAAGTGAATATTATTCTTTTATTACTAGTATTATTAGTTTAATTAATACTTTTATTACTATTATAAATCGGATTTCAATTATATACTTTTTAATAATTCATTTTTCTAATATTATTTATTTTATTATATATAAAACTATTATTATTTTAATATTTACTATTTTTAAACTTATATCTAATTTCTAATTAATATAAAATATAAAACTGATTTCGAAAATAAATAAAAATTATAATAATAATATAAAATATAATAGAATAAATAATTATTTCAATTATAAACTATTAATATTTTATAATATATATTAATAGTTTAATTTATTTAAAGAAATATATATAAAAGTATTCTTATATATATTTAAGGAATTGATTAAAATATATTATTATAATTATTATTTAATAATATTTATAATAATATAAGAATTTACTTTTAAAATCCTGAATACTATTAAACTAATTTTAATAAATAGAATAATCTTATTCTAGAATCGATAATAATAAAATATTCGAATAAGTTAATTTGAAAAGTTATATACTAGTTATTTAATAATTTAATAGAATTATAATTTAGACTTTTATTCAATTTATATATATTTATATTTTATATTAATAAAGTAATTATAATCTATTAAAACTACTTGATTTATTAATTAATTATAATTAATTTTCTTAAAAAACCTAATTAGTTTATAAATAAATTATAATTATTAATAATTACTTATAAGAAGGAATAATAGTTAAATAATATTAAAATCTATTTTATTAATAGAAAATATTATTCGAATAATAATTATTATAATTATTAGAATAGAAATGAATAGTATAATAATAATTATAATTATAAAAGTTATAATAATTTTAAAAGCTTTTTCAAATTATATAATAGTTCTAGACTATATACCTATTTTAGTTTTATAAAATTATATTTTATTTATAAGAAATTAGACTATTATTTCTGGAATTATAATTCTAGAGAATAAATAAAAGAAAAGATTTATTTTAAAACTAGAAACTTTTATTAATTCAAGAATACTAATTTTAATAATTTTAATAAGAATTTTAATAATATTTATTTATAATATATTATTAAAATTAAAAGTGAATTAAATAAAAATAATAAAAGTAATAAAGATAAAAATAATCTAAATAGTATTATTAGTACTTTTATAATTCTATTAATAGATATTAATAATATTAAAAAGATTAAAATCAATTAATTTATATTAATTAAAAGTCTTTTAATTATATTAATTTTTATAAATAATCTCAATTCTCTTTTATTTATTTATTAATTAATAAACGAAAATCCTATATTAAAATCTAATAAACTATTTATAAAAGACATTTATACTTTTATAATTAAAAGTATATTTAAATATAATTTCTATTACTTTTATAAAATTATAATTAATATTAGAATATTCAAATACTTAATTATTAATTTCGATTAATTCTAAATACTATAATATATTAATAGAAATATTATATTTAATAAAATTATTAAAAGTCAAATAATTATATAATTTAATATTAGTAATAATATTTTAATTAATTTTATAAAAATAAAAACTCTAATTAAATAAATAGAATTCTATATTATATTTATAAAAACACTATTTCTATTTAATTTAAAGGATATAAATAAATTAAAAGTCTATTTTAATAATCTAATTAATTATATTATTATTTCTAAAAGAAATATATTAATAATATAATATTTTAATTATTCTTTTCTATTTTAAAATACTTTATTATAAAGTTTTATTATTAAATCCTTTAATTATAATCTTTGCTTTCTTATAAATATTAAATTATAATAATTATATTATTATTTTAATTATTTATTAATAAATAAATTATAAAATATATTTAAATAAATAAAATATAATATTAATAGAGAAACTCTAAAATATTTTATAAAATATTATAAATATTATTAAAAATATAATTAATTATTTAAATAATTTAAGTTTAATCTAAAAAATAATATTAATTTTAATTATTTAATTATTATTAATATTTTCTATATTTCTAATAAATCTATATTCTATATTATTAATAAAGACATTTAATACTATAATGGAACTGGTTTTATTATATATATTTTTGGATTTTTTAGTTAGTTTTAGGAAGGTTATACTATAATAGTATAGAGACTATTATATAACTATTAAGGTTTAGAATATAAGAATAGATTCCTAATATAATTTATAGAATAACTTTATATCTCTTTACTTTTAATTACTATTTAGTCTTCTCCAGTTTTGAACTTTATTAATTATTTATATATTTATATTAAACTATTATTTTATAATTTTGAGAATATATAATTCTAGACTTTATTATAGGATCTTATTTATTATTATATCTCCTCTCTTATATATTTTTTAGTAAATAATATAGGGATATCGAGTATAATTAAATTAAAACTCTTATAATCCTTTAAAGTTTCTATAAAATAGGATTTTAATCTCTAGTACTTGAGAAAAGAGTTTATTATTCTATTTTATATCTAATAGAATATATTATAATTATAATAGGAATATAATTTTATTATTTTATATTAATTTCCGAAAAGACCCGATAGTATAATATTAGATTAGTTATAAGATATAAGTCTAATTCTAAATAGGAAAATAGAATTAATAGAGACTAATTCGAAAAGGAGAAAATATGAAATAAAAAAGGAACCGGAAATTATAAAAGAATAATATAAAGTAATTACGAATTGAATATAAATATTAACTCTCGATAATAAAATAGTATTATTAATTTTAATTTTAATTTTTACTATTTAAAGAGACTATTAATTCAAGTCCGGAGACTTGAATTAAGAAACGAAAATAGAGAATTAGAAAGGAAAAGTATTTTATTTTAAATAAAGAAATAAAGAGTATTCGGGAATAAGATTCGAAAGGAAATAGGAGAGTATAAAAAGAACCGGAAATTAGTAAAAAAAGGAGAATTAATTATAAAGGAATAATAAATAATAATTAGAATAGAATATATAAAATAAACTTTTAATAAAAAACATTAAATAAAATAATAATAATATTCAAGAATCGAGTATAAAAATAGTAATAATAAAGACTCTTATTCAGAATACCGGTTTAACTATAATAGAGAAGGAATCGGAATATAACTGAAATAGAATATAAGTAATCGGGAGATAAAGAGAAAGAGTTCAAAATCTTTAGACTTTTTTTCCAAGAAACAAAAACCTTAATCTATATTAAATACTAATTTATTAATAAAGTCTTTAAAAGAATAACTGAAAAGAGACTTGAATACTATAAGATTAATTATAATAAGTCTTAATATTATAATTCTATAATCAGAAGACTAGTCTTTCATTTTCGAGAATATATTTAAAGATAAGATTATTATTATAATTAGTATATCTCTATTACTTCTAGACTAATCGGGAATATTCTAATTTTAAGAAGAAAATATCTTTACTTTTCTGGAAAGATATAATAATCTTTATAATAATTATAAGATTTCCAAGAAGATAAAGAGGAAAAGGATTATTTATTATATTTATTTTTAATATAAGAATACTATTATTATAATACTAGAATATATTAAAATAGACTATAATAAGAATAAGTTCATAAAGTTCTAAAAGAGAAATATAAGAATAATAATTGGAAAATACTTTATTTTAATTAAGAGTTTCTAGAATAGACTATTAAAAAGGTAAAGACTAATAGATTAATTTCCAAAATCTATATAAATCTATTTAATCGGATCTTGAAGATATTAATTAATTGAAAAGAATTTAATAAGATATAATATACTAGAGAATTTATAAAGGATTTAAATAATATAATTAAAAATAAGATCTTTTAGAATATCGAATTTGAACCTTCTAATATATAAATTTATAATTATAATAAGATATATAAAATAATAATTAAAATATATAAAATAAAAAAGAAGTATTAATAATATAATAAATATAATAATCTAAACTATTCCAAAATTAAATAAGTTTACTTTAATGAAATAATAAATAATTTATTCTTTAAAAGGAATCAGGAATACATTTTGCCCTTTCCTTTATTTATACTAATTCCCAAGACTTCAAGGGGCCTTATTAAAGAATATAAGAATTAAGTAATACTAGTAATAATTCGAATTTCTAAAACTAAATAGTCAGGGTTTAATAAAATTAATAAATTAATAAAAGAGATAATAAAGTTAAAAGTTTATATTATAATCCAGAATACTCTTAATAGTACTATAAATAATCTGGAGAAGATAATTACTAATAAGATAGAATTCCTAATACTATTCTAATAGTCATCTAATAATTAATATAATCAGTCGAGTAGATATAATTAATTAAACGAATTTGATTAGTGAAGTAAATTCTCATAATATAAAAGAGATTATAATAATAGATTTCAGAATAGATATAGTAAATATAATAGATATAATAGATCTGGAAATAATAGTTATAGAAATGGAGATTACTAGAACTCGAGATAGATTAAAAGAGAAGTAATATAAGAGAACTCTCTTGAATTTATAAATAATATAAATACTATAGGATTCCAATTAACCGATGAAAAGTGTTCCGAATACTATAATTGGATTATTAATAGAATAGAGAATCCAGAGTATAAGGACTATTATATCTATAACTGTCCGCTAATATAATATTTAATAGAAAGGGAATATATTTATAAGTTTCGAAATCAGTAATATTAAGGGCTATTAAAGTCAGAAGTGAAAGTAATATTATTATTCTTTAATAGAAATCAAAGATAATTCGATTAAGTTCGAGCTATTATCCAAGATAGAGAATTTGATTATAATATTAATATTAGACTAATTAATCTTTAAAGAATAAAAGAAGAGACTCGATTGATTATCCAAGAGTGAGTAAAAGTAATAGATATTTAAGGGAATTAAGTAATACTATTCTCTATTATATAGAGAAATCAGGACGGGAGTATAATATGAGATAATAATAGGATTATTATTAGTGAAGGTTTCGAGATAAGTAAATGTCAATTCCAGTTTAATTTACTAAATAGTAATAAACTAGAGGATTAGTATAAAGCTCTACTAATATTAATATCCGTAAATACTATTAGTAATACTATTATTATAAACAAGAAAACCAAAGTAGTAAAAGGGACCAAATAGACCTTGAGAAGACAAGTGTATATAAAAGAACGAGTCTCGCAAATAAGACTATAAGATAAGGTAAGAGATTTCTATTAAATTAAGAATATTATAAATGAAATGGAAATAGATCTAGACTAAAATACAGAAATCCAGGCAATATTGGATAATAATCTAGAGAAAACTATTAAGTGAGTAATAAAGAAAAAATAAATAATCCCTCTTTCCAAAATTAACTAGAATAAAAAGATAATTATAAATACTCTTCGTATATTTAATTCAATTATAACCTTTGATTATTAGTAAAGAAAAGATAATATTTTATATATTTAAATAATCAAGATAGTAAATATTATATATAATAATATACTAGACTTAATAGAATATAAGAATAAACTTGAATATATTCTTATAAGATTAAATTTACCAAAACTAATTATAATATCTATATCTATTCTAGTAAAAGGAAATTCACTTATTTAAGAAGAGTTAATAGAATCGAGATCTATAATATTATCTTTATACTTTCTAATTACTTTTATAAATCCAATTAAAAAGTAAATAGATATAGGATTAATTAATACTAGAACCGAAATTAATATTCTCCTTGAATAGTTTATATAAAAGGTTAAGTATATAATCCGTAATACGAAATACTATATTATAATAATAATTAATAGAAAGAAGACTGGATTTATTAGAATAATAAGAATCAGGATTAAGATTAGAAAAGGAATCGATTATATAAATATCTTTTTCTTAATCCGGAAATCCGATAAGATCCTATTTAAATAATCTTTTATTAATTATATATAAATAATAATATTCTATTAATTAAATAATTTAATAAATAGAAGATTTATAAACTCTGAAATCGGAATTTTATATATAATTATAATAATACTAAAAATAAAAGAAAAAGAGAAGAAATAAATAAGTTTCAAAGATTATAAGAAATCTATTATTATAAATAAAAGTAATAATCTAGTAAATAATAATATAAAGGAAAATTAGAATCTAGTATATAATCCGGAAAGTATATTAGAGGAAATAAGACTAAATCGGAAATTCTAAAGGATTTTATTTATTTGAATTTAATAGTATTTGAGATTTAAGAAATGAAATAGGATATTAAAGGATTTAAAGATATTTTTAGAGATTCGAAAATAGAGAAAGTACTAATATAAACTATATTAAAAATACTCTCTAGTATAGAAGAATAGAAAGTCAAGGAATTATTAGATAAGGAAATTTCTAAAGAGAAACTAGTATATCTTTTATTAATAGTAAGAGATTATCTGGAAATTGAAAGGAATCTAGAGAATAAAGGAAAATAGAAAGATTTTAATATAAATTATTTTGAAAAGGAATAAAGAAAATTAATATAATATAATAGAAATAAGATAAGAACTTTCAGAATTTAATAATAGATAACTTTTCTGAAAAAGAAAAAAATAACTAAATTTCAAATAAAAGATAATAAAAAATAAAAGAGATTAATATCTAAAATATCTTAAAGAAAATCTAAGAGAATTCTATAATTCCTAAAAGTTATTATAATCTATAAATTAAAAATAAAAAAGATTCAATTAATAGATATTAATAATAGTATAGAAAATAATCTTAAAGATCTTATAGACTAGTATACTAGAATAAAGTTTCGAGAGTATAAATAGGAATATATTAGAAAGTATAAGGACTATTTACTATTAAGGATTATTATAATATTCAAAGATTCTCGATTTATATCCGAATAGTTCAAAGCTCTTAATATTAATACTTGATTATAGAATAATAAGAAGATTATATTCAATAAACTTATAATTAATTATAAAGATATTCTTATATTTAATTAAAAAGAAATTAATAAGATTTACGAAAATATAAATCTTTTAATTATAATTAAAATAATTAAATATAAGATATAATAGAAATTAAACTTTCTATATTCTAAAGTCTTAATTCTAATTATAATAAAAATACTTTAAAAGTGTCT
The DNA here is from genome assembly GCA_002865625.1 of Hyaloscypha hepaticicola. Classification (NCBI taxonomy): domain Eukaryota; kingdom Fungi; phylum Ascomycota; class Leotiomycetes; order Helotiales; family Hyaloscyphaceae; genus Hyaloscypha; species Hyaloscypha hepaticicola. Next base: position 443,929 of record KZ613466.1, on the reverse strand, counting down.
AGAATAAGGAATACTTGAAAAATATAATAGTTCTTATAGGAACTTATAATTTCTAATTATTAAGAAATTAATGAGAATATATAAATTTATTAATATTATAATAAAAATGAATTCTATTATCTTATAAAATACTAATCTATTCCCTTTAATAAACGAATTCTTAAAAGAATTTATTAATTATATAATTATTTCTTTAATTGATTTCTTTTCCGGATATAATTAATTTATATTAAATAAACGGAATAGAGATATAATTACTTTTTATATTCTACTCGATTTTCTAAAAATAATAATATTATTCCAAGAAGCTATTAATTCAATTATTCAATTTATATAAATTATTATAATAATTCTGGAAAAGTTATTTCGTAAAGTAATTATATTATTTATTAATAATATTAGTATTAAAAGACTATATACTAATTATAATAATAAATTCAAATTACTTGGAATTTATTATTATATATATAAGTATTTATAGAATCTAGATTAAATACTAGAGTATATCGAAAGGGTTAATATATATATAAAACCGAAATTATAATTCTATTATAATAGAATAGTTATTATAGGTTTTATATATAGAATTAAAAAAAGAGGACTAGAAGAGATTAAAGTTCAAAAGATTAATAATTAAACTAGATATAATAATCCGATAGAAGTAAAGGTATTTATAAATATTTATATTTATTATTATATATAAATATAGAATTATAATTAGATTATTAAATTTATATATTACTTATTCAAGAAAGGAATTAATTGGGAATAGGGACTTGAATAAGAGAAAGTTATAAAGGTCTTAAAAGAGAAACTCACGAGCCTATTACTATTTTATAAATTATATTATAATCCTGAAAATAATTAGAATAATATTATATTTAATATTAATACTAGTCTAATAGAATAGAATAGAACTCTCAAATAAATTAATAATAAAAGTAATAAAAGAATCTCCAGATTCAAATCAGGTTTATAGAATTATACAGAATAGTAATATAATATTACTAAACGGGAATATAAAGAAGTCTTAAAGTGTTTATAAAAATTATACTTTTAATTATATAGTATTTATTTTATTTTAGAAATGGATATAAATATACTTATTATATAATTGAATAGAATAGTAATAGATCTTCTAGAAGTTTTGATAATATATTAATTAGTATAAATCCGACTATTCGATTTTGAAGTATAATATATTAAGAGAAGGAAATATACTATTACTAATAGATTATTAAAAAGACTATAATATAAAAATAATTCTAAAAATAAATTGAATATTAATAACTTTATTATAATAGAATTAAATCTAATAAGAATTACTATTATTAGTATTGAGAATAAATATAAGAATAAGATTAATATTAATAATATATTAATTAATTTTATCGGATAATATAAATATATAATATAATATTATAAAATAAAAAAGACAAAATCTCAAAAGATTAAACTATTAAATATGAATATTATTAAAATAATCAATTCGGAAAATGAATAAATAGGATTTGAAAAAGAGAATTTGAATATTTCAGGACTAATAAGGGATTATATAAATATTAATAGAGATTATAATACTAATAAAACTTCTTTTCTATTAAGTTTTATTTTATTTAATCTACTCGATAATAATTATTCCGAAAAGTATTAACTAATTATAAAGTATTTAATTATATTTATTAAATTTAAAGACTATTTAAAAGGAGAATACAAAAAACTAAAAAAGAAAATATTAAATTATAATATATAGAATTATAAATTATAAAAGAATATTATAAACTATTATTCTTCGAGATTAGTTATTAATAGTAATAAAGAAAAGAAAACAATTAAGAAAGAGTTTTATAATAAAATAGAATATATTAAATAAGAAATTATATATATAAGAATAGTTATATAATACTAATAACTAGGATTTTATAATAATATTCGAATATATTATATTTCTTATTATAAATACTAATTTAGAATAAAACTTAAATAAGAAATAGTCTTATATTTAATAAAAGTTATATTTCTTTTCTATTATATTAGTATTAATATAATAAAAATACCGGATTATAAAAGATATAATTATTTATTTATAATAAGAAATAACTTTTCAGAATAAGTAAAAGTTAAATCTATAAAGATACTAATAAGTATAAAAGTAATAAAGTTTATTTATAATAAAATTATTTATAAATATAGTATTTTCGGAAAATTAAAAATTAATAGAAATTCAGAATTTAAAAAGAATATAATTATAAAATTTAAAAAGTTAAGAATTACTAAAATAGTAATCTCTATATATAATATAAAAGTAAATAGTATAATTGAATATAAATATTAATTAATAATTCAAGTCTTAATAATATTATTAGAAAGAAATAAAAGACTCTAAATAGATTTATTAAATTAAATACTTTTTATAAATAGAATAATAATATATAAACTTATAGGATTTATACTATTTTATATAATATATAAAAGAGAAGTTATATTACTAATTAAAATAAAATATTTTATTTAAAGGACTTTTAAATAGAATAAAGTTAATAGTAAAAAGAAATTCCTTAAATTCAGGATTAAATAAATTAAAATAAGGGATAAGGATTTTATTAAATCCAAATTATGAAAAGACTAGTAATATATAAAAGGGAAAGAGTATTTTGATTTTATATATAATATTTATATAATATTAATTAAAAAAAGAGATTTGGTATTTATATATAATATTTAAAGAATAAATAAAAATAAATCCAGGAATATGAAATTCTTATATTATTAATTAGAATTATATTAAATAAAGAAAATAGATAATATAAAGAATATTTATATATTTAAAGAATTGAATAGAATTCAATTAAGAAAAATATATATAGAAAATAGATTAAAGTAATTTATAAAAAGAAAGAATTATTAATATTTCCTAAAGAATAATATTCTTATTATATTAAAGTCAAGATCTAAAAGTATAGAATTTAAGATTAATATTAAACTCGAAAAGGAGATTATAAAAGAGTTTTATAAAGAATATAGAATTCCAAAAGAATCGAAATACTTAAAGACTATTTAAAAGATTATTAAATTAATTAAAATAGTTATAAGAATATTACTTTTACTCAAATTAGAAAGAGATAAGTATATTATATTTCCGGAAAAGTAATTCGAAAAGGAGAATAATAATAAAGAAGAGAATTAGTATTCCTAAATGAAAAGAAGAATATATTCCTAAAGGAAATATATATAAATCCCATTCCGGATATTTAATAAAGTCTTTAATAAAGTATTTAATATAATAAACTAATCGAGAAAGTGAAAGTAAAAGGTGAATATTAAAAGAGTATATTAATTAAAAATAGAGTAATATATAATTATAATAGAGTAATAGTATAATAATAAAATATAAGAGTTTAGAGAAAAGTAAAAGTATTATAAGATAATTATTTTATTATTATTAATAAAATAATTATTATTATTTTTATAACTTTATTACTCTTTTTATTTATAAGTTTTAATTTATATTACTCCTAGAATATTATTAATATTAGATTATATATTTTTTATTCCTTATAATATTAAAAAGACTTTCAAAAGCGGAATATTATAAGAGTTTAATAAGATAAATAAGACTTTATTCAAGTATTTAAAAAGGACTAATATATATAATTAGATTAATAATTATATATAATAAATAATAATTCTTAAAAGAGAATAAAGTCAAAAAGAAATTATTATTCAATCCGAGTTCTGATTATAATAGTATATAAAGGATTCTCGAAAAAGATAAAATATATACTAATTAATATAATCGTGAAGTTTAATTATTTATAGGTTTTATTATTACTTTTCTTTTTATTATTAATCTTCGAATCTTGTATATAAGTTTAAATAATTATTTATATATTCCAATTACTATTAATAATATCTTATTTCTATAGAATCTTAATTCAATTAAATAAATAGACTATAAGATTAAGGTTTACCCTAATCTATATTAAATATTAAATAGACTTTAAAAGTAATTCTAGTATCTAGAATTAAGATATTAATAGATTACTTTCGAAAATAGAATAGACTTATATATAATTAAAGAGTTAAATTCAAGGAACTCGCTAGAGGAGTAATTAATAAATAGAAAAGAAAGTAAAAGGAGAAAAGAGTCCGGAATGGATATATAAATTAGATTTTATTTTCTTATTATTCCCTTATTCAAAAGCGGTTTTCTTATCTTTTATTTATATTATAATCTATTTATTTCTTAATATATTTCCTTATTTTAATTATTCGAGATTATATTATTTTATATTTATATATATTATTATTATTTCCTATTATACTCTTAATATTTCTTTTAATAAGAATATTTTATAATCTATAAGGAGTCGAGAATATATTCTTTATTTATTCTTTATTTTTATTTTTTTAATATCCTTAAAATTTCTACTTGACTTTATATATTTATTAATTATAATATATTACTTTTATTCTTTCTTATTATTCCTTATTTAAATTAGAATTTAATATATAATTCAAGTTTATTTAATTAATTATCTAATTAATTAAAATTAAATCTCTTTTACTATTATTATAAGATTATTATTTTCTTATTCTTTTAAGAAAAAAGCAGTCACGTGAATGATTTAATAACTCTTTTATAATCCCGTGAATATACTTCTATAATTTCCTATTTAATAATAATAATAATATTTTTTATAATATTTTATAAAATATTTCAAAAATTACTTTAATATATCTATTAAAGAGTTTTAATATCTTAAAGAACCTATAATACTTATATATTAATAATATAATTCTCTTATCTTTTATTAATATACTCTCGAAATCGCTAATATAAAAGTTACTAATATTTAAGAAATTTGGGAAAAAGTTTAGAATTTCCCTAAAATAAATAAATTTATATAAATTATAAAATTTAATAGAGATTTACTATAATATAAATAAGAAAGTAAAAAGATATTACTAGATTAGAAAAATATAATTAAAAAAAGTCTTTTGGAAAATTCTTAATTAATATATAATATCGAGAATAAAAAATTTATAAAGATTATAAAGGATATTAGAAAGGATAAAAAAGGAAAGAAAAAGGAAAAGAGATTTCTAGAGAATATTTTTAAATATTAAAATATTTAAAATAAAAGAATTAAAGTATTTCTTGAATTTATCTAAAAAGACTTTAAAGATATAAATATAAATATTTATATATAATTAAAGAGACTTATCTAATAGATCAAGGATATCAAAAGAACTATTTATCTATTTAATATATATACTCTTTAAAGAAATTAATAGATTAAATATAATTATAATAAATCGACTCTTATATTAATTAATATTATAAAAGCATTTAGATATTATAAAAAGGAAAAAGAGATTAAGAAATTAAAGGAAAAAGATTTTATAAAAACCAGGTTTAGATTTGAATCCTCTAGTATATTAGTAAAGAGAAGATATAATAAGGAAATATTCCTTGATTTCCCGAATAAAACTCTTTTATAAATTATAATTATATTAAAAGTATAAGAGAGATTTAATAAAATATTCTCTAAAATACTAGATAATATAAACTTGAATAATCTAATAAGTCTTATAAATAAAGGAGATAAGATATTAAAGTTTTATAAAATTAGATAATTCGAAGAGATTATTATTAGAGATATTACTATAAGTGAAAGTAGTCTTCTTATTATAGGAATTGAGTCTGTGATAATCCCAAAATAGTCTAGATAGATAGAGATATCCTTATATAGAAGTAAGTATATATATAAGAATTCTGAAGAAAAGAAGAGTGAAAAAGAGAAGATTATTAAGAGTTTGACTCTTATAATCAAGAAGATAAAGATCTTATTAAGAGTTATAATAAAAGTTATTTCCAGAACTATATTAGTAATAATCACGAAATTAGTTAAAAAGGTTTATAAAATAAAAATAATCTATAATAGTCCTTATAATATAATAAAAATATAATATTTGGACTTTAATATATAAGAAGAATTAAGTTTCAAGAATAAGAAAAATATTATTAAAAAGATTATAGATTATATTATTTATAATCTCTTTAAAAATAAATTATTTTATAAGTGATATTTATAATAGTTTAGTGAATTCCTGCTTTTCAAGAAGATTAATAATTATAATAAAGTTCTTAAATAAATTATTACTATTTATTAAATAATCGAGTATAGGAATAGTATCTATTATATTTAAATAGACTCTAATACTAGAGCCTTTTTCTAAAATAATTCACAGATCCTTTAATACTAAAAGGAGAATATATTCATTAATCAATTCTATCCGGAATATATACTAAAACTCGAATAGTTAATAGACTCTTTAAGAGTTCTTATAGAATAAATAGTAATTATTCATAAAGGTTTCTGGAATTGGATTAATAAAAAGGAAATAAAGTCTATATTCGTAATTAAAATAAAAATATTATATTTTCACTATTAATAAGATATATTAAGAAATTAAAAAGAACTTTCAAATTCTTACTTTATAATAGTAATTTAATTATTATAAATAGACTCCTTAACTTAACTATTTATATATATATATATACTAAATAATAATAATAATCTCTTTATAATATACTTATAATTAGTAAAGTATTTCGATTTTGAATATAATTATTTAATATTTTATAAAGGGGATTTATTAGATTATAGGAATTTATAAAATACTAAAGTAATTCTCTTTAATTAAAATATAAAATGAGATTATATTATTTCTAAAAATATTATTAAATTTAATAAACTTATAGAAAAGACTTTCAAAAAGCCGAAGTTTATTAATCTTATTAAAGAGATAAATAAGAAAAAACTATTATTAGAATATTTGGAATTCTCTAATAAGACAAATCCTTTTTAATAAAGTATTATAATATTAAAGGAGAATAAACTAATTCTTTATAAGTCTTATATCTTTTAGGAATTTATCTATTAACTAGAATACTCTTAGATTTCTATTTCCATTTTATTTATACTTATAAGAAAAGATAATATAATTATAAATAGTATTTTTTATTAGAATATTATAACTTTATATAATATATAAAAAACTCTAAAGATTAATAGATTTAAGTCTATAGAATATAATATCTCTTTTCTATAAAGTATAAGATTAGATAATTTTAATAATTTCCTTAATATAATTTATTATATTAAATATTCTGAGAATAATATATTCTTTTATAGTCTTATAGACTTGTACTTATAATAATATAATAAGTTAGTAAAATTATATAAAACTTGAAAAATCAGAATTATAATTATAGTAAAAAGGGAATTTCAAATATTTAAAATCTCGGAAATAAAGATATTTAAGAGTAATAAGTCTTATTTCCGCTTCTTGAAAAGTAAAGGGATAATTAGTAAAGATAATCGGGACTTTTTAAATATATTAGATAAATAGGAGAATAAGTAAGTGAATAGTAAAACTAATTGAGAATTACTCGAGAATAAATAATAATCTATAAGGGATTATATATAATAAAACTGGTTCTATTATATATATTTTTGGATTTTTTAATTAGTTTTAAGAGAATTATATTATAATAGTATAAAGACTATCACGTGGTCATTAAGACTCAGGATATAAGAATAGGTTTCTAATATAATTTATAGAATAACTTTATACTTCTTTACTTTTAATTACTATTTAATCTTTTCCAGTTTTGAATTTCTTTATTAATTATTTATATATTTATATTAAATTATTATTTTATAGTTTTGAGAGTATATAATTCTAGACTTTACTATAAGATTTTACTTATTATTATATTTTCCTTTCTATAATATTAAATCGATTAGTAATTCTAAAATATTAATATAATTTATACTTAAAATACTTTATAGAAATATTAAATTAATATCTATTTAGACTCTTTTAATTAATTTATTACAGATTCCGAAAAGTAATTTATAAATAAGAAATTTATTTAATATATAAAAATTATAAATATTAAAGTCAAAATCGTTTTTATAAAGTTTATAATTTAATTAAAATTATAAAATATTATTATAATCCGATCTAATATATTTAATTTATTATTATAATTGAAATCTAGAATATTAATAAGAATATAATATTATAAATAGTCTTTAAAACTATTAATAATATTATAAAATCTAATAGATTAATATTTATTTTATTAATTTATAATATTTTATTTCGAATAATTAAATATAATATTCTATTATTTATTATTATTTAATATTCTATAATCCTAAAAAAGATTATAATAAAGATCTAGAGATTATAAACTAAATAATAAATTAATAATATTCTAAATATATAAAATAGTTTAAATATAATTAATATTCACGAATTTATATTTAATTCAAATATTCTAATTTAATATAAGAATAATACTAATTAATCGAATAATTAAAAAGGATTATATAAGTTTATAATTATAAATAGTGAATTTTATATATTAATATTATTATATAATAATATAATATTCTATTTAATATTTATAAAACTCTTTAATATATTAGATATTAAAATTAAGATTAATTTACTTGAATTAGAATATAATAATCAGAAAATCGAAAATAAAAAGAATATAATTATTATAAATACTTTATTTATTATCTTTCTAATATATAATAAAGACTAATTTTATAAAAATACTAATATTATTATATTTTTTTAAAATAATATTTAATATAAAGATTCTTATTAGATCGAAATTACTAGTCTTCTCGAAAAGAGTATATTTATAATTATTTCTAGAATTAATATACTAGAAAGAGTATATATTTTTAATTTCAGGTTTATTAATAAAATTAAAAATAAGAATATTAAAAAGGAATTTAGAAAGTTAAGACTTATTATTCAGGCCTATAATAATAAATTCAAGTATATTATATTAATATAATTATTAACTATTCAGTATATTAACTAATAGATTATTCTTAATATTATTATTATAATTATTAAAATTATAAGATTATACTTTTATAATATCTTATAGGCTTATATATAATTAATAATTATATTAAACTGTGATTTTTATATTAATTCACTTCGGGAATTCGCAAAATATTTAAATTTAATAAATAACTCGATTTTAAAAATTATTAAATTATTATATAATATTCCTGAAATTGGAAATCACTAATTCAAGACTTATTACTCTTATTATATTAATAAATTGAATATAGAATAGTTAATCTATAATCCCTGTCTTCTTTATAGTAATTAATCCTTTAGTATTATTGGTTTTTAGACTAATAATATATTCTTTATCGGAAATAATATTTTTACTAAAAAGGAGTAATTGGGATTGTAAAAGGCCGGGTTTTTAGTCAAGGAACGCGAGTGTCTCACCTTTAACAATGACCTCAAGTTTAATAAAGGGGTTATTTATACTAATAATACTAGTATTACCCTCATGCAAGTATATTAGTATAAGAATCTCAAAATTATTAATAATAAGAATACTATTATAATTAGTAATAGAGGTGTTATATATCAAAACCTCACTATTAAAGACTAATATATTACTTAATATACTAGAGGAGTATATATTTCGTTAGTATACCAGTCGGAAACTGTATATAACCTATCAGTTACTATTCAAGCTATTGAACTAACTGAAAACGATATCAAGAAGTTTAATAAGTGTATCTAATAGCAAATCGAAAACGCTACTAGAGGATTACACTTCGTTAAGCTTGAGAAAGATACACTTCGCCTTCTCGTCTTTACAGACACTTTGTTCGCAAATAACAGAGATCTCTCCTCACAAATCGGCTATATCTTGATATTGGCCGATAGTGCCGGACATGCCAATATCCTCTATTAGTCTTTCACTAAGTGTAAACGAGTCACCAGGAGTATTCTAGTATTAGAGCTATACGGAATGGCTCACGGTTTCGATATAGGAGTGTTAGTCAAGTCTACAGTTAATAGGGCATTACAAATCGACCTCTCACTAGTTATTTGTACAATCACGTGTAGGAAGTCAAGACACGATTTTAAGCGAAATTATAATTCCAAAAGGGATAATCCCCTGGCCTACCTATTCTCTTAAACGTGTCTCTGTATATCTCCTTCTCTATTTATCTATAAAATACCTTCTGAATCAGTTACAGTAAGACGCGAAACTATACCAGAAAAGTGTTTTACTATCTGGACCTGGTATAGGGCTGGCAAAACCTTATCTGAGATTGTATATCTGGAAGACTTTACTAAATTAACTATTACTAGTATTATATAATATATTAAAGCTAGAACTGGCGAAAACAAGTTTACTAATATAAAACGATCTGGGAAGCCTCCGAAACTTATTCCTAAAGGCGAATAATATCTCTTGAAAACTATAGTCAACGATATACACGCAAATTTAGTATATCTTGTAATACTTTCCAAATCTGGCTAAAAGCTGTCTTATACTACGGTCCGGAAGACTCTCAAGAAGTACGGAAAAGCCTACTAATATACCCGCAAGAAGCTATATTTATCTGGTAAGTATAAGAGAGTACATGTGAGGTTTGGGAGAGATAATAAGTATATATAATAGTACTTAATCTACTGGTCTGACGAGTCAATATTTGAGATTGGATATAATAGTAGGTCTTGGTAGATAATATATACTCCTGGTAAAGAATACTTGCCTAAAAACTTGAAACCAACTTTCAAGAGTGGGAGGACTAGTATAGAGGTTTGGGATTACTTTATGGATACTGAATTGGGACTGCTTATTATACTGCCAAAAGGGGCTCGAATAAACCAGGCCCGGTATATAAAAGAGGTCCTTAAATCTCATTTTATATCTTTCTATAAAAGGATAGTCAGGAAATATAATAAGGGAATAATAATATAGGAAAATGAAACCAAATATTATTTTACTAAAATCCCTATAGTATATAAGACTCTTTATAAAGTCAAGTTCTTCCCTTGGCCTATCCAATTACCAGATCTATTTCTAATTGAGAATCTTTGGAAGTAATTGAAGGATACTATCTCTATACGAAGGTATAGGATTAGAACTATTAAGGAAATGGAATATATATTATATTAAGAGTAGAATAAAATTAGAAAGGAAACCTTGATAACTTTGGTAAAAAGTATACCTTACCGTATTATTCAAATACTTAAAAACAAGGGAGGCTCGATTAAGTATTAGATAAGCTTCAATTTCATATAATTTAGACTATAATTGAATATTATATTATTGAGTTATAAGAGATCGAAGTGAGGGGTATAATTTCGCTTGTGTGTCTTGACTTCCTACACGTGATTTGTACAGATTCGAAATCACTATACAAATACCTTGTCAAATTAGGCACTATACAAGAAAAACGACTTATAATTAATATAATGTGTCTCCGCTAGGCTTACGAACAATGTGAGATCGCGGAGATTAAATGGATCAAGGGCAATTCGAATCCTGTTAATATTATAATAAAAGCGAAATCCTCGAATGCCCTGACGTAATTGCTCGATACGAATACCCTGTAATTAGACGTGAAGGAGTGGATTGAACGCGGATAACGGGTATACTGGTGAGAAAGTGGTGAATACTGGGAAAGCGATGGATATACATGGGTATACGGATATACTGAGTGGACTGGAAGACTACACTAGACTGCTTTAGGCAATCAGCATTCGATCGGACGGAGATACTGTTTTTGAGTCACTTTTAGAGTGGTTCCAGTGTTGGTACAGCTACACTGCAGTTACACTGGTCACGTGACGTTATCATGTGACAGCGTGGCCAACCGCGCTCAAGCCCCTGTAGCTAGTCCCGATTAGGCTTAGTTAGTTTCCGAGGATGGGTTAATAATATCACAGTGTTATTAACCTTTCCTCTCCTTAATCAATTATTACTTTATATAATTAGTATTTTCACGAATATATAATAACTATTACGTGTTATCGGTAAACCGATAGTCTCTTTATTATTTAATATTTATTATATTTTTTAAAATATTTTATTATTTTATTTTAAATTAAAGATCAAAATTGAAAGTTAAAAGTCAAGAGTCGAAAGTCAAAAGTCGAAAGTCAAAGTCGAGAGTTAAAAGTTAAATTATCCTATCGGCTGTTATTAGATATACCAGGTCCGTGTATTAAGTTAAGCGAACTAATAAAATGACGTGTTCTGAGACTTTAGTAATATCTCTTTATAATTTAATAATCTAACTATCGGCCTCGTATAATTGGCCTTCTTCATTACTAGCTCCTCAATCAGGGAAAGCGAAATGGTTATATAAGCGAAATGGCCGTCTAAATAATTTATATAGGAATATTATATAAATTATTTAATAACTGATTTCCCTTATATAATTACAATTCTCGTTATTATTATAATACTTGTAAACCTTACTTTATATCCTTTTATATTCTTATAATACTTTTATAAAAAATTAAAATATTATTCTATTTAATAATATTTATACTATTAGTAAAATCGAATACACTTCTATTTCTAGAGACTCCTTTCTTATTATCTTCTCTTATTTCAATATTTATAATATTAAGAATACATTTTAAGAAGATTATATATTATATATAAAAATATTTTAATAATATTAAAATATAAATTATAAGAGATTATAATATTCTATAAAAAACCTTTATTAATATACTTAAATACATTAATCAAGAGTCTTACTAATATAATAATTAAAATAAAGATCTTATAATTATATAAAAGAGAATAATTAATAACTTTATTTATTTATAATTAGAATATAATATACTTTTCCTTTAAATTATTATTTAATTAATTATTACTAATATTCAAGTATATAATAGTCAAGTACTTTTAAGTAATTATTAATTTAATAGTTAATGAATAAGTTAAAGTTTTTATAAAATTAAAATAAGATTAATTATAATTATTTGAATTATAATATAAGATAAATAGGAAATTAATAAATAGTTTAAGAAACTAGATAGATATTTTAATATATTTATAAAGTTTTAAATTAAAAACGGGAATATTTATAATTTTAATAAAATTAATACTTAATTAAAATATCTTAAAAGTATAAATATAATCATTTTATAAGAAATAAGAAAACTCTTTTTACTTAATCCTAAAACCCGCAAGTCAATTATAATTAATATAATAATTAAAGTCATGAATTAATAAAGAATTCCTTTTATTATTATTATTCCTGGTTCTTAATATATAAAGATATAATATTGAAATCGCTAATTAACTAGTAAGGAACTAGTTTAATTATCTCTTACTAGATTTATTAATAATAAACTCGTTATTAAATGACTTGAACACTTTATTGAATTCTCAAGTACTGGCCTTGATTTTGACGAATAAATCCTTCTCCTTTATAATAATATAAGTGTTTATTAAATACTTCAATTTATATTCACTATATTCTGTAATAAGATTATTATTATTACCTTTCTCGCTTACTTTACTTATTATATATAACTGTTTGATATTAAAGCATTTTTAATCTGGAAGTATTATTAAAGTATTATAATTAATAATACTCTTAATTAGTTAAATTTCGTATATAATATCACTTTTTTCTTTTATGACTTAATCTAGATCTAAGATAAAACCTTTATTACTAGACTTATTTATTATACTTTTAAGGAGTCTAGGATAATTCCTTTAAATATAAAATAAATAAAGACAAATATATAAAAATATTATAAGTAAATTATTAAAATCAAGACTCTTATTAATAATTTAAGTATTTAATTACTTTCGATTATAAAAATTAATAAAAGCTTCAAGTATATTATTTATAAAATAGGACTAAATCCGTTAATAGTCTTATATATTCTTTATTTACAAAAACTATAATCTATATTTCTTAAACTCTTTATTAAGGAAAGGTCTTTAAAGTATATACGAATAATCTCAATTAGTATTTTCGTGAAATAATAATAAGGAAACCTTATAATTAAAAGTATATTTAATTAAGTAAGAGATTATAAGTGAAAGACATTCGTGAAGTAATTGAGAAGAGAGATAAGAAGAGAATTAAAAAGGAAATTTAAATTAAGTAAAAAATACTCGATATTATTAAAAAGAGGAAATAAGCGGTATTATATTAAGCGGATATTATATTATAAAAGTATAAGAAGTTTAAGAGATAGGTTATTTTAGATAAAGATATTCCTTTAAGTGATTTAGATTATAGTATATTCCTTGAAGTTATTCCTAATCCTGAAAAGTAATAAATATTAGATATAATTTAATTATTAAAACTCTCTTTATTATTATTAGTTCCTTTATTACTATTAATTTCACGAGGGAATTATAATTGATTAAGAGAGGATTTTATGTCTTTAGATTAAAAGGGGGATATTGAATTAGCTTTTAATATTAAGAGCTCTTTTATAAATATATTTCATATATAAAAATCAGAGAATTATATATAAAATCACTTTTATTAATAATCTTATTATTACTTTTTTTATTATAATTAATAAGAATTATAATTATATAATAGAAATCAACTATTAAATAATTTATATAATATTCTTATATAAATTATTTAGGCGGCCATTTCGCTTATACAATCATTTCGCTTTCCCCGATTGAGGAACTAGCGACGAAGGAGGCTAGTTACGCGAGGCCGACAATTATGCCTTGAAAGTTAGCAATATCATCGCTAAAATACAGCGAGCTTTGGTGGCGAGTTCTGGTGTTCCTCTCCCTCGCTTGTTTAGTAAACTGGCGTACTTAACCACTAGGGACTGTAGGAATTCATGGAACACCAAGCGAAAACCCCACCAAAACTCACTATTTTGAACAATACACTACAAGTGAACGCACGATTAAAAAAAGCTAAGATTTAAAATAATAATATAAGTTTATTTAAATTTTACTTATATAACTTTTCTTAGTTTAATTATAAGATTAAAATTATAAAATCTATAACTTATATTTTTAAGATTTAATATTAATAATATACTTGATATTTATAGAAATTTAAAAATACGATTTTAATAATTAATTATTTATCTTTAAAATAATACAGATTTTAAGTTCTAGATAGATTACTTTTATTTTGAGGAAGTTATAAAATTTTGAAATTATTGACTTTTGGTGGGAATCTCGTTTAGTGTTCCATGAATTTCTTCACCCCCTGGTGAACGGCAGCCGATGGGAGGCCTAAAGTGTAGAGCCCCAGTTATTAGTGAGAAAAGCCCTGTAATTATAGGCAGTTATTACTAAATTTTAAGCTCTAGACATTGAAAAATTAATAATAAATTTTTTAGCAAGGTACGGTATAGTAATATGGGGCCGAAAAACCAAGTGGGAAGTGGGAAGTAACGCGAATACCTGAGACATCATGTCCTTATGGCCTTCCGTAGGCTTTCAAATTCACAACCCGACATTGATTTTGAAGAAATCTTTATTGCGCATCGCAGTTCGAATCCGATTCACTCCAGATTTTTTTCTCCTTCAAATCAGACGCGTTCCCAATCCTGACTTTCTCGATCTGATTCTTCAAAGAGTGACAGTATTCAAGCTTAATTCAGGAGTAGCACAAAGGTTTGTTGCACATCGCAATAATATTCGGATTTCCGTCCGGAAACACCTTCGGAAATCCGAATCGAAGGCCTCTCGATATGCAATTATTAGCCTGCTTTTTCCGACTGGGCTAATGTGGAAGTTTTGTTGCACATCGTGATTGGGAATCGGATTTCCGAAGGAAAACATTTTCGGAAATCCGATGCAGGTACCGTTTTAACAAGATTCACTTTATGATTGATTCAACATTTAGGCTGATTAAATCATTGCAAAAGGAAAACATAAAGGGAAAACGACTAAGGCTAGGCAATTAAAATGTCAGCAATGCTATAATGCTAGATTTTTTACATTAACAATTGCAATTGAGCTAGGCAGTCAATGTCAACAATAACACCAGTAAAAAAACTGGTCTTCAGGGTTAACAATGGCCGGAAGATCCGTGGCGGTAGTATTTGTACTTGTAGCTAGTACTGATGAGGTTGATGAACCAATTTACATAGTTTCAAATAAAGTCTATTATCCTTGTGCGACAACCCTCACCTATGCCAGGGTTTTACTTAGCAGCGTTATATTAGCCGGCCCCGATGGAGTTTCATTTTGAATTTACCAATAATCGCAACTTTCAATTAAAAACATATCAAGGCGCGGCCTGAAGGGGCCTTAAGTTTCGAAAACGTGAGATGTTTCATGATTGCCAACATTCTTTACCTACTTAAGCGAAGAATTCCTTGCCCTCACGTGAGGTTGACGGGAGTTGTAAGAAAAAGGTTACTGTTATGTTCTGATTGTTTTTTCGACTCCAAAAAGTCGCTGATGCATTCAGTGAGCGGCTTTCATAGGCGAGTAATAAGATATTTTGACCCTCTCCATAATCATTAAGTAAAATGTCAAAACTCATCTTAGGCACGGCAATCGAAGAAGATGCAATGAATCCAAGCCCGCAATTGATTAAACCTAATCTATATCTACGGCTCAATTTCCTCCCAGTCTACAGACTCGGCTTCGATGACGATCGTCACAATGAGACCTACCGGACAAGTTTTCGGCATTGTGTGGGAAGTGCTTTAA
This sequence comes from Hyaloscypha hepaticicola, assembly GCA_002865625.1. Lineage (NCBI taxonomy): Eukaryota > Fungi > Ascomycota > Leotiomycetes > Helotiales > Hyaloscyphaceae > Hyaloscypha > Hyaloscypha hepaticicola. The sequence goes on along the minus strand of KZ613466.1, from coordinate 427,380 downwards.
ATGGGTAATACGCGGAAATTTCAACAAATAGAACGGCTGTTGTTGGGCCAATGGGGAAGAAGGTATCCTTTCATTTATCGCTATATCTCGACAAAATATGGAGAAGCTCAACGTAATGAGTGAAACGTAACGGTTGTGTGCAGATTTTATAGGTATATTAAGTTTATCTCTCGTGAGACGCAGTCAATTCCTGACAATATCGCTCAATTGTAGGATCTAGAAAGACCAGGGATGCCAGAAAGCATAGTCTAGCAACGGATGGAAACACTGCGTTTCATCGCCACCAAAATGGGAGGGATTCGAGGGCAAATACGCAATATAGGATTCAAAGAAGAAGAAGCCGAACAGATTGTTGTTTCGTAATTTCGTGATGATGTCATGTGCAAGTGATGTGTGGAAACATGAAATTGGACGATGATTTGGGATATGCATTTGACACGAAGATCCTATATGCGACCCTGTCTCCTAAACCGTGTCACATCCAGAAATGGCTGTCTTCCTGGAATCGGAAATCTCGTCAGTAGAAAATGTGTTTTTCGGATAGGGTCCAACGAGCCTAGGTGCTATCTTTCGAAGTACTGGCTTGATAGCTGGGGCGGCGGCGCATAAAAGTCCGGAGTTCACTTCAACAGCACTCCAGATAGCGATTTGGTATGAACTCCCTGGTCATATATCAGTAGAGCTGAGAAATGAAATAGAGCTTCACTTACATGGCTGGGCGTCACTAATCGCTAATACTCTAAGTGTGAAGGTTGCTCTCATGGCGGCTGCCACGATAACAAGTAAACCGAGAGAGACGATTGAGAGTAGGCTGATCTTTTGCTGTTTCGTTATGTTCAGAGGGACTGAAAATTGTCAATATAAGCTTCTCAAAATTACGAAAGGCTACTTTACGAATTCGTGGTGTGACGAACGCTATTAGAATAACATCAGACAGGATGTTTACGGTCGCTGATGTGATGATGCCGGGATCTTGGTTGCCACATACAGCTGGGATCATGTTCCAGTCACCTATTCAAAGGTTATTAAGAGTACGTGAAAGACAAGATGAGAGCGTTCGGAATCATACCAGAAATTGGCCTGCACTAGAAGAAGATACTTAGTGATAAGCCAAGTGTGAAAATAACAACGAACCCCATCGTGCTCCTGATAATCACTTTGCTGATACGATCCTGGAATATGCGCAGGTAGAAAGCACATATGCCTAGCTTGGTAGTACCGAGGCAAACCTGATACAGTTCTTGACTTGCAAAGCCTAATCTCATTGCTAGTTCTATGTCTTCTGTTGTTTGTACTTTTCCTTGGTTGGCTGGCGTTCGAGCTGTAAGAATGCTATTCAATGTGGTTAGGGCGATTGATCCTAAGACCTGAGAGATGAGCAAATGCAGAGATTGGTAGATGAGAGGTGTACCCAAGAGAAAAGAATCCAAGAGTCATCATGACCCCAATTTTTCATTATGAACGCTCGAGAGTAAAAGCGTGCGAGAACGAAAATCGAGGCGACTACAGCAGGTACAATGCTGGCAATTAACGTCTGAGGTGCCCGTGACTGTGGTGCAAATCCGACATCACTAGCACTCTATTTGTTCATTAGACCAGCTCAAAGATAAGAAGTATTGCGAAGCATAACTCGAAAAACGTATCCAATATGAATACAATCTAGAGTCTCGGAGTGGCAGATCTCCGGAGAGAACAAAATTGTTGTATATCCTGTAGAAATAAATTTGAGGAAACTCTGTACATACTATTGAGGAAGCCATGATAGAAGTGTTTGGTTCCAAGTTTCTTGCAGCAGGATCTAAGCCAATTGACTCGTTTATCTGAAGCAAACAGTGTGGGAATGTGACATCGAGACAGGCTTCAAAAGAAGCATGAACTACCGTAGGAGACTCAGGGACTGATGTATGGGATGCTGAATACCTTCACTATGTTTGCGGAATGAGGTGATGAGGATTGGGGTTTACCGGCCCCAGAGATCATATACCTCCCTCATGGTTTTTTTTTCTTTTGAAGTTTTGAGTTTACTGGCGTTGGCGCGAGCTTTGAAGATCAAAAGTTACTGGCTCTGCCAGCCAGCCCCTCCCATTTTCCAGCGCGCTATCGAAGATCATCCCCTTACTAGTATGCATGTCGTGCAACTAGAACCCTTAACTTGCGCCTCTTCGGAAAAGAAAAGTGGACCTGCCCGTTTCAAGGAGCCCTACTCGGTAACGAAGAAAATAAAGTTGTGAAAGTGTCAATATCTACCGAGTCAATGACCATACACGAAAAGGATCGACAGCAGTTTATTGCTTCCTTCTTTCTACATCATTGCGTAGAAAGAAGTAAATCTTGAAACCTGCGTAGGCCCAGTCCTGCAGGGGACAGAGGTGAGAACTACTTGAATTCTGTTCCATAGTTCGTTTTTCTCGGTTTAACGCACCGGCGTGCTTGACGATACGAATCCCGCACGAATCACACCCAGGCATTTCTCTGCAGAGGGAACTCGGGTCCTGTAGAAACGCCACTGAGCAGCGGGGGGTTTCTTGGCAAGAGTTTTAGCGGACGCCTTAGTGCGGCTAGAGCCGTCGGATGAGACATCCGATTCCGAGGTGACCGTGGATTGGTTTAGATGTTTCCCCTCTTCTGATAAATGGGAATCCTAGGGTAAACCCCTAGAACCCCCAAATAGCCAAACACCTTACTAAAACCCATGGAACTTAGCGTTTGTCACGTACAGAATAGCCTGCTTACTAGAAAGGTGATTTTAAGTTCGCTGTACGCTGGTTGGACTTCGAAGTATTTAGGCAGGCAATAGTAAAAAGCAACTTTGTCAGTAGTAGCTTTACGCTTGCTTAGTAGAGAGCTTGTCGCGTGATACTAGGGCTGACTAGCTGCTGATTGGAGAGTGAGTTCTATGCCGAATGTGTACGCAATTGGACGTATTTTTGGCTTTCCCCAAGTCGACTCGCTTTAAGTCGACTCGTCTAACCCGATTCAGTAATCTTTTGGGGGCCAAACGCATCGCAAAACACTTTCACACTTCAATTCCCACCCGAATTTTCTCACGAAAATTAGGGTTAGGCGCGTAGCGCGGCTTAGGGTTAGTGGTTAGGTGTTAGGGTTAGTTATGGTTAGGGTTATTAGGATATGATAGAAAAATCCAATTCTGAGGAGGCAGGCTAAATCCAGCTTAGTGTGTCTGTCTCGGTTAAATTTTATTGGGTGAAAAGGGTGAGTCGACTTAAAGTGAGTCGACTTAGGGAAACTCGTATTTTTGGATAATTCTCGATGTAGCCTACCGTATACGGGATCCAATGAATTTACTGAGAGGCAGTGATTCAGTGCACTGGGGGCGAATTGAACCTAGAAACAGGCTTGACTTGGACACAACCACCTGGCCTGGTGTTCCATCACCCGAATACAGGGGTAGGTGTCTGACCACCTGGAGAATGTTGATTGATTAAGGCTCTCCTACATCTAAACCAATACATAAACAAATCTTTATTCATCTCGAAAATGGAAATGAATTCAATTCTTTCTCACAAAAAGTAATACAACTCAGTCCTTGCTTTCGTTAAATTGTATCTTTGACGTCTTACCCCCTGAAGTAGGTGAACTTGCTCCGCCATTCAGTTAATCAAGCCTCAAATTTCAGAAGAGCCAAGAATTATCTGGCTGAATGCGACTGGTTTCCATTGGAATTTCGAGATACCCATTCTACGTATCTGTCGAGGGGGCGAGGCAAAATCGCCTCACAGCGGGGCGAAGTGCACGGCCGCTGCCACCACTGCTAGTGGACGGGTCTTATTGGGTACTATACCCATAGCACACCCTATTCCCGCATCTCCCGGACGTTGTCTTCAACAAGCAATCCATCCCCCCTCAGTTCTTTCTAAAACCTCTTCATAGCATCCTCCCCTTTTTAAGCTTTGCGGGCCTATAGCGACGGTCCCGCTGCACTATGAGATTGCAAGAAGATTACACTTAATGTCAATATGATAAAGCTCGCAAACTCTATATGGGTATACCCATTTGCAGCCTCTGCTTTGCCATTCATGCTATCTAGTGGCCCCATCTTCTACCCCATATCGACCTACTTGATAAACTTTCTGCCATTTTCTGCGATCCGGGCTAGACAGTCTTAGCAAGTGGCGAGCCTCACTAGCCCCCAGACTTATTCTTGCATCCATCCACATATTGACGTCTTGGTACAGCTTTCGTCACCCCACAAGTATGGGTCTTTTTTAAAATCCGGTTTCTCGGATAGGGCCTTGGCGAGCCTGCATCGGTACTCGGAAGATGTGTAGTTTTGCAAGGTTACCTCATCCATGTAGTTCATAGAGCCGCACGCTTCCTCCTCCGTGGAGATCTTCATGGCCCGTCCCGCGGCAGTCATATAGCCAGCCCGATTTCAGCTCCCTTGTCTGAGAGCTTATCTTCCTGCCTTCGAGGATATTTGATTTATTCTCTAGATTTAAAAGTTGAGAGCGGGAACGACTATCCTGTCTTCTATATTCGGGAAAGCATCAAGCAAAGAGGAGTCGATAATGTATCTTACAAGCTTCTAAATTTTGACACTGTACTTTACTGAAGACTGCAGGCAACCTCGAATGGATCGCCTGGTTCAAAACCCTTGATTTGCTCAGGGCTCCGAGGAAATATCTCGGACACCGCGGAGAAAATTCTGTTTTGTTTAGCAACATCGGACATAGCTTGCATATTGTGATTAAACTCTATTTCTTCTATTTTGTCATCACGGACAGAAAGCTATTCACGAAATCCGCTCAGCTTTCCAAGTTCTGCTGGTGCTAGCGTCTGATTATATTAAACATCCCAGGATTTGTAATTGCCTAATATTTGCTAAGGTTTTTCGAACAGGTCCCTGGAATCTCGCGATTAACGAGACCCACCCACGATCCTAGCTGCAGAAAAACCAACCTGGAACCAGGTCAGCTCGTTCGGCGGCAATGGGGCTCAGGGCTGTCCCGGGAATGCTGGTAACTTTCCACCGATCGTCGGCTTCCAGGGCCAACCTGAGAATCGGAGCTTTGCCTAATTGTATTGAGTTTTGCATGGCGATCTGATATACTACCCATGAGTTGGTCAGAATGGCATTCAGGACAGAAAACGCCACGTCGCCGGCACCCGAAGTAGAACGCGAAGGATCCTTGATAGGTTTAAAATAGGTTCTGGGTAACATCGCGGGGAAGTCTCTCGCAACTCTTGGGTGTAGATCATCCTCGTCTTTTAAGTAGGTACCTTAAATAGGGCAACCTCTGTTGTGGTGTGAATGCTAAGGAACGACTTGATTTCTATTCTACAGTGGTCAGGTACGCCTGTATTTATAGGCCTTCGGGCCCTGTAAGCCCTGTAGCGACGATCCTTCCAGGGCCTTCCAGGGCCTTCCAGGGTCCTCTATGCCACAAGTGGCGTATAACCCTTGTGTGTGTGTGTGTGTATCTGTATTTAACGTCCGGCGGACAGCGGCACGTGGCCCCTGCCCTAGGGGAGCCCATAGGACTATAGGACACTATAGACTGTAAGGGCCATATAGTCAGTTCTAGTTACTTCTAACTATTACAATTTGTTTTATATATAGTTATATTTCTACAGTTTTATAGTTATCTATAGTCATTCCTTATTACGGGTATATTTTACTATTCCCGTTATAGTCAATCCCCTTACCTGTAATCCGCTATTCCCGGTCTACCCGTTCCTATTATCTATTATAAATGTAAAAGAGATAAGGAAAGTGAGGAAAGAAAAGGTAAAGACTATAGGTATATATAATATACTGGACTAAGAGGATTCCTCTAATCTAGTATATAGTTTACAAGTATCTATAAAGAATCGTGAATTCATGATCCAGTCTACCAGAATAGTAATATCTTTTATTATCTCTAGTAAATATATAATCTTATTTATTATAAGTATTTTCGGGCCAAGTTAGTTTATATTACTTTTCTTATAAAAGAAGAAGTATAATAGGGTCTTTAATTATCCATAATTATAATTAAGTATAATATCGAGATAGTAAAAGTAATTATAATATACTATAAAGTCTCTATAATATATTCGTGAGACTAGTATCCGTCCAAGTACTCTTCTTTTAAGTCTAAGTTCTATTATATTATATATATATTATATATCGAGATTATAGTAGCTTTGCGGGACTATAGTAAGTTATAGTTATATAAGAGAGTTATTTACCTTAGCTTTTGCGAGCCTTTTAAGGGAGGCGAGTATATATATAGCCCGTGAGGGTGAGGGGAGAGTAGTTCCTTTCTTTGTAACTTGATTAGTTATTTCATTATCTGGAACACTAATATATCCTGGTATCCAGCGGACCTGTAAGATATCCGGGAATGTATATAGAAGATACTAGTATAGTGATCACTATTATATCACTTCTTGGAAGTCTGTGAATATCTATTATAATAAGCCTGTAAAGGATAAGAGGAGATAATAGACTACTTCTAGATTATTTAAGAAGACCTATAGATTAGTTACTAGCTTGGTTCCCGGTAATATGAGTATACTATATATACTCTCGAGAGTATCTATTACTTTTTTATTAAAGACTTCTATATATAGGCCAAGGGACTTTAATTTACGGTCAGTTTACAGATTGTATTAATAGGTCACAGTCCCGTAATTAGTAACTCTATTCGTAAATTCGCTTTTTAATCTGTCGGAAAATACTTAAATATTACTAGAGAGTATTAGTAATAGGAATTCTAGAAAGTCTATTATAATCTTTACTTTTATCTATTCTTATAGAATATTAATCCTTTTATAAGTATTTGTATAAATCTCTTTTATAGTTTATAAGAGGACTTGGAATAGATTAATCTATTCTATTTATAAGAAAGAGAATAGAAGATATATAAAGTATATATTATTTATTTTTATTTATAAGACTTATATTTTATAGATTATAAATAGATATTATAAATCTAGTTAGATTATTCTTATAGTAAAAGTACTTGTAATAAGATTAAGTTCAATCTCTAGTAATTATAAATATATTTCTCTATATAGAATTACAATTTATATAATCTTATAAACTAGAAGAATAATTCTTATACTTATAAATATTACTTTTTCTAATAGACCTAAATAGGAATCTATTTGATTTGAGATATATTATTCGTTTTTTGTCTTAGTCCTATCTGATTATCAGATCTTAATTATAAAATAGTCTTTCTTGAGAATATAGACTTTTACAATTTATTATAGGAAGATTAATAGTATTCCGTGAATTGTCTTATTTAGGGAACGGAGAGTATTACTAATTATAAAGGCCTTTATAACTAGAATACGAATATGTAATTTGAATAATAACTTTTTATTAAAGAATATACTTAGTTAATATAAAGGACTAGTGACTTCTTATATAATGTGAGTACTAGTAGTAATAGTGAGACTACTAACTAGTAACGGGTTTATTTATTATTATATAAAATAAATTAGCTTTGACTTCTTAGAGTTAAAGGTAATTCCTTTAGTCTATTCTTATTAGAGGGCCTCTTGAGTATCTATTTATAAACTATTATAATTATCTTATAAACTCTTGAAAATAGCTAATAGGATAATATTATTTATATAATCAAATTTGTATATTAGTATACCTAGTCAAAAGAGTAAGACTATATATAATATAAAGAGGATTAGTGAAATAAGGAAGTCTTGAAGTAAATTACACTAAATTATTATCTTTGGACCTATTTCACTATCTAGTTAGATCCTTATAGTCTGTTATATAATAAAGGAATATATCTAGTAAACTAGATAATCAGGCCAGTCTTATTCACGGAGTCTAAGAGCAAGTCGGCCTGGAAAGACTATATTAAAGACTCCCTTTATATCTATAGTAAATAGTGAGATTTTATAATCAGATATTAAAGCTTTCTCAATATTATATATAAGGTATATTATAAAGCTTACGGATAATTATAATAGAAGGATATCAAATTATTAATTATTTATTACTTATAAAGTGACTGTGAGTCAGGCTATTTTGCGGACTAGAAGCCGTTCAAGACCTTTATCTAGTATTGAGAATAAGATTATAGGTCTATAAGACCGAGAGAAAGAATAGTCTACTTTATTTGATTTGGAAATAATTATAAGTATTATAGTCCGAAAACAGGTAGAGTGATAATTATAAAGTAAATATTATTAAAAGAGGAATGTGATTCTTGTATTTATCTATAGCTAAATTACTTATAGAATGGCTGTTAATACTTTATCTATTCTAGAGATTATATTACCGGTTTCTATTATAGTTTTACGAATATCTTTAATTATAATAAAAGGGAAGTCTATATAATAGATAGTAATTATAAGTATATTAGGTAGTATATTACTTACTTCTACTTTACTAGTGAATAGTTCTATAACTAGTAGTTCCCTTTTCTCTTTTATAGACTTCGTGAATAGGTTATTTGAATATAATAGGTTCTTAAATAAAGGACTCTAGTAAATACTAATTGACTAATATTATTTAATTATTCGAAAGATATCTATAGAATTTGTAATTGAGTCTAATTTTATTATCTAATATTTATTTTTGGCTTTATGGACTGTATTTCGTAATTTATAGACTGATTCTAATATGTGATCCTTATAGTTCTCGTTTACAATTACTTTACAATTTGAGTTTCACTATAATTGGCTCGTGTTATACTCTATTATCCGTTTTATTACTTTCGAGTAAGTTTTTTAAAGTGACTAGATAATTTATAAGACTTTACTATCTAGATCGATTATATCCGGGATATTTATAAGAATAAAGTAATAGACTAGACCAGATTGAAATGTATTTTTGAAAATATTTATATTTAGGGTATTGAGTCTAAAGTATCTTATTGGCTCGTTTATATATAAGTTCTAGTAGATTATTATAAAGAGAGAATAGTAATTGGAGATTAAGTCTAAGTGACTAGTCAAGGTAATATAGACTGAGAGAGGACTAGTAAAGAAGACTAGATTAAGTATATTATCTTAATTATATATAAGGATATCTATAAGATTTATATAAGTAAAGTTATAGAAGTCTAGTCAATCTAGTAACACTTCTGTTTATCCAGACAGGATATAGTAGACTGAGTCCCAGTTAGAGTAATAGAGGTTAAAGTCGCCTACTATAAGACCGGATTACTAGAGGTATTATAGAGAGACTATAAGAGCTCTTATAATTATTCCCGTGTCTGTAATGCCTATAAGAGTATTATAGATATTTGTAATTGTAAAGGGGAGTATATTATAAGTCTGGATTTATAGGAATACTAAGTCTCTAGATTTATAAGATTATAATTGAGTGGTTTATAGTCCGGTTCTTTTATAAATATAAAAGATAACTCGCGGGTATATTATCCAATTATCTATAAGTATAAACGATTTATAAAGGGGATAGGATTTAATAATCCTTTGTGAAAGGTCTATAAAGATATATAACTTTTATATAAGAATAATATCAATTAGTAAATCGATTATAAATAAGAGAATAATCTCGTATAAGATAATTACTTTATCTATATTTACTTATAAGATTATAAGGGATTTTGTAAATAAGGATTTAGTTTTTATTTTCAAGAGGAGAGAAAGTATTTAGGGATCTCGGATTAAAAAATCGGGGAGCCGGGAGAGTGAAAGGGACTGTGACCGTTATAGTTACGGGAGGTTATATAGGTATTACGGGTCCGGAAAAGACTATAAGTATATCTGTAATGAAAGTGTGAATATAATTAGTAATTGTAATTACTCTTTTGCGGACTGCCTTATTGGCTTTTAGGATTATTATTATCTCTGGCTTTGTTTTCGGATAAAGAGGAACAGACTGTAAAGGGCAAGATAATTTATCTACCGAGTAAAGCCCTTTGTAATATAGACACTTTGGAGAGCACTGGTACAAGGCTATAGTATTATAGCTTGAGATGTGAGAGTCCATATTATAATTATAAGAATTATATATATTATAGTATTACAGGCAGGTATATATACGAGTATTATATCACTAGTAATAGCGGATATATTGGATTATTTTCAGTTTAGTTTTAATCTTGTAAGTCTATACTATTATATCTAGAATCTGTAAATATCTTAATAATACTTTATAAGTATCCGTGGGAAAGTATACTATTCAATTAGTATTAAAGAGACCTTTCTCTTTACTAGAAAGGGTTTTAACGGAATAGACAGACTACTAGCCAATAATGTCTTGAATAGTAGAGTATAGTATCTCGCCTATAATTATATGATTTTGGATCTGGAAAAGGGGGTCAAGTAGTCTAATAGATCGTGGAATATTTATTAGTTAATATAAAACCTATAATTACAGATATTCTATATAGTAATCAGAGACCTTATTATCTATTAAGGCTATATATTATATTAAGGCAATTAAGTCTTTAGGAGAGCTAGTATAGAGAGTGTAACCGGAGGGGATTATAAGGATCTCCTTAAGTAAGGGGGTGTCCGTTCCAAGGGCTTACTTAAGGGCAGTGAGGAGTGCGAAGGAGCCTACTACTCTTATTGGGTGGGAGGGGCCTATACGGACAAATAGTCGAGTATCCGGGCGAGTAATAGCTATTTTAACTATGGGCTTTTACTAGACTAGTTTAGCCAAGGGGGCAGGTATAGTACTAGCAGTAATACTAGTATAGATGACAGGAGGGGTTATAGCTTGGGGACTAGAACGAGAGGCAGGTATAGACAGTTGGATTACTTGGGGAGGGGTGGAGCTAGGGTTATTATAGATTCCTTTAATATAGGACTCGAAGTATTTATTTGTGATAGTCGTAATTTCAGTATAGAGCTTTGTGAGTGGCTTACGGAGATGGGCAGGGAGTTTGTAGACCTTGTCTAATTATATATAAGAGTCCTAGAGGTTTGCGATCAGATAGAAGACCCGCTGGGTGTCCGTAGAGCGGGCTTCAGTTACCTTTACCAGGTGGGTAAGGTCTTGGGCGAGGGAGTGGGTGGAATGCCCAGGATTAGGGGATATAGGGGGGGCTATTCTAGGAGCGCGGCGTGTCTAGAAATGGCCTATAGAGGATCTATAGGCCAGGGAGGGAGTTTAGAATATAAGTATTCAGGTCGAATAAACTAGATTATGTGTTTAAAACACGCGTTTTCCGAGAAAAGTCGATGATGTGTATTTGAGGTTTTGGCGTACAACCCTTAGTAATAACAACAACCTCAAGAGGTCTATGATGGCACGTGACCCGCAGTATATGACGCTAGTGCTCTGCGGCCTCCTCTCTCCTCCTCCTGCCTCGTCCTTGTCCTCGTCTTCGTTTACGAGTTGCAATTAAGGGTTTCGAGGGCTTGTTGCGTGCTCAGGCAATAGCAGGGGGCTATCTGTTTGAGGATATACTTTTGGCTTGCGAGTAAGGAGAGCGGGAGACCGTGCGGGGTAGAAATCCCGTGACCTTGCACGAGGGGCTAAAAGCAGACCGGCAAAAGGCATAACCTAAAAAAGAAAAATCGATTCCCTGCAGAACGGGGGTTTAGGGGCAAATCCCCTAGATGAGGGTAGCTTGAAAACTTAACGATACAAGATCTAGTGCAAAGAGAAGTTAGGTCAATTTAAAGTTTCGCTCGGAGTTGCTGCATTAGGAATAGATGCCCTGGATTAGGATCGCGCGAAAGGGACTTAACAAGGATTAGGCGTCACTCTGATTTTTGTATCCATTCAAGTGGGGGTATAAGAGATATTCGCGAATTTGTGGAATGAGTGGTCGACTGTTTCGTGGCTTCAATCTCAACATGCAGAGCTTCTTCCCCAGCAATGACTTCATTAGATCTAGAATAAATAGTTCTAACCCTTCGGGCTGCAGGTTTCCAATTTTATTTTTGGCTGAACCCTGAGAATTTCGAATCTTGTGGGAACTATCGAGCTCTGCTGTATTTGGAAGTGGTTTTGGTGATTTGTTTAAGCTAGGCGCAGCAGGAGTGAGAGTCTTCCAATCGCTGTCAATTTCTCTAACCAAAAGGTTGCTTTCGCACAACCTGGCGTCTTTCAGCGCTTGTTGCTTCACTCCTTACTCGTGAGGGGATTTTGAGTTGCAAGGAAAGGTCGCCGTCATAGAGCGAAGTTTACAGTCCGTTAAAGTACGAAAACAGAACACAGGGAGAACAGCTTGAACTCGAAGGATGCAATTTAGTTATCTCAGCCTGGACTTATTTGACAGAAGCAATGTATAGGTGAGATCATCTGTTTTGGGCTGTTTTAGTTTGGTTACCGATAATATTCACATGAAAAGAGTCGTAGAGTGTGAGTTCCTCAATTCTCACCCCGAATCTTGACAGGTGAAATGCTGTCAGTTAGGATAAACCGCTCACTATCACTATCATCGCTAATTGCCTTCGACTTCCCCTCCATATTGACTGCTCTCGAGTGATTTTCCGCGGAGTCCGCTATCCAGATTATCAAATCCGTGCTCCTCCACTCCAACTCCAAAAGACCTATCATGAGATTTTCTCGTTTTACGGGAACTAATGGTGCCGCCGTGTGTCCTTCTTCCGTATGACTGGTCATTCGAAGAGGTGAAAACTGCTGGGAAGGCTTTTCGAATGAGAGGTTTTGCCGCCGGCGCAGAAACGCAGACAAGCGCTGTGTTCACTTCAACAAAACTCCACGTGGAGATATTAACCATCACCCCTAAACCTCGTTAGTTGATGATCACCCTGGTATGGGAGGGGTGGTAATACACGTTGGACCGTCGCTACTTTCTGACGGTGAAACTAAGACCATTCGAGCAATCACTGCGATTATAACGAGAACACTCAGAGACACTACAGAAAGCAGCGCAATTTTCTGCTTTCTAGGCATTGTCAATGGCACTATGAAATTGAGTAGCCGCCATAGCCACATGTTAGTAGATAATAAGACTGGATTTGCAGATTTGAGGTATGGTAGAATCCAAGAAGAAGGATGTCTCCCAGGGCATTGAAAATGTATCAATACAAGTGCTCTGGTGCCGCCTTCACAAGCATTTACAGCAGTAACGTTCCACAATCTACTTGAAGTGGTAGGAGACAGAACGAGGAGGCAAACTAGAGGCGAGGACGAGTCCTGGGCGTGCTGGTATAGTGGGAATGGTACAGGCCATATTACAGGTCACGTTACAAGGAGCAGGGCCTGTAGGTTATTACCCTAACGAGCCTACAACGGTGGAAGTCCACGGAAGAGAAAAGGGAGCTACTAGTCGCAGAGCTGCTACTAGCAAAGCAGAAGCGAGTGATATACCGCCCGATATATCCACAATTGCTACCCGTTATATAGACTTCCTCCCCATTACGGCCAATAATGTCCGTAAAGCTATAATAGAAGCCGGTAATACGGCCCTTGGAGTAGATGAAGTACTGACAGCCATTCTGCAAGTAGTCTGGCCACAGATAAATATAAGAGTCACGTCCCTCTTCTAATAATATCTACTTCACGGTCACTATCCTGCTTGTTTCCGGACCGTGATACTCGCAATTATCTCCAAGCCAAATAAAGCAGACCGCTCCTCTCCTCGGTCTTATAGGCCTATAGCCTTGCTCTCAGTACTAGGTAAAGGTCTCGAATAGCTCCTAGCCCGCAAGATGGCCTGACTCACGGTCACTTTACAAGTGACGAATAGCCAGCAATTTGGTGCCCTTCCGTTACGGTTATCCGTAGACCTTATAATATGCCTTACATATAATATTGAGAAAGCTTTAATGTCTGGCTACAAGGTCTCACTACTTACTATAGACGTGAAGGGAGCCTTTGACGCAGTCCTCCCAGGCCGACTTGCCCTTAGGCTCCGCGAACAAGACTGGCCTGACCACCTAGTCCGCTGGGTATACTCCTTTGCTACACGGCGGACCGTGAGGATCCGGCTAGACGGCGAAACAGGCCCAGAGACAGCAATTCAGTGCGACTTGCCTCAAGGCTCCCCTGTCTCACTAATCCTCTTCATACTATACATAGTCCCACTCTTTTGGCTAGGCGTGCCAATATACAGATTTGGCTATACAGACAATATTGCCCTACTTGCTATTTCCAAGAGCTTACAAGACAATTGCAATAGCTTACAGGCAGACGCCCAAGAGGCTCTCCAATAGGGACAGACTGAGGGGATTACCTTTGACCCTAAAAAGTCAGAGCTAATCCACTTTACACGATAACGAGCAGACTCACTGCCAGTTAGTAGTCCCACTATTATTACTAGTACTCACATTATACAAGAAGTCACTGGCCCATTATATTAACTGGGTATATTCTTCAATAAGAAGTTATTATTTAAATCGCATATCCGTATTCTAGTCACAAAGGCCCTTATAGTTAATAATACTCTCCGTTCCCTAGACAAGACGACCCGCGGAGTATTACTAATCTTCCTATAATGAGTCATAAAAGCTTGTGTTCTCAAGAAAGACTACTTTGCGGTTAAGATCTGATAGTCAGGTAGAACTAAGACAAAAAACGGATAATATATCTCAAACCGGGTAGACTCTCACTTAGATCTATTGGAAAAAGTAATACTTATAGGTATAAGAGCTATTCTTCTAGTCTATAAGATTATATAAACTGTAATTCTATATAGAGAAGTATACTTATAATTGCCAGAGATTGAACTTAATCTTATTACAAGTATATTCGCTTCGAGAATAGTCCGGCTAGACCTATAATATCTACTTATAATCTGTAAAATACAAGTCTTATAGATAAAGATAAGTAATATATACTTTATATATCTCCTACTCTCTCTCTTATAAACAGAATAGGTCAACCTATTCCAAGTCCCCCTGTAGACTATAAGAGAGACTCGCACAAATACTTGTAAAAGGATTAATATTCTATAAAGGCGGATAAAAGTAAAGGCCGTAATAGACTTCCTAGAATTCCTATTACTAATACCCCCTAGTAATATCCAAGTATTCTCTAACAGATCAAAAAGCGAATCTACGGATAGAGCCACTGGTTACGGGACCGTAATCTACTAATATAGTCTATAAACTGACCGTAAATCAAAGTCCCTTGGCCTATACACAGAGATCTTTGATGCAGAAGTAGTAGGTACTCTCGAGAGTATATATAGCATACTCACATTACCGGGAACCAAGCTAGTAATTGACCTATAGATCTTCTTAGATAATCTAGAAGTGGCCTATTATCTCCTCTCGCCCTTTATAGACTCGTTATAATAGGTATTTACAGATTTCCAAAAAGTGGTACGGTAGTGGCCATTATACTAGTATCTTCTATATATACTCCCGGGCACCTTACAGGTCTACTGGATACCAGGATATATTAGTATTCCAGATAATAAAGTAGTCAATCAAGCCGTAAAGGAAGGAACTACTCTCCCCCCACCCCCACGGGTCATATATACACTCGTCTCCCTTAAAAGGCTCACAAAAGTTAAGGCAAACAACTCTCTTATATAACTATAGCTTATTACAGTCCCGTAAAGCTACCGTAATCTCGATATATAATATATATATAATATAATAGAGTTTGGACTTAAAAGAGGAGTACTTGGACAGATATAGTCTTACAAACATATTACAGAGACTTTATAGTATATCACGACCGCTTCCACCATCACGATACTATACTTAACTATAATTGCGGATAGCTAAAGTCCCTATTATACTTTTTCTTTTATAAGAAAAGTAATATAAACTAACTTGGCCCGAAGATACCTATAATAAATAAGATTATATACTTACTAGAGATAATAAAGAGTATTACTATTCTAGCAGACTGGATCACGAGCTCACGGTTCTTTATAGATACCTGCAAATCACACACTAGACTAGAGGAATTCTCTTAGTCCAGTATATTATATATACCTATAGTCTTTACCTTTTCTTTCCTCACTTTCCTTATCTCTTTTATACTTATAATAGACAGTAGGAGCGGATAGACCGGAAATAGCGGATTACAGGTAAGGGGACTGACTATAACGGGAACAGTAAAATATACCCGTAATAGGGAATAACCGCAGATAGCTATAGAATTGTAGAAATACAATTGCGTGTAAAACAAACTGTAATAGTTAGAAGTAGCTAGAACTGACTATGTGGCCCTTACAGCCGATAGCGTCCTATAGTCCTATGGGCTCCCCTAGGGCAGGGGCCACGTGCCGCTGTCCGCCGGACATTAAATACAGACACACACACACACACAGCCTACAACGGTGAGTCTGTACTCTACAGGGCATTTTCCGAGCCTCGCTAAACTCCCTTCAAGGCTTAAAATCTAAGAGTCGTGATCATTACTTCAAAAGTTCAGAGCCACCGAGATATTTATTAGTCCTAGATTATCGTATATCGTAATCAAATTAGATAAATTACCCTTTAATTAATTTATATTATTGTTTTTGAGAACTTGATACTTTTATTTAGGTGCAAAATGCCCTGTAGAGCACAGACCTACTGTCGCAGGTTCGTAAAGTGCTAACGAGCTGGCGGGCATTGGTCTGTGCTCTACAGGGCATTTTACCGAAATTCTTCTTAAATTTTCATCCACTTTTCACCCTCACCATGGCTCCAAAAGCGCCCTCTACGCCTCCACTTGACGACTGGCACTACAAGAAAGGCTTTGAAATTGCAACTAAGTACAAGGAGGCAATACGCCAATTATACTGGTTTGGAAAGGTGCCGATTTGTATACTGGTTTTATGATATAAGGGGCTAGAAGAGAGCTCGATTCGGAAGATCCTTGGTTACCCTCACCCAGAACGACGATGCCCTAATCGACATGGCCATGCCTTCCTCTTATCCGATCAAGAAGTTGACGAAGCTATTGTGTACTGCTCACAACGGTGGGAGACACGTATAATGAACTGGTGGAAGCTACGGGAGGAGCTTGGTTTAGCCTGCTCGATAGACACACTCAAGCGCAGGATGCACCAAAGGGGCTATTACCGTTATATAGCGTGTCAAAAGCCGTATTTGACAATGGCACAAGTTACCGCACGATATCTCTGGGCAATAGTATACCTCTTTTAGACAGTGGAATGGTTACGAGTCCTTTGGTCAGACGAGGTTACCTTCCTTGTAGGAGGACGATCTGCTAAAAGCAAGGTGACAAGGAATACAAAGAAGGGAGAGTCAGAGAGATATTGCGAGAACTGTATTTAATATCAATTTCACCGTGGCTATACGACGCCTATCAATGCCTGGGGAGCGATTAGTTATGGTTATAAGAGTCCTTTGATTTTCGTTAACGGTACGGGCAAGAAGGGGGCTTTTAAACAGGTCGATTACTTAGTACAAGTTCTCAAATACCTCCTACCTATTCTTGAAGCCTTTGCTTTAATTACACACGCTCTAGGGGTTGAGCCATTGTTTATGGAGGACGGGAATTCAGCCCACGGACACAAATCGACGACAAACTGCTGTGTGCAATACCGTTCAAAGTATAGCATTATCCTCTTACCTCATCCTTCTACCTCTCCCGACATGAATCCTATTGAGAAGTACTGGTGTTAGATTAAATAAGCTCTCCATTGACGACCCCACCAACCTACTACTGAGGCAGAGATGAGGCAGGCAGTTTTAGAAGAGTGGGAGACAATACCACAGGAATGGATAAACAAGCTGATTTTAAAGCAAGAGCATTGGGTCACAGTCCTAATGAAGCGCCATGGCTGGTCTACATCTAATTAAAAGCTGCTTTATACTCTATTGTTGATGAAAGTGATTAAAAATGCCCTGTAGAGCACAGACCAATGCTCGCCAGCTCGTAAAGGGCATTACGTTTGCTAGGTGGTAGGCTTATAGGGGGTTCTGCTTGCGGGATGTTTGGTTCCTGGGCGTTTTATTCCTGGGTCCTCGTTCCTGGTGTCCTTGCTCCTGGCATTCTTGTTCCTGGGCGTTGCGCTTACTAGGAGCCCTGGGGGTAGTCTCGATAGTCGTCGGCCGCTGCGCGGTCTCTCTACCAGAATAGGACACCAAAGGGTTCGGCATAGATCCATAGAAGCCTTCTTATTGTTAAAATTTGTTTTGCTATCAATGGTTTCATCTCAAACTCTATGCACATGGTACACAAGAAGATTACATGCCTCAAGTTGAGATGTGCTTAGGTGCGGCCTCCTACAGCTCACATACATGCCTACTGCGACGGGGCGTCGCGGGCTCCACAATTTGCCGCCACAAATCAACCAGTTTACTTAGTTGGTTCTACTTATTGCGTGTTTCTGTCACCGACAGGAGCTAAACAGAAGTGTTTGGCCTTATGACTGGAGTATTTGAAATATATAGATGTCATTATTGGTCGGTAAAGGCTCCGTTACTGCAGGTGAAACACCTTTCCAAAGACAGGGGAACATCCCGACAAAGATCTGGATTTATAAGCTATCTATCCCTCTTTACGCCCTAAATGCCATAACACGACTTCTCTGTGTCGAACGCACACCCCTTTTCTGGACGGTCTTCAAATCTCGCAAGAATAACCAAAGGACTCGCATGCTTTCAAGTGCCACTGCATCAACAGTTTTCAGATTCTTATGTACAACATTCTTCAGATACGAGAGTATTTGAAAAAGGAGCCACACTCGGCGAAACGGTTGTGTCAGCATTGACCAGATGGAAGACCATTTCGATGCAGGAAGAAGGTTCGGAATTCGAAGCTTATGAACCATACCACGTGTGGAATTCGGTACCAAAATGGCTTCAACATCAACTGAATACATCATCCCGAACTTGATGAACTCGTACCACCCAAATGAGGATTCTTGGATGCAGCGGGGTTCACGATATCTGTGCTTCATGCTCAGTTCGAAGGGGCAGGTTAATACTTGTAGTGCCGTTGCATCAAGAACCATGTTAAGCGTTGGTTTGCCCTCCAGGTTTTCCTTTAGATTGCTTCTTGGCTGATGTGCCAGAGCTGGTACCATAAAGAATATTGGTTTCGGTGCTAATTCTGCTGCTGCTTTCGCTGGCCCAGGGGAAAGTATAGCTCGGCTCACCAGTATGTAGTGATTTCCCCTACGGCGCAGAATTGCTCCTAGGTTGGATCCATGGAACTGGCACAGCACATCGTCGTCTCTCATACAGCTTGATGCTATACCGAACTCCCCATCTTCAGTCCCGAAAAATTGGGCAGTCCCCGCAGACTTCCGTAAAGCATGGTAGTTCGATTGCTCCGTGGCCCGATTTATCAAATGCAGTGCGTCTTCACTAGCGGTAGCGTACGCGAAATTTGAGGAGTGTGGAATGGTAAAAGATGTGCTGACAGAGTCCAGATATATTAATTCTTTTTCAAGAGCATCCCTGGATTCATAACGGGTTGGATTGTAAAGGTAGCCAACCAGCGTGTGCACCCAGTCACCTTGGTGCAGATCCATTAATTCTCGGTCCTCAAAATTATTCTCAACCGGAAAAATAGGGCCTTTGAGAATTGCTGTGGTGCAAAACGTCTCCACCGGTAAGCACGGTGGAACCTCGCCAAGGAGTCCAGGGTTCGGTTCGTTGACGATGGCTTGTAAGTCTAAGTGACATTTGAAGGACAATTGTAAAAGCTGACTGAGTTTCTCAAGGCGACATGAGTCCTGACGTCTGGCTCGGGTACCGTAATACCATCGTATAACGTCTTGGTATATTTCGTGCAACTGTTTCGAGTAGTCAATACCAATGTCACCCTTGCGAAAATCTGTTAAGAGACCAAGGAGGCCGTATATTTTGTCCCGTGGATCTTGGCATAATGACTTTTCAGTTGTTATGAGAAGTTTCTCGAGTGACCAGCCTCTGTCTCGGTATGCCCTTTGCTTATCCAGCTGGAAAGGCAAGCTTTCTTTGAATAGTTTGACAGGGACACCCATAATTAATTCTTCTTCCCAGGCAGTTGGAATCTGTTCCAGAGAATGCCGAGCTCTCGTCAAAATGCCCCAGTCCGTGGTGGTTCGAGTGTCATCCCCAAAACATAAGACGATATTATCTGCTAAAAGCACCTCTTGAATAATCCACAGGCGCCTCCAATACGGCAGATTGAACACATTTGCCAAGCAAAGGAAAGCAAAATTAGAGGACAAGTCTTGAATGTTGTCAAAGAGACTCTTCTTCCATCGCAGGAACTCTTCCGACCTTAGTTCGCGCCATTTTTCAGTCAAGCTGACTAAGACTATTTTGCGTTCTTCGGGCTCATTTTGTTTTTCGAAATGGAGCTGTCGTAGTTCTTGGTCTATGGCGTTCATTTCTTTCTGCCAGTTGTTATATCTTCGCTCGACACTTCTTCGCTTATCTTCCAGTTGTTGTAGCTCTTTTTCTTGTTGTCGAATTGCCTGCCTCTGTTCTACTAGGTTTAGTAATGCCGTATATTGCCCTTCTTTTAACCCCTGTGGCACTTCTTTCTCCAACCATGCTTCGAGGGTTTTCTCATTAAACCTTTTATCCATTGGACTAAGAAGAAGCCGTTGCAATTCCAACAGGTTTTGTAGAGCATTAGACTTTTCCCTATGCACCCCTTCTTCTCGCTCCTGCTCTTGCAGTCGCACCTCAATCATCTTCTGTGCCTCGCTAAGTACTTGTGAGACTCCCAATAGTTTCTCTTTCAATCGACCCTCTGCTATCGTTCGAATCTCCTGTAGGAGCCACAACTTCATCCGATCCCTCGTCATCGAGAGCCGCTGATCTCCCAATATTTGTAATTGTTCCCGTTCTCTTAACTCCAGCTCATGCCGAAATACCTGGCTTTGCCTCAAGTAGTGCCAATCTCTTATCAGCCCCACCAAGGCTTTCTCGCTTTGCGTCCGCTTTGGTTCTCCCTCTCTCTTCGACTGTGTGTTTTTAGATCGTTTGCTTTTCTTGAAATGATCCACAAGATCTTTTACCCAGCTACTCCAAGCGGATTCATTCAGAAAGCTTGCCGTGGGTGGTGTAGGAGGGATGTTTGAGATTGGAAAGAAGCTGCCAAGATTATTCGCCAATTTCACTGCGTCAAGCGCTGTTGAACCCCACCGTGGAGAAGGCCTTCCCAACCAAGCCAATACTTGTCGTGCTTGACGATAGATCTCCCCCATTTGCTCAACCTGGTGATTTCGTTCGTGAATATTATTCTGGTTGATACAAAATGCGTCGACCCAGAGGACTCGTGACTCTGATCTCCGGAGAGCCGCCAAGGCGTAAGCCAAATTCGGCCTGATCGAAAAATCCTGTCCATCGAGTTCAATGTGGATATCCGTACCAGAACTACCCCAAGTGTATGATAAAGCTTCGTAATCTGGACAGTCATCCAGGTTCACGATGAATAGCTCACATCGAATCTCTTCTGATGAATGCCATGGCCGTTGTGGACCAGTACACTCTCTCAATGACAAGAGGCGAAGAAGACGGATTTGCCTAGAGTAAAGCTCCAGGGGTTTGTGGGGTGAGTTCGTCATCTTAATTTGAATAAACCATAAAATCAACAGGTAATGTCTTATGAACAGATATTGCATAAATAGCGAGCAGCGTGCGGCCTTGCGGTTACTTATCCTGCTGGTGGGTGCCCCGCCCCAACAGACTAGTTTCATGTGGAGGCTTGGACGAAATGTTGCCCGGCGGTTTCGCGTTCTGGGCTCTCAGCCTTACGACTTACCAAACCGAACTCACCGCATTCAGTTTAAGAAAGCCAGGAAAGGCAAATTGGAAGAAAAAAGTGGTACGACGTCAATATTAGAATACTGCGTCTTGGGGTGAGTGAGAGAAATGGGGCCGCATCTTTTCAACACAGATCAGAGCTGATTGACTCTCGATAATGAGAGCCCCTAAGTTTGAACCCGAACTGGTACGCAAGCCTTTATCGAAGAAAAAATAGCATGCAGTCGCATTGTCGCAAGACTTGAGCGATTTTTTGTGTGTTTGGTAATGGCGGTACAAGACAGTCAATCAGAAGAGTACGGAAGGCCATAAGGACGTGATATCTCAGCGCAAAATCAAAAATCAATAATCAATAATCAATAATCAATAATCAAAAAATAGCCCCACATAGCCCCATACCCCTCAGAAAATCGTCAGCAACCCTGGTACCTCAATTTGTATGGGAACCCCCGCCTAATTCAAGTACCTTTATTGCCTAGTGTTTGGCCCTTAGTACAGCGCTCAGCCCCTATAATTTAGGGTGCAGCTCCCCATTTTTAAGCCCTTAATACAGCGCTCAGCCCCTGTAATTTAGGGCGCAGCTCCCCATTTTTAAGCCCTTAATACAGTGCTCAGCCCCTGTAATTTAGGGCGCAGCTCCCCATTAAAAAAATCGCTCCCCAAAAAAATATCGCGATTTTTGGGAGATAACCCGGCAAGGGTTATGAGCCCGGGTGTCAGATCGTGAGACAGTACAAAATCGCTTTGAATCTGGCGCTTTTTAATCAAATTTTTGAGGTATTGAGAGAGCCCAAAATTTGTCAATTCGCGCTCTTTTTTAGATTAGCGCTAGTCAATCTAAAAGTCGACTGGGCCGCTTACCCGTCACGAGGATATCAGGTGACTTGGATATTTTTGGGGAAAATGCCTTATTCTATTATTTATACCTGGCCCCAAATGCCGTCCCTGAGTTCACGTGTCGAGAGAGTTTTCTCTACTTCAAATAAATTGATTTCCCGATTACTTTCACTATCTTTCGAAGAGTCTTTCCCACGTGATCTAATATATCAATACCACTTGTACTATTATATTAATCTATTAGTTCAGTATAAGAAGTTTAATATTACCGCTTCTCAAAAGGAAATATAATACTAAAAAAATATATAATAAATATAATATTATATATATTTTTTTAATTTCCCTATCCGCTCTTATAACTTTCACAAGTTAAAAAAAGGTTTATATTTGCCTTATAAAAAATACTTATCTATTCTCTCCTAATATACTACTTTACCCGAGCAAGATTTACTCTCTTATAGATTTAACAGTTCTCTAAATATATTAAAACTTAATAATTTTAAATCAATCTTATAATATTAATCCTATACTTAACGGCTCTTCTCGCATATTCTCCCCCACTTTCAATATTCCTATTACTTTGTATCCAGTTCTTTAATACTAAATATAAAAAGAAAGACAAAAGTATTTTGGATTGGAAGAAATTTCGAGAACAATTAGGTAACTTGGTTAGTGGTCGTTGTTATAATTGTTAATTAGTGGGAGGGGTGTCCGTGATCGGTGTGGCGGGTAACGACTGAGAATATACTGTAGGATGTCTGTACTCTATATTTATCAATTAATAGGAAGGGCCTCCGTAATCGCTATAGCAGTGATAGTTGAGGATATATTACAGGATATCTCTACTCTGTACTGATTAATTGGGAGGACGGATCTCCGCGATCAGTATGGCGGTGGCAGTTAAGGATATACTGCAGAATGTCTCTGCTCTGCCTTTTATCAATTGGTAGGAAGGGTGTCCGTGATCGGTGTAGTGCTGGCAGTTAAGGATATACTGCAGGATATCTCTACTCTGTATAAATTCCTATCAAGAATGGGAGTGCTGTCAAGACCCACCGATTCTTTAATATAGATTAAGTATTCTACCCTTTTCCCTTTCTATAAGTATTGCCTTTTTATCCTTAACTATTGTCTTTATAATCTTATTATCCGAGTAAGTTCTCTCTTATACCCTTAATTAACTTGATTATTATATCTATTTTTTGTACTCAATGTGAGTATAAGAGGAGGGGCACTGATCACTATTGTGATTATTACTAAACAGAATTCCTTACATCTACCGAAGAATCTTCTGGCACTGAGGAGACTACTAATAAGAAGTCTTAAAAAAAGAAAAAGTCCTGTTTAATAATTACTAATAAGCATAGTGACGATAATACTGGCTTCAAAGATATTACTCCCAAAAGTATAATATAGATCAGCTAGTAGTCCAAGACAAAACAGAAAGTTAACTATAAGTAGAGGAGAAGAGAGGATAAGTAGAGAGAAAAGGAAAAAGAGAAGGGAAAGCGGAGACTAGTTATTAATACTACTCTTCGAGATATGGAAGACAATAAGTATATAATATCCTCTAGACTTATTTTATTCTTTCCTTAATTATTACTAACTCTCAGAATCTAGTCTTAGTATCTTCTCGGGAAAAAAGAAAAGGAAGTCGAATTTGGCTTTCTCACGACTCCAGGTCAAGACTATAACTGAAACTCGTACTGTACGGAAATTATCTGTAAAGGAAGCGAGTCAATTGAAGCGTGAAAAGGAGGGTCCTTCTAGTGGTTTCGGGCATGATCCAGCTAATACAGTACTTTTACCTTTCATTTCGTGGGAATTAACCTATTTCTACTACCCACCGGGAAAGACTGTGTTCAAAAAGCCGCCCATCTTGTAATAACCATTTAACCTGGATCTCAACGAGTCCTTCAGTAATATCACTGAATGGATTGAGAAGCGCCTTGAAGAGTCTAATATTTGGGCCGATATAATGAGTATATAAGATCTTATTCTAGACAAGTCTTAATTACCTATAATAGACTATATGTCTAAGGGAAGAGTTACTTCGAGAGTCCTTAACTTTCCTATTCCTCGTGGTTAAATACGAATATTCAAAGAATATCTCGACTATATTTACTTGACTTGTAAAGATATCAAAAAAGAGAAGTCTCGTCTCGCCTTAATATAGTATGTGAAGTATCCGTCAGAGAGTGATATTGAAGAAGAGTCCTTATCTCCTACTAGACCAGAATCTTCTCAAAAGCCTAGTCCCATTGACTTGATAAATTTCCCTAATACCGATAATCTTTCTTCAGAGATCGAGGATCCTTTTGAAGAGTTCTATAATTAAGAAAATGACTTCGGATAAGAATTCCGTGAGTGTCAAGTCCAGAGTAATCACTTTGGATTTACTTATCTTCCTTCTTGTAAGAGATCCAAGTCTCCTGCTCCGATTTATAGAGAATCTTCCCTTGCTATTATTAATAATAATAATAATAATAATAATAATAATAAACTCAATCCTAATAATATAGTTAAACTTGTTTTGGAGGAATAATTCAAACAGTTAGTATAAGAGAGGAAGGACTTATTGGAAATACGGGATAATTTCCTTAATGAGTTCAGTGAGATCAATTCATGAGAGAATAGGATTATTAAGAATAAGGAAAGATTTAATAATAATCTTGTAAAATACTAGAAGAATATTACTGAGTTTAGAAAATCCGAGGAAGACTGTATGTGTAAGTGCCAAGAGTATATAGAAGCGAAAGAGAGAGTAGAAGCGAAGGTAATAGAAGTTAATTTGTAGAGGAATGTGGAGTTAAAGTCTTTGAGAGACGTGATCGAGACAAAGGATATAGAGATTACAGATCTTTAAGATAAGTTTAAAAAGACTAATATTGACTTGAGAGTACTTATACAAGAATTGAATATGAGTCTTTTTAAGCACTAATAGTGTGATATAGCAGAGTAAACTAGGGGCGAAAGCTCAGGATCTACTAATATTCCATTAAATATTACCAAGTCGTCTTTGAGGTCTACAAAGAGGGGACGGAGGGGTATAAGATCTTAAGAGTAATTTCTTATATATTACATTCTATAGTTTTGATAATTTTTAATATTCTAAAAGTTAATTAAATTGAGAATATTTTATAGTATTATAACTCTTCAAGAATATGAATATAATACCTCGAAAGCGACTTGTATTATCATATACTCCATTATCACAATTTTACATCCAGCCGATGAGATTTAGTTGTCTTTGCAGACTCAGGGGATTGCGTGATCACGTGACTTCATACAATCGGCTGGCTGTAAAAAATGCCCTGAGACCCCGAGACTCACGGAGAATCTCAAAGGCCCCAGGGCACCCGGACTATTACTGGCACCCGGCACTCTTTCCAGAGAGTATTTCTACATTCCACAGTAAGTAACCTACGTGAACAGCTCAACCTTATAGTTGAACTACTCAATCTTATAGTTGAGTAGATTGTCTTGGACTGGCTTGCCATTCAGTATTTCAGTGAGCAGTCTATATTACAAGCCAGATTGTATAGATAAGGAAGAATCCCGAAGGTAATATTCCTTATCCGTTCAGGTCCTTTTATTAAGATACCGAGGCGTTTAATAAGATTACCTGAAAGCCAAACTGTTATCCAGAGTAGGGGGGAGTAAAAAGGCCAGTCTAGATACTATTATATAAAGATATGACTGAGACTGAAAAGCTTATCCATTAAACGAAGCCTTTAAAAAAGCTTTTTAGCCTCTTTAAATTCTCGTTTAACAGAACTTTTTCCAAGAATAACCTGAACTTTTAGAGATCCTCTCAGTATGGAAAGCCGAGTTAGTATAAAAGCCGAGATAGAATCTTAAAGTCTAATAGCCCGTAATGAGAATAAGAAGAATTCGGGATCTCCTTAGTAATAAATGCCGATTCAAAGTCTAATAGTCTCCAGAAACCCGTCAATTCAAAGTCCAAGAGCCCCCAGAAACCTTTAATAAGTCTCTGTAACGGTACTACTCGTTCTAGAGACTTTTGCCTATTCTCCTATCTAAAATTACTCTTAGAGATAAGTAATTTGGTTACTAAACTATAAGGCTATTGACCAGGACTTAGTAATCTGAGAAAAGCAAGTGGTTAGACTTGAATGGTAAAGCCAGTAGCAGATCCAATAAGTCTAAAACCATAAGTATATCAAGTATATTACGTTTTTAAGGGATATCGGACAATTGGAACATTATATGGACTTAGGGCAGTGGTTTTCGTTATAGAGAGAGAATACACCTGCTGGCCCATACTATAACTAATTAATCTATAGGAGGACTCGGAGTAAATACTATAAGAGCACTCTCAAGGAAGACTTCCCCTAATTAAAGTAAGCGAGTTTGGAATAGGAGTCTTGTATTCCTGAAAGTAAAATACTCGAGGTAGATACTGATTAAGGTCTAATCTAATAAAAGTCTTCTATATATTCTATATAATAAAAGGAAAAAAAAGAAATAAAACAAAATACCCGGGTACTGAACAAAAGGAAAGTCTAACTTTAGGCAATTATATAATAAATACTACTAGACACACAAATATGACAACTATTACAGTTAGTAGGAGATAAAAAGAGTATACTTGCCAGATTGCCCGAAGGTATATAGAACTATAGTATTAATAACTAGAAGATTAAGTAAATAAAAACTTATTAAAGAATTGGATATACTCTTCTATTAGCCCGAAGGCAAAGAGTTGTCAATATTGGATCGATAATAGGAATTAGAGAAATTTAATAAGTATAAATCCATTAAAGTGAATAGATATACTTTCCAAATGGCCCGAAGGTAACGAGTTGTTAATATCGCTTTTAGGAATTGGAATTATAGAGAAAGAGTGAATATAAGATTGTTAAAGGGAATGAATATACTTTCCAGATAGTCTAAAGGTGGGGATTTATTCGAGAAGCTCGATTTATTCTAAAATCCATAGTATTTAATCTTCTAAAGGACAAATGAAATAAAGGAGTTATGGGATGTAGATAATCCGGATAAAAGTGAACCGGAGTGGCAGTCAGATGCCAGTTCTTAAAATAGTCGTGGAATTCGAGGGAGGAGGAGGAATTCGAAGGAGAAGGAGAGCAGTCAGATAGATATCAGTTCTTGGTATTAATAGCGGGGTCGAAAAAGTATAAAAGAAGAATGGAGAATAGAGGGCGAAGACAGAGGAAGGCCCTGTTTATATAGAAGTAATAAGGGTATAAGTACAGGATAAGCTGTGTTATACTATATTTATTCACTTTTATAAATTCCTGGAGGATATACTTTACTTAAAAGAAAATATCGTGTAGTAGTCTTTAAAAATTATAGTTTAATAACTATACCATAAAAAAAATCCCCCCTTTATCTTTAAATATACTAAAGTTAAAAGAGTATTTTTATATAGAAGTTATAATTATAGTATTGTTAAATATAGAATAATTTAAGTTTATAGACAAGAATATATATAAAGATTCGAGGAGATTGAAATTATTCCCGAATTGTTTAAAGATTAGTGACCGCGTGATAGCGAGTAATATAACTCAGAGGCATTACGCTTTACCCGATTAAATTAGTATTCAAGTCTACTACTACACTGAGCCATTTTACTTATAAGTAAACTTTCTAGTAATATTAGTAATTGGGGATTATGTGGTCATGTGATATAGAGATATAATAATTAGCACTTGACTATACAATCCTTTAAATTTAAAGGGAATGAAAAGTAATCTACTAAAAAGCTTATTTATTATAAGTTATCTAAATTCCCCTCGTTTTCTGAGTCTCCTGAATTATCTTTATATTATTCCTCATTATTACAAGATACTTCACTATCAAGATCCTCTTCCCTAATATTATTTAGACCGCGATCCTATTCTATTATCTCTTATAAGGCCCGCTCTACTTCTCGTATTACTTCTAGTCATCTCTTACCTTCTCGAGAAGGCTTAATATTAAACGGCAGATCTTGAATCTCCATCTTATATCTTTCAAGTATATAATACAAGAACCTATATACTCTTATATAGTCTTGATCTAACCCGGTCTTCAGTTCCTTTAATTGATAGATAATATCTACCTCTAAAAGGAGTGTTATATAAAATTCCGTTATCTCTGGAATTTAGTAGACTATATAATTATATCTATTGACTTCTTCTTCGAATTCAGTCAGGAACTCCTCTATTATTCCGGTTAAATGGGTACTATAATAACGAATGCTCTAATAATAATCGTGTAGCTCTTCAGGCTTCCCCGCTCAAAGGTAGTCCGCCCTGGCCCGTTGTATTCGAATTGAATATATATTATAGAGGTTAACGAAGTTCTTAATATGTTATCGGAGAGGCTCCATATAGATAAAACGAATGGTAATAAGATCGTACTTAGATTTACTATTAAAGATGTCCATTTTATGAAAGGATTCAAAGAATCTTCTCCATGTCTCTGTGAGTCCACTAGCTAGAGTATTCCACTATATCTCGATATACTAGTTCTTGATTAAAGGGCTGTATATAAAGATCTTGCCAAATAGTAAGTCCTTCCCTTTCTCTGAATACTGTAATTCTATCTGGATAGTTACTATTAATAATATCTCCCAATCCTTATTACAGCGAAGCTTCTTCGGAAAGTATCCCTCTTCCCGAATATAATATAGATAAAACTTCAAAATAGCAATTTATATACGATTCGATATACTAATAAAGATACTGATAATTATACGAGAATATATATTAATAATCCCATAAATCTGAAAACTGTAATATACTAGCTTATTATATCCATTATAAGACTAATATTAACCAGGACCTTTAATAGTAAATCTCCTGCACTTTCAATCCTCACACTTATCCCGTGCCCTGACTCCTTTTGGATCTAATATCCTAAGTAATCTTCGTGTCTCAGTTTGAGAAATATACTTACTAATATTTTTCCGAATCCATTAGTATATTCGATTATAATCATATCAAATGGATTAATTACTCTTTAGCTCCTTGAGAATAAAAGCCTTAGTTTCTTCCAATACCTCGATATATTCGTGATCTGATTAATTACATCTCAACTTAAACTTATAATATCCCCGGATCTGTTCTAATTTCTATATATTTATATTAGAGTAACTAAACTTGTACTTAAAGATACGGAGTATACTCTTGAACAAATAGTTTCGATACTAGTAATACTGAACCAGGCTAACCAGCTTCTCGTCACGGAGGTATTACTGATATTTGACTCACTATTAACTTATAAGACAATCCTGATTCTATAATATAAGCTTTCTATAATAAGAAGCTTTACTAGTCTTGAAACCGTCGAGTTCCAAGGCATATCTCACTTCGCTAAGGGTTCTCTTTTAGATATAATATAGATTCTTAATCCGAGTTTAATATTACTCCTATAATTGAAGGTTAATCTTATTTCCTATAGTTATAATATTATTAATTTGAAGTTATATTCTGACTGGAATAAAGAGTAATTCAAAAAGGTGAAATATCTTTATAATATAAGGATTGAAAAGTCGGTCAATACTAGTACCTGGAGATTATATAATCATATAATATATAGATATAACGGGTAGTATATAACTGTACAATCCCTTATATCTAAGAAATCGAAATAAAAAAAGTTAACTAATTCTTAATAGAATAAAGGAGAGAGTAAGGCTAAAAAGCGAAGCCAGTGCAGGCCTCTCACGAGTTCCTTTTTCGTAAATAATTAAACTATAACTATTATTCTAAAAATGGTAAAATTGGTACTAGTAAAACCCTTTATATTTAAGCAATTCAAAACAATAAAAATAAAGCATTTACATTAATATTTATAGTTTTTTTTTAAAGATATTTGTATAGTAGACTTCTAGAGTAAAGGCAAGCGAGGCTAGTCGACTTGATTGTTTACTTAACGACCTTTAACCTCCCATTAATACTATCATTCCTATAAATTTAATAATAGTATTGACTTTACTCCTAGTTATTATATTATCCAAGAAGCTATTACAGGAGAAGTCAAAGAAAAGGCTGGATATCTACGATATTGAGAATATTGATATTATCCATTCTCAAGAGGAAGATAAAAGATATTAAGCTTAACGAGACTAGAAAATTGCGAACACTCGAGATGCTAGACACCGGTAAGAAAAAAGAGATCTTATAAGTTATTCACCTTTAGAATAGTACTAGAGAGTATAGCCCTAATTATAAAGTAGATCGATTATGTGTCGAATCCACTTCCCTTCTCTTCGATTATTTAGAATACTATAAAAGAAGTGGAATTATAATATTATATAGACCTTCTCGTTATTCCTGATAGTACTATATAAAAAGTAAAGGATATCTTCAATATACTAGAGATTCGATCCATGAATCTTCGAGTAGGAAAGAAATTGGTTAACTTGAATAATCCCAAGATTACTATAAATTTAGAGATGGTATATAATCAAACTCGAGATTATTTAATACTAATATTATGCGTAAATTATACAAAGCAGAACCCGAAGGGCCTATAGAAAGAGTGTGTGCAAGTTGAAGGTTACTTTGATCGAGCTTACTATAATTGTTGATATAATAATAGCGGAAGATCCTGTACTTTATATCGACTAAATGTAGTACCGAACGACCCAGCCCCTCTTAGATTAGTCTCTACAAAGTCTCAATCTTCAAAGTCACGAGAACCTTCGAAATGGAGCCGGAAAGCTAATAGATTGATAGGAAAGGGAAAAGGAAAGGAGATAGTTAAGGAGACCAAGGATGATATTGAGAAAGAGGTCGAGAATGAGAATAAGGGAGATATGAATACCCTATTAAGGGAAGGAGTATTCCGACCAGGAGGGACGTTTACAAGGGAAGACTTTCCTTAGACTGATAAATAATTACAATATTACGAGAAAGACCTGACGTATCCGAGATAGATAGTTAAGGATAGGGCTGGTTCACGGTGACTAAAGGGAGACTAGATATAGGCAGATATTAAGGCTGGATTTTATAGTTCTGGGGTGAGATCTTATAATAGAGATGAATATGAGTGTTGATTACCACTTCCAGATTAATAATACTATGATTTCATATACCTTAAAATATGAGGATTTCCACTGGATGCAAATGCGATAAATACTGGGCAATTAAGGTACTTGAATTGGGCGGGGGTTCCCATACAAATTGAGATACCAGGGTTGCTAACGATTTTCTGAGGGGTGTGGGGCTATGTGGGGCTGTTTTTTGATTATTGATTATTGATTATTGATTTTTGATTTTGCGCTGAGACATCTTTACCTTATGGCCTTCCGTAGAAGAGGGCAGTTCGCGTACGTGATGGTGGCTTGGAGCAAGGACAGCAGCACACAGCCCCCAACGAAAGTTAAGGAAAATCGATGAGGAGGAATGGTCAAATCTCTTGCAGCGAACGACACCTAGGCTAGTTTTGTTTCACACGAGAATTGTAGCAGGTTGCGCCGCCACCCCTCACGTGTTTGATGGTAAAAGGCTCTGGAGGCTAATACTTTTAGGGGAAGGGGGGTTCCTGTAAGGGCTCCCTGAGGACCAACTTAGTCCCCCTAAATATAATCGTGTGGAGTTGACAACTTTAACCAGGCAGAGTCGAATGGGAATTCAATCATGATTAGTTAATAAAAGCGCGATTAGGCATGTGACTGAGCAACGTGAGTAGAGGGTGAGGCGAGGGTGAGTAGCGCCTGAACAGAGCGGCAATGTTGACTAACTGCATTAGAAGGAAGGGAGGTTTAGATTCGATGAGATTACCATTATAATCTCAGACGAGAAATTTTCCAAGCAAAGTCCATATCTGTCTTTAAACCTGAGCAGATGCTGCTTTAAAGTGAGCTGTGCGTGAGCAAGCCTGAGTAGTGGGTGAGCAAGGCTGGGTGGAAGGTAAGCAAGAGTTAGGCGAGACAGAGCCCTGAGAATAGGTGCAAGTGTAGCCGAGGGGTCGAAATAGCCCCCTTGCCTAAATTAGAACAAGGTCAGAGGATTTATCGGGGGGTCCATTTTGGGCTCCTAGGTGCAGTTGCAAATCATCACCTGTCCAGAGTGCACTATTAGGTAAAGATAATCAGGAAATCAAAACTGGCACATAATGTTCGGGCTCCCAGCGGTCACAGTCATCCTCAAAGATCTGTACCAACCTCGTCACATTCTCCTCGTCAAACTGTCGTGGATTTTCGGGGAGTAATTCGGGTTCGAGCTTGTGAAGCGGTATTGTGGCCGAGCCCCAGAACGCCCGACTTAGCTCACGAAAGATTTGCAAATCCTTTGATGACAAGTCCATACGTGGTTATCTTGTAGGCTTTCTTTATGGTGATAGGTCCCCCCTTCCCTGCCATCTTGCAGTGCTAATTATAGAGGCGGCCAACTTTGAACCCCTGCGGGTTGCGAGTACGCTGCTTTACTGCACGTCAGAGTGCTCGCATCTGTAGTACTACAATTCAGCGTACTGCAGGCAGTAGTACTCCCAGTTGCAGTACTGCAAGCCAGAGTACTCTCGATTTTAGTACTATAATTGGCAGTACTCCGACCTGCAATACTCAGGTTTGGCGTGCTGCAAATCAGAGTACGTTGAAATTTCATACTGCAACATAGAGTACTATGATCTTTGGTACAGTAATCTAGAGTACTGCTTCATGTGGATTTTTCACAGCATCACAAAGTGGCAGATTTATATTGAGGCCTAAGTTTTTCAAAAAATATCGAGTTTCACTTCCTAATCCAGAATAGAGAAGATTTAATACAGGAAAATATTTTATATTTACTACAAACATCTGCATGTCAACCAAATAAAGCGCCGAATGGCCATAATTAAATTAATGTCTATCCCTGTGTCGCGACACTGCATCGACAATATTCCGCAGAAGATTATCAACTCCAAACTAAGAGCCAAGTTATTTTCGGAATTGGTAGAGTAGAATATTAGAATTAATCTCATCATCACACCAGATGTATATCATTGGTACTTACCGCACAATACCCATTTCTTACTCTAAGTATAGGTTCAATCTCGCCTTCTTTAGTTAATACTCTCGCTGCTGGAGGGGCGATAAAATCGGGGGAAACTATTCGCGCCGTAGATAAACACATAAAGAAGTGCTTCCGAAAATTTGAGGCTCTTTCTTTGGTCTGTTGCGCTGTAGTAGCTGTTCTTATTGCCCGTTTCATCAAGAGCATCATCTTCTGGGGAAGGAAGAGGCTCTTTAGTATGATTGGGCAGGGTAGTCAAACCCTGCGGCAGGTGCAGCTGGCCCCATTTCAGCCCCGCGCCAACTGACTTCGCTCTTCCAAGATAGGAGCTTCACTCCTAGACAGTACCGGGTTTAGTGTGAGCCGAAGAAGCTTGAAAGGTGGTGTGGCTTTGAGAATATTATTTAGTTAACCACATTTCGTGGGCCATTGTCACTCAATTGGAACAAGTATTGTGCTCACGTTCGCCGAGTTTTCGCCAACAATTTCGAGCATCTCAAGGAGTATTTTTCTTTCTTTCTTTTTATCTTAGCAGCACATTATCAACGAAGAAGCACATAGTTCTACCATAAATCCTCATTAATAGCAACTAGATCCCTTACTTCGGTATACCTGGTCTTCAAATACCCAATTCTGTTCATAATCTTATCATCCTCCTCTCCCGTCGGTATCAACACTAGCCTGATGTCGACAAACTCATCCTCACTTACCAAGCCCTTATTATAATGCAACACCAGCAGCGTCTGAGCCGTTTTCACCTGCGCTCGCTCCAGCTCAAATGGGGCATCAGGACGGAACTCATGCGTCTCATTCTCCGACCATCGCCCTGTGGTCTCCAGCTCTATTTCATAACTTTTCCTCCCGTTCTTCGTCACTATGGTCCTAATTCCTGTCTTCCTCAAGTCTCCCCTAAGCTCTATACTAGTCATCTCGTTGTCCATCCCCCAAGCTGGCATTGGCAAGGCTGGTCAAAACTAGTATTCACACCCGTCCCAACCTGTGGTTTGATCATCAAACGCGGCTGTGCTGGCAACCTACGATAATAATCATTGATAATGCGCCCTTCATCCACACTCGGCCAGCTCCAAAATGGAGCCTTCCAGCGTTCAGGATGTACTTCTATAGGTCCGTTCAGATCGACCGACCACAGCAGCTCCTTTTCAATGAAGTCCCGCCACAAACACGAGGTGCTACGAAAACGGGTGTGTCTCTGGATCACGGCCGCGATCCCATTCATAGCCAGAAATCTATCGCCACCATGGGTGAGCTTGCACGGCGTGTACGGTGCCAGAAATTCCCACCACGCTTTCAGGAAAGGCTCGTACATATATATTTCCTTATTACCGTCTAGGCCGTCGTTGTCGTATAAGTCGATGAATGAGGCCATCCCTTCTCCGATATCGCGGCCATAGGGTCGAAAGTTACGGAGGAATTCGAAGACTTACTTGGGATGTGTCGATGGCTGACCTGGTGGTGGTGACGGACGGAGTACGAGGGAAGGGGAGATTGACGTGCTGTCGTGAGTGCGGCATTCCCAGCGCGCGCCTTCTTTGCTGAAGATGAGGGCTCGTGGAGAAATCATCCGCTCTTGCATGACCCAAGCGCGGGAAGTGAGGATATTCTCCTCCGAGGGAGAGATATCGAAGAGTCCGCCGTTGCTATTCAGAGAATCCATGGCCATAGGAGTGCAGACCGCATTTCCGTAGACAAGAACCATTCGCCGGGCCTCATATTTCTAATCTTCGCTGTCATCTTGTACAATGCACAAGTAATCTATCCATAAATACTGATATCCAAGTGCGCGTGTTACATCACGGCTTCTATGAATGTTTTAGGGAGATCCTCATGCTTGATGCCTGATTTCAGAGATTCGAGATTATCCCTGGCCGCTCTCAGAGTTTCGAAACCGCCCCAGCAGTGGCTGAGAGCAAAATATTCGAGGTACTTTGTAGTCTTGTCTATCAATGTTAGTTTGACGTCGGCTCCCTCTAAGCCGCCGAGAAACAGCAGGCGTCTTGGCATGACATCCTCGAGACCGATGTCATGGACTTTGGTGGATAGAGCCGAGAGCGAATACATGCGCCGCGCTTGCTTTCTTTTTGCACGCTTCGTGTTCGTGTAGACATCTCTCGAGCCAGTTCCTGGAGAGCTTAACTGGCGCTTTCATTGGATTGAAAGCAATGCCAAGTAATGGGCTCCTCGTGAAAGATTTTGGTCCTGAAAGTCGTAAGTAATAACGTTAGGCAGCAATATCGGGCAGCAACGTTAGGCTGACGCGCATATCAGATGGTTCCGCATCCCGTATAAGAGCGGGGTATGTAGCCTAGGGATTAGACTACGCTTATCGCATAATGTTTTCAGAAGCCTTGTTTCTCTACTACCCTTGTATATGTAAAAGGTCTCTTAACTAGTCGTGCCTAAATAGGAGAAGTTGATAACGTGTACTTCAATATTGGCCCTAGAGTTTGTGGTCCTTTTCTAGTATAGAAAACTAATCCTAATAGTCCAAAAACACTTAAATTCGATCAGATGTGTATTTAAATAATGCCGTATGGGGAATTGGGGTGGTACAAGATGCATCGCGGTCAGATAACGAGGCGAGAGCTGAAAATCACGGATACCCAATCATCCGTTTTCATTTCCTCCTGTTGGTCATTTTGTGGGCGCCACAGCCTTTCAGCCCGCTAGGATGATCGATTTCCGAGCAGACTAGCAAAGGGCGTGGAAAGGCTATTTTAATATTAATGCGATAAGGCCGACGCTATAAGTTCACTGATGCTAAGTTAATGTCCTCTAAGTAGCTCAATTCAACCTTCAAAATGTGTCACAACGAGCATCATATACTGCCCATTGTGATGTCTGCGGACTTCCCAGACGAGCCAACTAGTTCGAATAAATGTCACATGTATTTTTTGCATAATAATGGATCCATGTTCTATCGGCCTAATATTTCTTTCCATGAGGCAGACCGAGGTGCAGCCGGGGATAGAGAAGACGGAGATGAGTTTTGTGGCGATAGCCGATTGACTTTGATGTGTGTATCTTGGACTTTTCATACCTATTTATTTCTACTGAGCGGTGACCCTGATCTATCATAGATATTTTCCGGACTTGAGTGCAGCCTTGGGGCTTGCTCAGCTGCCTGAAAGCCAGGCTAAGACTTATTCTGCTTTAACCTACGATATGCCTATTTTCTTTAAGCAACGCCTCGCAAATATGTGCTCGTATTGTGCGCGCAAGGGAGATGCTGTTTGGCGAGAGATTAACCGATCAGACGAACACTTTGACTCTTATTTCCGATGTTTTGACACACCAGAGGCCCAGCAAAGATGCTTTCTTGAAAGTAAGCTCTTTATCTTTGGCTTTTATCAGACGCAGCTTTGACTTATCTCTCATAGTATACACATTGAAAGTTCCACTAGCGGCAGAGCTTCAAGTTAACTTCTTAATGGTTTATCACATTAAAGCTCAAGGTGGAGAGTTCATCGCACCGACACCTACCCATGCTGAAGAATCCAATCGAGAATCTATATTTGCATTCATAGCTGGATTGAAAACTCCACACATTCGCCAGCTGCTCAGCCAACTGGTGGATCCTCTGTGGCGAGATAAACAGGTGGGCAGATTGGATACCGGGTTTGGAATAACCCCCAGGCTAGTTGCTGCGGCAGTTCTAGTTCAATGCGGCGATATCTCTTCATCTATCATCGCAGACACACTTCTCACATTGCAGAGATGTGACAAGCAGCTGGTGCTTGGGAACTCAGAGTCACCCGAGCACGAAGTCGACATTCGAGCTGTGAATCACACTTTACTCAGCTTGAATAGACGGCTTACCGCAGCTACTCCTATGATAGATTTTGTTGTTGAAAGTTCCGATATACTAGGCAACCAAATTACGCGTTTTGATCAATTTGTAAGCGCACGCCTGGATGAATGGGAAGAAAATCCACATAGATCAACTTTGAAAGACACTTGTAGCAGTCTAGACATCTTCCGACACCATGTTCGGGACAATGAGAGAATACTCAAGGTCAGGCTGGGCTTTCGGAAGGACAAAGCAAGTATGCGAAATCTTCAAAAACGCATTGATATAAATTTGAGTTTAGTAAGCCTTCTGTTTCCTTGACTTTTTTTTTTGGCCACCTTTTGTACATGTCACAGATGATTACTCTAACTTATTATTTTTAGTTTAGCAATATGGCAGCAGAACGAGACAGAGCGATCCAACTTAGGATTGCCAGAAATACACAGATCGATGGTTCTAGTATGGTGGTTACCGCTATACTAAGTGCGCTTTTCCTACCTATGACTTTCACGGCAGTATGTCCTTCATTTCTTAATTCAAATGATACCAGCCTGCTAGCCTGTCATTGACAGTCTTATAGGTACTTCTGACAACGCCAATGTTCAATTGGACCAACCCGGACGCACCTACAATCGTACCTCTTCCTTTTGGGGTCTACTGGGGAGCGAGCATTTTCCTCACTATCATGGTCATCATATTTATCTTTCCCCTCCAGCCAAAGCTGGTTCTGGGAATTGTAGACATGGCTCCTAAAAAGATGAGGAAGCACCTTCAGAGAACGAAACTATAC
Organism: Hyaloscypha hepaticicola; assembly: GCA_002865625.1. Classification (NCBI taxonomy): domain Eukaryota; kingdom Fungi; phylum Ascomycota; class Leotiomycetes; order Helotiales; family Hyaloscyphaceae; genus Hyaloscypha; species Hyaloscypha hepaticicola. Next base: position 389,429 of record KZ613466.1, on the reverse strand, counting down.
CGGGGCGCGTTGGAGAAGACAGATGCGAAGCAGGAAGAGTCCAGTAGATGATCTCCCGTGTATTATAAGATAGAGGATCTAGACTGTGAAAAGGAGGGTATTTCGGAGATTGACCCAAATGGGGTTAATAGTATCAAGCTTTTTGGGTAATTAGCTAAAGAATAATGGTACATTGACCATAACTTTCCACACTCGCGAGAGATAGATTAAGATACCCGAACAATGGATCCTGCTCGGCACGGTGGGTTTCAGTTGGAGATTGGAAGAAGAAGTGATGATCCACTCAACTATCTGGCAGGCTGGGACTATTAATACAGATAGTTGACTCATTATAGTATTGTAGCCTGGTAGGTAGAGAGGTATGGTGTCACATGACTAATAGTTTCCCGCCACCTAGGGACGGCGTTAGATTAGGAATTATTACGCCAAGCATGGTAAGGCGGTCTGTTGGCGCTTCTAGAAATCAACCCTATGCGCCACAGTTCGTTCGGGAAGGCTAATCTGAAATGATAATGGCGTCGAGAGACAATGTAAGCACGCTAATGCACGCCAACGTGCGATAAAACACCAACGCTACGTCGGAGGGTCCCGTTGACCTGGCGGAACCCCCGGAGCGCATGGTTCCAGGTGGGAGTGGCCTTCAAGGCTTGGAGCTATATCCTTCCTTGATAGAACTTTACTATTGGGACTTCGAACTTCGAGGAGACTCCTACGGCTGCGATTGAGCATGGGGGCACCGCTGAAGCGGCAATCAATGGCGCTAACGACCGACAGCATGCCAACACCGCGGTAGTTCCCGTTACAGACTTGTTTCCTAGAGGAGAAATGGTTGCGAAACAGTGACACATCGACTATATCTTTAAATAGTTGCGAGGGAGAGACTTCGGAGGTCTAATCCGTGAACTTGTCTCGCGACGGTATGCGTCTCTCTATCCAGGGACGGACTTATGTTACAAATAAATCTCCCTTAAGATTAAAATGATGTTTTTTGGGGGGGGTTCCTGTTTGGGTTCCATGGGAGTCGACTTGGTCCCCCTGAACACAGTCGTGTAGAGTTGTCAACATTATACGGCAGGATGATTGGTTACTATAAGCGAGAGCAGGAACGTGACTGAGCGACCTGAGTAGAGGGCGAGGCGAGGGTGAGTAGCGCCTGAGCAGAGCGGCGACGCTGACTAACCGCGTCGGGAGGGAAATGGGAAAATTGTCGTCTGAGACTTCCCAGGTAATCTCAGACGATATTTCTTCACATTCGCTTCCAACGCGGTTAGTTAGCGTCGCCGCTCTACTCAAGTGCTGCTCACCCTCGCCTCAGGTTACTCAATTATATTCGTACTCTCCCTTCCGGTAACTAATAAACGGTTCCTTATTATAAGCTATAGCAGCGCTCTACTCTCCTATTTTCATATTTTCTACCTTAAAAGCTCTGGTAAACTTAAATCTATAGAATGACCCTTTTTATGTTGTTTGCTGGAAGACCTGTAATGCTAAAGCCGGTTCTAGCTCAATGATTAGCAACTTTAAAACACAAATACTAAGCTTCCAGATTTACGAAAATACGGACCCTGAGGACCAGAAGCGAGACCCTCAATCAACTCAAATGATCTACAGCATTGAGGGTGCCGCCGATCACACCGTCGACTGTGTAACAAAAAAAGGAAGGAATAAGAGGGGTGCAAGTGGAGAAGACAGACTCGCGGCAGCCGGCCTGCCCAATTGAGCCCTCCTCATCTGTCGGGCGCAAGACGCAAGGCGGAATTTGGCGTAGGGACTAGTATTATTGCAGCAGTCCACCGTCCACTAAATGCGCAGGATTTGTTCCCCTGTAGAATCCTTCAATCCTTCAATACTCTCTTGCATCTTTGTGTAATATGCATTTTTCAGCCTCCTATTGGATGGCTTAAATTTAGCCTTAGACTTAGAGTAGCTCTCAGTCGGAGGAAAAATTGTCCGATTTTTGGCAACAGATACCTTACTTCGCACGCTCTACAACTCTTTAACTGCAAAGCACGAGAGAAAAGCTGGAGTGTAAAAATTATAGTACCTTACATGCGCTACAAATCGCACTTCTTGGAAATCTTTCAAATCGTAATGGCGTTATTTTATTTGATCTTAAACACTAATATTTGACCCTGCGCACGTACCAAAAATAGCACTTTTTTTCTGCGACTGGGAAGAGCGTCCAGATATTCGAGAACGATTGGGTCTTAATCGAAAGAGGCAGAACAAGGCGGGGTAGAAGGTTGGCCCTGGCACTCGGCTGGATATCCGGCCGACTATTACTCCCCAACCCCCACTACTCAGCGATTTAAGGTCATGTTAGGGCATGTAAGCCTTGTCGGTAAGCTCCAACAAGTGAATTGCTCATGCACTCCACATCAAAAGTATTGGAAAGCATATATGCGGTCAATATTCCCCTTCTGACAGATCGTCCCATCTCGGGATTCTCTAAGTGCTGGATCTAAGGAATTTGAATTTGACTTTGCTCGCCACACTGAACTCGAGATAACTATGGCTCGCTTTGCCAGTATCTTCACAGCCGCAATCATTTTCCTCTGTTCATCTGGCTGGTGTAACCTTGCTGATGGTTGGAAGACCGCGAATGAGGAGGCGGACTTGAATGGAGACGCCGACCCCCAGCTCGAACGCTCCGCCCCCAGACATCCAGCTGTTTTTGTTGGAGAGAATCTTCATGATGCACTATACTCTGCACCAGATCTATCCAAACGGGGGACTTCTTTTCTAGAAGGTCGAACGCTTGATGGTCCGGCATTACTAGCATCATGGCTTGGAATACGTCAATTGACATGCGACAATTCAAATTATTTTGTTTGTGCCAGTAGGTTTTCCCTACCCAGGACGTTACTAGCCCAATTAAAGTTTTATAGATAACCCCTCAAGGTGCTGCCCTAATGGAGATGGCTGCTGTCCACCGGGTACCGTCTCTCAATGCTGTCCTGCTGGGACAAAATGCTGCGAGAACAGTATATTCTGTGTCGATCAAGGCGGTTCCTGTTGTGGTACTGGCGGTACTTGTGACCCACCCACGCCGAATTGCTGCGAAGGCATAGCTTGCTATCCTGATGGTGCGGAGTGCTGTGCTAATGGCGGATACTGCCCCTCTGGAAGCGTCTGTGTGCTTAATGAAGGAGCTGTAAAATGCTCTAGTGCAGGAGTTGTAGCACCAACGCCCTCCTCCACGGTACCACCAAGCACAAGCACAACCCCAGCGGTTATTTTTACATATTACTATTATACCATCACATGGTCGGTTTGCCATCGATCTCAGTTGTAGAGCTTCTAACATGATATTCAGGTGGTATATTGAATGGTTCTACGTATGGACTATATTTATTGATGTCGCCACAACAGTCCTCACATCAACTACCACCACATTATATACTACCATATCCATTTACGACACCAATGCCGCCGCTGCATCTGCCTCTTTTAGCTCCCTTTCACAGACTCTCTCGCTACCTACTCCTGCTGAACGAACGAACACTGTTCCAGTTGGCACAAGCCCAGCAATCCCTGGCCCAACCCAGAGCTCACTCCCTACTTCTACCTCGGCCTTGATTCCGGCTACTGGATCGAAAGTTGGACAATATACATCTACATCATCATCATTATCATCATCCAAGGCATCAACTTCTTCACCTTCCACTTCCTCGCTAGCAACTCAGCAGAGCAGCTCTGCAAACGTACTTGGAGCAGGGTGGTCGAGATTTTGGGCTATTGGGTGTTTCTTAGGAATGGTTATTACTCTATCTTTTCTGATGGTATGGCTGTAATGATTCTCAAAGTCTGAAATTTGATCAAAGGACATAATAATAATAGCAATGAAGTATATATGCTTTTCTGCGCTTTTACGTAGAAGAGTTCACCTAGCTAAGGGGCAGACTTAGTAACAGAGTAGAGTCTCTGCTTAAGAAATTAAATTTTAGTCTGTAGTGTCATTGTTCTGCTTTTTGACGGAACATGAGCTAATCGAGATCTTAAGCCTGGCAGAAAGATGAGCTCGAGAGATATGATGAGGAGTTCTGGTGACGTAGAAAGGGACAGGATGAGAGCCAGCCATATGGTAGAATCGAGGGTAAAGCTTTCTATAACCGATAGATGAATTCCGATTTGTGAAAAATAAGGGTCGTATGTTGAAATGAGCAAGAGCCTTTCTTTTATTCAACTGAGAACGAGCTCTGCGGCAATAAAATATTCTACCCAGACAGATTAAGTTAGGCATATGTCATAAAACTTTTTAATAATCACAAATATACAGTACGGGAAAGGAATATTAATGACATTTTACTATTTGTATCTCGATCATCTCTAAAAACAAAAGCAATCTAAGTACCTATAATGGCGAGGACTTGTACCCCTTGATGATTCGTAATGGCTCTTCTTATTTAAGATTAATACACTAAGAAGGCGAATGCTCCGGCGTGGGGTTTGTCAGACCCCTCAAGTATTAAAGCACACACTTTCGTCTTGTCTCGGGAATGCAAATTGACTCATCACCACCCGTTATTATCTGCCCCCATATCATGGGCCACAGTTTCACAAACTTAATAGCAAGCCTTGGGAATTTACCAGTATCTTGATGATCTGCACCACCGTGTCCGCAACGCGAACAAAACCTAGCATTGAAGAAATCAATGGCCGTTATTCTGCCCGGCACATTTTGAATTAACAATCCAAATTTTGATTCCTCCCAAGCGCATTGAACAACAAGAAGCATAGTTAATTGCTTTTATGTTTCTATTTCCTCAAGGAACAGAATCTTCGATGGCCCGCGCCCTCCAGATCTCGAGGTTACAACAATCCCGAGTTAGCGCCGCTGCTCCCCTTTTCTCGCTCGCTTAACCTTGACCTTCGCCACAGCGTTTCTACAGCGTGAGGATTTGACCTTCTTTCCTCCAATTGAAGCAGTGATTATTCCTAATTGCTCCAGCTCACTGGTCAAGCCTAGATGGTCCTCGCTCGATATTTGACCGCGAACCACAAGACACCAGCGAAGGAAGACGGCTCTCGGGGGTTTGCGAGGACCGAAGCTCGTGAAGGAGGCTCGGTCCAATCGACCACCGGCTGGCAACAATCTTCGCTTCCGAATGAAAAATTCCAATTTCTAGATCGTGATTGGCTGAGAAAGGACCGCTTGCTGGTTTGATTTGCGTGGTTGTTGTGTGGTGCTTGTGTGGTGTTTCATGATTTTTGTGTGACAACATATGCTTGGTCATCAAATTTACTCCTTCTGGCCAACGAATACCTTGTAATTCAAGGTCTTATCCTGGCTTATGACAAATATGGCATCCTGGTCTCGTATGCAAGCAATTGGCTTAATGCCATCGCTGATTCAGCAGGATGCATTGCTACCGAGATTAGTCACGTGCTTGCGTGCCGGAATTTCATCTCGACACCCGAAATCCATTTTCCCTTCTCTTCTTCTATAAAAGTGAATAACTTCCCGTACATCTCTCATCATTCAACTACGCTTGAGTCGAGCTGTCTGTTCCGCTATGGCCCTCATGCAAGGATACCCCAAGGCGCGCCAGAACCGCATTTCCGGCAGAGACAAATCCATTCAAAAAACCCGAATCAACTTCCTGAAAGCTGCTGGTCTCAACTTCATTCTCTTGCAAATCCTATTCCTGGGATTGTTTTGTTATATCTTTGGTGCGATATGGCAGCAGACACCCCGTATTCACGCTCTGAACGTTCTCTTCGTGGATTATGATGGCGGTGTGGTTGGAACGGCAGTCAGAGAAGCATACAAAACACTGCAGGGCGAAAGCTTCCCAACACTACAAGAGGCCACTTCACAAAAATTCCCTACACCGGGAGATATGAGGGAGGCAGTCTGCAAAGCTACTTACTGGGGTGCAATGTATGTTTCCTCGGGTGCTTCGGAACGAATTACGAATGCTCTTCCCGGAGGTCCAGCTGCAGACACATACAATCGATCGGACGTTTTGACATTCATCTGGAACGAAGCTCGATATTCTACAATCATTGATGCTGATATTGAAGGACCTCTTACAACTCTCTCGTCCGCGGCCCGTGTCGCATATACCGCCATCAATGGCACTGAAGCTCTGCAAATTCTCAACTCTACTGATCCTGCGGCCATCTCAGTATTCGCAAATCCATGGTCGCTCACGAATGACAATATTCAAAATACTTCACAGGGCTCACGTCTTATTTACAATACTCTTGTCATCATCTTGATCCTCATCCAGGAGTTCTTCTACCTTGGAACTATCAACGGTCTCTACGGCGCATTCAAAATCTACACCAAGTTATACCCGCACCGAATTATCGCCTATCGCAACGCAATATCTCTTGCGTACACCTTTTGCGGATCGCTCTGCGTCACCGGTGCCATCTGGGCATTCCGCGGCGATTGGCACGTGAACTCATACCAGTTCAGCTTGACCTGGGCAGTACTTTGGCTGTTTGCACATGTCAACTTCCTCTGGCTGGACGTCTTTACCATATGGACCCCACCGCCATACATTCCTATGCTCCTCATTACATGGATCGTACTCAATGTTTCGTCGATCCTGGTACCCTTTGAACTTGCCTCTAGATTTTACCGGTGGTCGTACGCTATGCCCGCTCACGAAGTTTTCCAGATACTCATCGACATCTGGTCCGGAGGTTGCAACCCACAGCTCTACTATGCCCTTCCAACTTTATTTGCTTTGGAGGTCGTTGGACTCTTTGTATGTGCTGTGGGGGTTTATCGTCGGTGCCACTATGCAGTGATTGCCGAAGAGGCTGCCGAAGCTGCATTCAAAGATCGGGTTTCCGTTGCGTTGGCGGCTGAGAGGAGGCTGATGGAGGAGAGGAAGAAGAGTGTGGCTGAGGGAAGTGATGAAATTGCTGCTGAGGAGAAGAGGGAAGAGAACGAATTGGAGGATGTCATTCGGGGCGAAGACAAAAAGCTACAGAGACGGCATACAAAGGCGGAAAGAGATTGCAATTATGGGCCAACATTTTCTTTGGCTTACAATAATGATACTTCCAACTCAAGCATAGACAGGAAATGAGCAGGTCAGAGATTATTCCGGTGTTTCCGATGGAGGGCAGGCAAGCGACTGGTTGTGAATGAAGGGTATAGCGGGTCCTTGGGGTCATGCATGGCGTCTACTTGAGCTGCAATGTAGGATAATCAAGATGAATTTATAGGTGTAATTGCATGTGAATCAAGCGACCAAGCAAGAAAAGGCTCAGGAGTCAAGAATGAAGGGCCAGACAAATCACGTAATGGCTATGACGACCCCAAAACTTGCCAAGGCGGGGAATTTCGAACGTCCGCAATTCCTCCCTCTGCATCTCTCGACATCACAACTTCGTCTAATCTTCAACCTTGCTAGAGGTTTTAATCTCCGTTCATCCAGCCTGAGGGCACCTTTCAATTGCGCCGCTGTGGCGCATGGGATTGCTGACGTGACAGTGACGTCGCAAATACCAACCTTCCACCAAGCAGGGCGATGCTTCGCCGTCAACGAAAACAAATCTTCGGCCCAGGATCTTACCCTGTCATTCAGTCTTAAGTTTTATTTGATTATGATCAAACAATATACCCCATCGAAAACACAGGAAGCTGCTCAGTTCCAGACTCACGATGCAGCAGACGATGCCGTCCCCTCTTACGGGAACCCCAACGCCGACGACCTCTATATAGAAAGGATTCAAAACTACGGGACCGGATTGCCGGGCCAAGAAGCAGAATTCGCCAACGATATAGATTCAAATGACGAGCTCCAGCTCGATCCAGCTCCCCAGGATAAAGATCCTGTCCCTCCGGTCTTCCCCTCAGCCCCACCATCAGGTCCCCTATCCTTGACCCTCGACAAAGCCCTCATCTTCCCGAATACGGTCTCAGCTACGGCTCTCTACTCCTTGAATTATACTCTCAATACGATGGGCAACTCAATTACTCTTTCACGCTCTGTTCCCGGCGCTATACGAACCGCCGACAAGAGCAGCAAAATTATTGACAAGGATCTTTATGACATCACTCGTCCGCCTCTCTCCATCTTAGAATTCCATATACACGGCAAAAGAAAGGGTACCTTCCCTGGAACGGGCAATCTTCAAATTAAAATGGGCTTGACGGGCAAGTACTGGGAGTGCAAATTCAAAGAGAAAGTTGTGTGGAAGGGGAAGCACGGATCGTGGACTGATGCACAGGGGAAAGTGGTTGCGAAGGAGGTGAATGAGGTTGTTGCGAAAAATGTTAGCAAGAAGGGAAAAGAGGTCGACAACGGAGTAAGAGAGAATCCGGGTCTGGTGTTTGAGAAGCGCGAACAGGAGGATACCTTGTTGGTGGATTTGATGGCCGCTGTCTGGTGTGCTAAGACGGGGTGTGCTGAGACATTTGAGGCGAGGATGTCCAAGCCTACAATGGCCGAGAGTGAGTTCAGTGATAAAGAGTTTAATCAAAAGCTAATTGGATCGTTTAGCAGCGCGCCGGATCGCCTTGTCGAAACAATAAATATGGAGTGGCGGTCAAAGTAAGAGCATATCACGTGCTAGCTCAACGATACCCTCTGGTTGGACTTGTTGAGGGTTGGCAAAGAAGCCCTTCCACACTGCTCTCGCAATATTCCTTATGTATCCGCGTCAGTTGGCCTTCATCTTCATGAATAGTGGCATTGTGGTGCCATCTTGAGACGTCATAGCAGTAGTCACAGCACACCCTGCAAGCTTGGATGAAGCAAGTCCAAAGAAACACCAAACTGATACCAACTCAGATAGTTTTGTTATGCCTTGAAGCCTCAGAATTCGATCCAGTACTTTATGGCTAAACAGAGTTCCAGAAATTTTTCTTGGGGCAGCTTGCAGCGTCACAACCTTTGAGGAAAATATAAAATTCAATTGTTTCGTGGTGTTTGACTCGAGTCTCAACAAAACAAAGACTCTGCTAGAACTCTGATTATTGTTCCAGTCAGAGGGACACTCATGAAGCAAAATGCTCCAGCCTCGAAAGATGATTGTCTCGGGGGTCAAAAAGTTTCATATTCATCTGAAAGACATTGTCAAACATTTGACGACAAAGCAATGTGTCTAATTTGATGATCTACTCTCCTAGCTGACTGGTGTCAAGCGAATTAGATTGTGAGATTTAATCATATATAAGGGATTATAGACTATCAGAAATTTCTCTTTAATTTGTATCTCTAGAAGATTGTCTTGGTATTCAATATACCCGATCTTCTTCATTTTTTGCAGCCTCTGCTTCTGATCAGCATTTAGTTGTTCGCATCCCTTTAGATCATCTCAAGGCATTTGAAGAAAAATGGAAACGCTCGCAGATGTCGAGTACTTCAACGTATCAGAGATCAATCTTGGCTGGGTTATATATCTTGCAAACCTCCGCCTTCAGGTGAATCTCTGAAGTGGAAGTGGGCCAACTCTTACTGCAAAAATGACTGTCACCTCAAGGAAAAGGGATATGATCATCCTATCGCAGTAGTCGGGGTTCATAATTTGCAAGATGGACACATTGAAATATCCTTCGTTCAGGTAACCCCCTCTCTCGTTTCACATCAGACCTCTTGTATTCACAACCTTCAGATGACCACAACGCCATTTGGGGGAGACCTGGCAACAGTATGCTCATCGCCTGGAGACTTTGAAGTCAAAGACAAATCACGCAAATACTTCTTCGAAGCCACTTGGCTTGAGGGTTTACCTCTCACTTCCATGTTCCACATGTATACACTCTCACTGTCGAACTACTAAGCAAGAGTTTTGGCCCGTTCCCAAGTAACATTGATCATTTTAAAGGGCAATTTACCATTACGGGGAGGTTCTTTCGCTTGGAAGATAGATTTCTGAAGACGTTGATGAAGGAGATCCGTCTCCCAGTTCTAGAACTTCCAGAGCCTGCATCAAAGAGGCGGCAATCCTAAAGTGGTCACAACCACTCTCCTTACAACGGCCTTTCCCCAAGTCCCTCGAGTCCGAGTCTGCACTCTTCTAGTGACGACAACAGTCTAACCAGTTCCGCTGCGACGTCTATGTATACCTCTGACAATTAGACTTTGGAAACAAGCCAAGCCCAAAATTCCGTCGAGACAGATGAACACAGAGAAATCGAAGAATCAAATAGCACCAACCAACAAAGTCAGAAGTACCTGCTTCTGAGCAGCCTAGTGAGTCTTCTGATTCCTTTCCCAATCAAAGAGCAAACCTGACTGACATAAGCAGATACTGTGGCCCAATCAGATCTTCTGATGACTTGGGAAGAGTTGAGAGTTGCATCTTTTCGCCGTATCAAACTGCCTTGAATGTCGCCATCAAAAGATTCAGGACCTGGAGCATGATGGGAATCAGTGCTTATGAAGCAATGTTGTTGCCATGACTGTAGTGATGGCACCCCAGGTCAATGGAAGTGAATAATCGGCCATGTTGTTAATCGTTGGTAGTAGAACTCCAACTGTGCGGGACTTCAGGTTGTTCCATACCTGTGGTATGACGAGGCATCTCCTACTTCCCAGACTCGTAGAACTCTTACCTTGCGTAGAACCAGATGTTCCACCTCCGCTGGTAGAAGCAGAAGTCTCCTTTTTCCTTCCGGAAATCCCTATCCCCTCATTCCCCTCCTCAATCTTAATATTCTTCACCACCCTCTCCCTTATCTTCTGGCACGGCCCCCACATATGATTGCCCTCCAAATCCAGCGTCGTAAACCCCTGTCCACAAAACGGACACACAACCCCCGTCGTCCCATCCCTAATATTATAAAAACCCCTCCTCGTGCTCGGCTGACCCAAGTAAGCAGGAGTCGAGTTGAGATCCAGCCGTTCCGCATTACCCATCAAATACATATCCCAACCTGTAGGAGTAGCAAGACTAGGACGAACGAAGATATCGAGGATGAATTCGCCCGGGACGAGATCAGGTTCGGGGACTAGGCGGGTAGGATGGCTCGCTCGTAGTAGAACTTTGTGATTTTGCGGGCGCTGGACATTCTGTTGACGTTTGGGGGGTTGTACAGATTTCGCAAATGGTTTTGTAGTTCTGTTGATTGCGGCGCTCTTGGTCAGGTCAATGGTATGGTCGTGGGATTAATGCTCAAGATTGGAGGTTGAGGAAAGTGAGCGTTGAGGCGTTTGATAATATCGGCTGTCTGGGTAGCTAGACGATTGGAGTGGAAATACTACCTCCGTAATGGCAAAAAGCTAAACTAAGATTAACTCTCCTCTGAATCATTTCGGCTCGCATTGTAATTTACAGGTAGTTAAGTGAAGCCAAAGTGTGGACTTCTTATTAAGTGGATAACGTGGCCGGCTCGCTTTGTTATTCAATGATCACTTGTGAAACCGACGCCGACTTGAAACTGCGTAAATTTTAGTCTCATTAATTACTCTCCAAACACAAGGGATTGCAATGAAAGACTCTTGGCATGGGGGAGTTCCCTCGGGACTCTATGTCCCAAGATTGAGCTAGGAATAGATTGATAGATACCAGTTATATAATAATGCACAATGCCTCGCTCAGAGCAAGATCGATATTCGTATATGCGGGGACGAAAATGAGTAATTCAAAACAGTTCTCTTGGATTCCATTGGTCTCCCGAAATGAAGTGGTTTCTTTCCACTTGGAATCTCAAAAACTAAATCTATTAAAGTCTCGCTGACACCCCCTCATTCTCTCTGAAGCAGCTGGAGGTGTACTGTACAAAGAAGGAAATGCTTACAAAACTAAATATTCGAGAACTGTCATGCAAATTATCAAGAAAGACGTCTCACATTTTGCAGAATCGCTTGGAAAAATTACAGGAAAATTGCTCAAACTAAGCAATAAGGTCAAAGCTTAATTCATATAATTACAATATCTACTCTTTAATTCTCTATCTCCAAGCCTCTGCTCTCTAATGGCTCTCGAACTAATGCTGCTTCCGATGCAATCCCCCCTCATCCCTCGTATCATGAATAGCATTAGGAACCGCCTTCTCCACACTCTCTGGCAACTTCTCCTGCAGCTTCTGCGGAACAATGCTCGCTTCTCCGCCGCCCTTAGCATGCGAGACATTGGTGCTATCGCTGTTGTGCGTCGAGTCGCCCGTTGGATGAACCTAATCTTTTGTGAGCTTTGAGTTTCCCGAACAAAAAGGAGGGAAGGGGATGTACGTTCTCGGGAAGCTTTCTTTCAAGACTGGCAGGGGCCGCTTCTTGGATTTTCTCGGGGACTTTGGAATGGTCTGTGGCGTGGGAGATGCCTTGGCCGTGGGCGTTTTGTGGTGCTGTGGACATTTTGGGTTATCTTGTTGAAGAAGAGTTTTGATTGAACTGGGATAGATGTGGTATAAACAAAAAGCCAAAATGTTTATGTGAGAGTTCCTGGACTGGCAATTGAGGAGAATATAGCTTAATATATATCACTCTTGAAGCCGGAATTACCTCCGGCATAAGTGACGTTTTGAGTGACGTTGTTAGCTGTTTCTTGAGCCGTGCCATTTGAAAATGATACTTCATGTGGCAATATGTTGTTGGCTTTTGGATAAGATGCGAATACGATACATAGCCACACAGCAGGACTCATTCCCGCCCCCTTTTGCCAATCTCGGCGATTTTGCGCAGTAGCTTAAGAGCGGGTATCGCTTTCACTTAGAAAGGAACAATGCACCGGGTCATTCGATACCTATTCCATAATAGTGACATACTTTCGTAGCTCCCTTAGTTTAAAACGCCCGTCAACTCTAGTGCAGGACTCGCTTTGGTCTTGGCACACTGCTCTCCGGACCATTGAGCTGTCATACAGCTTGAGATTCAATCATTGCACGTTCCATCTAGACGTAAATAATAGTCCTCTTCCAATAGAGCCCCCTGACTCTGTCCTTCTTGCATAATCATTACTTCTTTTCTTTGCTGCTTTGTATCAAAATCTCACTTTTAGAGTAATAAGTCTATGACGCCACGATCCATCCGGCCTCGCTTAAGCCCCCTACTCCGATGCTTTGTAATCAATGTAGTTCACAACGTCGAAAATCGATCTAGTACATTCAAAAGGTCGTGGAGGAATGAAACACATGTTAATTCGCAATTTGATAACGTAAAACACCCGCAGGAACATGTGGAAAGGGTGATCTCTCGCTAACAAGGATTGTCTCACGTGACTCCAGCCTGTTTTCGACCGTGTTGGAAGTCACGTCTCCAGCTCAACGATAGCAATCATAAAGAATCGTATGAAGGAACTCAATTAGGGCAAATCAAGTATATTGTCAACTGTACAGAACAAACTACGGAGGGCATTCATGGCCACATATATGGAACTGCTAGTGAGACGTGCAATGAAACGGGTGCAAGGCCCTGTTAGCCTTAGGCTGCCAGGCACCCTTCAACAGACCGCCCCTTGTAACCAATACAATTTCTTACGTTCGAATATGTATGTGTTCTAGACCTTAATGCTCATCAATTCACATGTAAAATCTTGGGCATCATCTCATTGACTTTGTTTTTTAGCAATGGGACTTTGCTGGCATGGTGAATCTCTGGTAAGGGCCTTTTGCCATACTACGAGAATTCGCCAGTATTTTGGTGGTTTCGAAATTTTATGAGACGATTGTTATAGCAATGGGCGCTTTCAAGACGGGTTTTGCATGTAAAGATAGTGCTATTATATCTGTTCTAGATTCTTTTGGATGCATGTTTCATGATATTACTCTCCTAAAAAACTTTTGTGGTCATGATTAACTACTCTTTCTCCAGAGCAGGAACTTTTAGTTCTTCGATCTCTATCCTCGCCTCCGACTTCTTCTCCTTCCATTCGGTACTACTTGCCTCCGGCATCTCTCCACTTTTCGCTGAATCAACACGTTCTACATCATTATTTTCCTCTTGATCTTCCTCCCTGTTCTCCGGACTCCTATGCCTCCAAAACGCCACCAAAATCCCCGCATCATAAACACACATCCCCGCCCCCGCCAGCACAAACGCCACCCAAAGCAGTCCCTTCTGCGCCAAGACCCCCGTCAAAATTGGCCCCCCACTACTCGACGCCGATCGCGCCATGAATATAAAACCCATCATAGCCGTCCGTTCATGCGGTTCCACAACGCCCGCGAGGAAGGCGGAGCGGGGTGCGGTGTCCATACTCTGTGTTGAGGAGCGCAGGATGAGGAATGTGATGGCGAGGGAGACGGAATTCGGGAGAGGGATTAAGGCGAGGAAGATTGCACCGGGGAGGTGGGCGAATACCATTGTCTGAGGAGAGGGGTCAGTTTGGGTGTTATGGATAGACAGTATGGGAGGGGGAAATCTACTTTTATATTCCCGAGTCGCTTGGCTACTGAGGAGGCGGGGAGCATGGAGAGCGCGGTGATGAAACTTGTGATGAAGAATAAGGTTCCGAGTTTGTTGTCCGCGATTTTGAATTTGTTGTGGAAGAAGAATGTGATCCAAGAACTGGGAAATTATTAGCTGGATTATCTATTACCGCCTGGAAAAGATGGAGACGAACAGTGGCGCCAGCGAACTGGCAAATGAATCGAGCGCGAACAAAATGCACAACTTGATGACAGTGATCTTGCTTTTGCGACTGAAGGTTACCAGTTTCCAAAACGGCAAAGTCTTCTTCTTTTGTGATGAGTTCTCGGTATCAGATTCAACTGATGGAGTGTCCGAGTCTGTCATGGGCTCAGGAGTCTTCTCGACCTCACAGTTTTTACTGAGCCCCAAAATGAAGCAAAGCATAATTCCTCCCAGTGCCGAGTATGCCCAGAAGACAGCCCTGTACGCCTTGATGGTGTCCCATCCTAGCGCGCTGACGAGGTAATTGAGGAACACCCCGCAGACCCCTAAACCAATTGCCGATCCCAGTGCGCCAAGCAACGAGTACCAAGCATATATATCTCCACGATTCTCCTTGGGGGTTATCTGTGCGATTGTAGACTCTTCGATTGCTCGGAAAGGTCCGATTTCGTTGCCACTGAGGATATGTATTAGCAAGATGGCTCGAAGGTACGGGGATGTTAGGAAGGAACAGCAGCAGTGTGTAGGTGGACTCACTTGGGACTTATAACCCCAATTACAGCGGCAACAAGCAACACCCAGTAATTCCCACACAGTGCAAAGATAGCACCCGCTCCACTCATCAAAACCGCGCCAAAAACGAGGATAGCTCTCCGACCCAAGAAATCTGCGGAAACGGTAAAGATGAAACTCAGAGCAGTATCTCCTATTAGAGTCAAGGTCATAAAAAGCCCGATTTTCGATTTCGAGATATTTAGTGCCGAGAGATAGGAAACGAGAATCAGTGTAGAGCTGCCATATGCGAAAAGTCGGATGAATCGCTGTGCGCAGAGGAGCTTTGCATCCAATGACGAAAACCAAAGAGTTGTAAGACCTGACTCCTGCAATGCTTTTGAAAAGAACTTTTTGAACATGATGAGCAAGGGAATGAACGAATAACTAAGAAGTGAAAGATCGACGGAGCGTATACGCAACGACGATTATCTCTATATAAGATAAAAAAAGAAGACACATCTGTGTTCTAGAAACCAGGAGCTCCCCTTTCTCCATTTTCGTACTGCAACGAGTCACGCATCGTGTCAACACGCATCCAAAAACTCACCGTCAACCGAAAAAAAACCCTCGAAAAGTTCACTTCAGCATCAATTGTACACTGTGGCGTGCTGAAAATGAAACAAACAAACATTGAAACTGCATTGGGATTCGACACGTGGAACGAGCTGAATCTTTTACATCATCGCTTAACCTCTCGGACCAGTCTCCGGGGATCTGTGGTTTAATCTCGGTGCCGTGGCCTTGGACACTTGGGCCCAGAACAATGTGCTCGCGTGCTCCGTTGCCAATAGCGGGATGCGGGATTGGGATCTGGGGGTCCCGGGCGTCAGGGGCCGCGTGTGCGGCTCGCTACACACGGGTGGGGGAACTGCCAGGGCGCCGGAATCTCGCTTGGCGTATATTGTGTTCAATATTCGGCAAGGGCCTGTCTTATTTCGATGCTAGTCGGAAGATTTTCTGCTGTCTTAGGGCTGGGGCGTCCCGTTTGGGTGGATGGCATTTCCGACTTGCTTAGAGGCGGTGTGGGCGCATTCAGCCTCAGATCTTTTTATAAGATATTATGAAATCCTGGAGTTAATGTCGTGCTTTTTTTCCTTTGTCACCTTTTCTAATACGCTGGAAATTGGCGAGACAACCCAGGTGGCATAGGAGAGTCACGGCGCACCCGAGCTTTGCATAAAACACAGCCAGCCACGCAGCCCTCTGGTTCCGGGAGTAAACTATTTTCATCAGTTCGGTGTCTAAATCCAATACGTTCGTACTCCTACTTGTTCACGTTCACACTGTTTGAGAATCTGTATCGAGAAACATCTACATCCCTCCATCTACATCAATGCCCATCGGTCTGTAAACCTAAAAATCAAGTCCCACACTTTATATTCCATAGAGAATCTCTTCTTCATCTCCTTGCGCCTGGCCAAAAATAGAAATACCAATGTCATGAAAGATAATCCACACTCGCAGATAACGTAGCAAGCCCAACAGCAATCGCAAAACTAGTCTGCAGAAAACTTGACACCGAGAATGCATCGGACAGACTAAGATGCACCACACCCCAAGCCACCGCGAACACGAAGCTACTCGCAAACACAAGGCCAGCGATATACCAAAAGATCTCCCATTTCCTGCCTTCGATGACCTCGATGCCCCAAGCTTCTCCAAGCTCATCGTCGTCCCTCAGCGGAATTTTGCAGAGTCGGTAGGTGGGTATACGTCTCAAGCCGGCTTTTGTACCAGTGCAGTTCTCTGGGCTGTGCCAGAACTCGAGCAGAGTGTTGCGGTTTAACGGTGGGATGGTCTCTATGGGCTTTGGTAAATAATAATAATCGTGGTGGGATTCCGGCGGGAGTGCATTGAGTTCCTTCTTGTCTTCTCGAGAGTAGTGCTTGATATATGCCAGAGCCCGGCGGTCCGTCTCGAACTTTTGAAGAAAGCGTTAGTGGAGGGTTGACATGGGAAAATTAGAAGGAAGTGCTTACATGAACGAATCGAATGTCAACGATGGTCCGCATGGAGAGCCACCACCTTAGGCTCCCGATAAAGTGCCTGTACTCGTTCCTAAATGCGGAAAACAGTTTCTCGTCATCCCCGATGTTGATCGTGTTGACGATTCTCACGACGGTTTTGTGATGACTCGGGCGAAGGCTACTGATGCATAAGAGCACATTTCGAGAGTCCTCTGGGCCGAAGTGAACATTGGGAGCCGCAGCTTGGTCTAGCTCAAGATCACCTTGCGAGGGAGTAGAGCCAGATAGACGTGACAAGGTCCGAATTGCCTCCTTGGACAACTTGGAAAATTTTCGCCCAATACTGGCAAGAATCTGTCGTGCAGCCATCACAGATCCAGAAGAGGTAGATGCCGCGTGGTTGCTGGGTAGTTCAGATATCAGACGTTGAATTGCTCCTGGAATCAATTCAAAATAGTTGTCTCTGACGATATTGCCATGGATCTAGGAATAACGACTCAGTCATCAAGTACTTTGATGGAGGTTATACGACTTACATTAATCCACTCCGCCCTCTTCGCTGTTTGCAAACCAGGTTGGCTATCGCCAGATCTAGTAGCATTGCGTGACCCGGATGAAAGGTAAAATGTAACATGGTTGATAATTCTTCTTACCCGGGGAAACTGTGATGAAACCAAAACTATATTTGTATATCCCAGACTTGTAAGTACCAAAAGAATTAACGATGAAAGGAAAAGTGTGAAACCCAGATCCACCATTATGATCTCCATGCTAGTCACATTCGAGTGCTCAACAATATGGGAGAATGCGGGGATCCAGCGAAGCAGTCCTCGAACTGACAATATTGCCCCGAAAACCAATGAAATGGTGAATGACAGGAGGGTTAAGGACCATGCTTGCTTTGCTCCGCTCCAACTGTCAACGAGCAAGAGGCCATAGCCTATTTTTGATTTGGGTCCTTCATTGACCAACAAGTCTTCTCGCAATGGGAGGCTTTGGTCTAGATATTGAGTTATCAGGTTCGATTTGTGGTAATAATATACAAGTCGGAAGTAATTTATGTCGGTTGGTGGCAGGGGGTTGCACGGCCAGGGCCAGGACCAGGCTTCCCGATTGGCTTGCTCACGTGGTGGTAGCATGTTAACTTGTTTCATTTCGACCGTATTATCATTAAATTGCTCAAACTGAGAAATATCAGTGATATTTACGAGTCTCGAGGGTTTTTGGATACAACCTTTACAAATCTTATTTCAACAGTCTCACCTAGAAGTATACGGCGTATACTAGTTAACAGAGATGATTCCATTGGAATGAGCCGCAGCATATCTACGAAGTCTGCATCGTTCGTGAGGTCTGGGATGGAGGCGAGATGAATGACACGAAAAGTTTTGCCTGCCTTTACACAAACCAGACGGTAAAAGAAAAACCCTGAGCCGTCTATCACTGAGCCCGGGGGAAATATGATCTTTGCAGCGCCCCATGACTTTGTTTGGTGAGGCTTTAAAGTTCTTCATCAGGGAAGCAAATAAAACTTTGCTGGGGAAATGCTACTTACATCAGAGGGCCCTGCTGGACTTTTAGGTGGGAGTGAGACTACGGGCTCAGTGTGTCCGCTTCCAACTCCCAAATCTAGTGGCTCTTGCGTTTCGACATGGAGACCAAGTTTCTTCCGGGCAAACCGTGAGCACCTCGTGATGAATTCGCTGATATCTTGCGACTGTTGAGCAAGTACGAGGTCTCCTCGCTCCAGAATGCTGCCAAGTTTGCTAACAGAACTCCCTATGAAGGCTAAGATTGACAAGATACCAGAAAGAGCACCCAAAGCCGGAGTAGAGGCAACATCGCGAGACATGTTCACAAGAATGTAGCCATCGTCGCGGAATTGGATATCTTGCTTCTGTGGCTCCGGGGGCTCTAGACCTCCCCGCACGGCTGAGAAAGAAGGTGGCATGGTGAACTCAAGAGGCTGAGAGGGGTTGCGTGAGGTAACGTAGCTCGAAAGAGAACTCCAACAGGCATGAGATCAAGTCGATAAGCATGTAGAAAGTGGATGAAAAGACACGAGGCAAGAAGACAAGTGCAGTTGAGAAGGGCGCTGTAAAGCTTCTGAGGCGTTCTGCCTGGTGGTCAACCTTGGCGTTTTTCAGGCAGGATTGCATACTGCACCACCAGGCTCCCAACCAATCAACCAAGACTAGAAAAAAGCCTCACGCCGAGATCAAGTAGAATAGTGGTTGGTTAAGACTGCAGACATCAGAAACTTCCGAGGCAATGAGAAAACAAAGGCTGCTTGGAATCGAGATCTGAACAAAACGACGCATGGGATCCGAAACTTCTTCATCCCATCAATTGCTCTTCGAGCCCCAAGCAGTCCCAAACCGAACTTCGATTAGGACTTTCAAAGGAGAATCGATGGGTTGCAATGCTTATGAAGCACTTGCCAGCTTGTCATGCGGAAAATCAAGAATGAAGAACGAAGGTTGAGGGCGGCTGAGGATGACGATGAAGATCATGCCTCTCATTCCTCACATGAAATATTTTCCGGGCTGCGCTAAGGGTCCTGCAAGGGCTGAATTCGGACGAGATGATTGGCGGAAAAATAACGCCGTGGGCTGGGCAGGCGCAACAGCAAGGGTCGTCGGTTTACCCAGCGCCGACTTGGAACTTTAACAATTGCTTTTTAACATCAGCCTTTCCTCTCCTTACCCTCATTTTGTCGTCCTCCGCTCTCCCTGTGCAATTGCACAGTACGAGCTCCCCGATTATAACCTCATTTACGTTTTCCTGGGCGCAGCGAGTCATTAGTGAACCTTGGCCCGTCAAAAACCGGGTTGATCTGCATTAGCTCCAGCATCACCAAGCCCTGCATTCTTCACCTGCTACGAAGCTCTCCCGTTTCCCCACACGAGTCTAACCTCACGTCAACTCCTCCATCTCCCACTCTTCGATTTTCAGCATACAATGGCCTTTCGACAGCGCCTTGCAAAGCCTCTCCTCTACACGACCGGTGCAGCTGCCCTCGGTGGCAGCGTCCTCTACTACACCTACCGCCCGCGCAACATCCCGGGACAGAACCCCGCAGTCGTCGGCCCGCCGGGGTACGGCGCAGAAGGGAGCTTCCGACCGCCTCGATTCCCGAAGGTCAAGAGCAGATATGAGCAGATTGCGGATCTGAAGAGGAGTGGTGGGAGCAAGGGCGCGGTGACGGGCTTGTTCAAGTCCAGCGAGGAGTCGGCGCCGCAAAATGAGGCAGATGTATATGACCTGCTGGTCATTGGGGCCGGGGCTACTGGCGCGGGCATTGCGTTGGATGCGGCTACAAGAGGCTTGAAGGTTGCGGTCGTGGAGAGGGATGATTTCGCAAGTGGGACGAGTAGTAAGAGTACAAAGTTGGTGCATGGCGGGGTGAGGTACCTGGAAAAGGCGGTTTGGGAGCTGGATTACAATCAATATGCGTTGGTCAAGGAGGCATTGAGGGAGAGGAAATACTTTTTGGATACGGCACCGCATCTCTCGAGTTGGTTACCCATCATGTTGCCGCTGGACAAGTGGTGGAAGGCCCCTTATTACTGGGCGGGAACAAAGGCATATGATTTTTTGGCCGGGTCAGAGGGAATTGAGAGCTCGTACTTTTTGACAAGAAGTAAAGCTTTGGATGCGTTCCCTATGCTAAAGAGGGACAACTTGGTTGGAGCTTTGGTGTACTACGATGGTGCGCACAACGATTCGAGGATGAATGTGTCATTGGCCATGACGGCAGCTCTATATGGAGCTACCGTTGTCAACCATATGGAAGTTACGGGTCTGGAGAAGGATTCCAACGGAAGACTTTGTGGAGCACGTGTCAAGGATTTGGTACAAGAGAAGAACGGCAGAAAAGCAGAGGAGTTTATCATCAGAGCCAAAGGAATCATCAACGCCACAGGGCCTTTCACTGACTCCATCCGAAAAATGGACGATCAAAATGTCAAAGAAATTGTTGCCCCCAGCTCCGGTGTACACATCGTACTCCCCGGTTACTACAGCCCCCAAAAGATGGGACTCATCGACCCAAAAACCTCTGATGGAAGAGTTATCTTCTTCCTTCCTTGGCAAGGGAACACCATCGCCGGCACCACCGACGCCCCCACTAAAATCTCATACAACCCTGTTGCTGGCGAGGAAGAAATCGATTGGATCCTCTCTGAGATCAGCCACTATCTCTCACCCGACATCAACGTGCGCCGCGGCGACGTTCTCGCCGCATGGGCTGGCATCCGTCCCTTGGTCAAAGACCCAAATGCCAAGAACACCGAATCTCTCGTCCGAAACCACCTGATCAACGTTTCTCCATCCGGTCTCTTGACTTGCGCGGGAGGAAAGTGGACAACCTACCGCCAAATGGCCGAAGAAGCCGTCGACGAAGCCATCAAAGTATTTTCTCTAACACCAAAACCCGTGGTGAACCCTCCAGACGTCTCGGGTACAGAACTGATCAATGATGGCGCGCGCCTCGATGGGTCATGTCAGACGCATCAAGTGAAACTCGTTGGAGCTCACGGATTTAGCAAAACCCTTTTCATCAATCTGATCCAACACTTCGGCGTCGAAACTGACGTCGCAAAACATCTTACTGAATCCTATGGCGACAGAGCGTGGACCGTTGCTGCATTGTCAGTGCCGACCGAGAAAAGGTTCCCGGTGAGAGGGGAGAAGATCAGTCCGTTGTATCCGTTCATTGATGGCGAGGTGAGGTACGCGGTTAGGCACGAGTACGCACAAACCGCCGTTGATGTGCTGGCGCGCAGAACGAGGCTGGCGTTTTTGAATGCGCAGGCGGCGCTGGAGGCATTACCGAAGGTTATTGATATCATGGCTGTTGAGCTGAATTGGGACAATAAACGGAAGGACGTTGAATGGAAAGATAGTAAGTGGCGAGCTTGAGGGCTTCCCCTCTTCAGTCCGAAAGCTTTTGCTGACAATGGGATGAAGCGGTCGCGTTCCTCGAATCCATGGGCCTGCCTAAATCTAAGTTGTCGGCAACGCGGAAACAGGTCGAGAAAGGACAGCTTAATTTCAAGGATTCGATTGAGTATAAGATGTACTCGAGGCATGATCAGCCGAATGATGAGCTGGAATCCGATCGTCTGGGCAGTCCGATGTTGAAGGAGGGCTGTGCGGCGGAGAAGTGAGAGCAGGCAGATGAGTGCTGTTGAAATGATGAAGGGAAAAAATGGCTTGTAGAGGATGGCTTACAGCATTGTATATAGAGGGTGTGAATCATTTGTGAATATTAATTGTGAGTTCGGTTTTCGGAATATCATATTACTCTTCCACAGATATTTCTGACTAGGTACGTTTGGAGCGCAATCGTTTTCCCCAGCGGGAAAACCTGTTCACAAACTTGATGCGACCCGCAAAGTTTTTCACTCCTCTGCCTCCACCTCCACCTCCATTGCAATGTTCCTCCCTATCCAGATCGTGGAATTTCAAGCGAGCAAGTGCTTTTCTCTCCAGCTGCTACCTTCCGGCCTTCATACCTTGAGGCGTAGTTTGGAATCCTCATTAGTTTATTTTCTCATTTGATTCTTGGTTTACCTTACAGCTATCACCCCAGTAAAATTATACCTTGGGGGTAACCGTGTATCAATGATACAGATGCTGCTTTCATTAGCTACTAGGCTAGCAGCCTAGCACAGATCAATTGATCCCGTTTTGCAGCAAAATCTGGAAACTTTCAAGGTTCTATAATTCAGAGGGCGGGGAAACGCATTGGAACCGCTTGGCCGAGAGTATCCGCTTTCAAGGGTAATAGCTGTATGTGCGGAAGGTATTGCGGAAGGCGCGGAAGTCGGCGTTTTGCTGCGGTGTGCAACAAAGATCGGGGCTCGGTGTCAATGTTCGGCGGGTTGGGGGAAGTTCCGTGCCGATGATTCCTAGGACCCAAACTTTAACCAGAGTTAAGAGGAAGGAAAGTGGGTTGGATTGTGGTCATGTTTATGGAATATTTGGGGGATGGATGGTTGGTGGTTTTATGGTTCAGATGGGGAAGTGTGTTGTTTTGGCGATGAAGGGGACGGGGGAGTGAATTACGGTACCTACCTTACCTCGCCTCCGGATGTTCTAATAGGAGGTCAGTGGAGGGACTTGAGATGCTATGTGCAATACTCCGTACACTTTGGGAAATCTTTTAAGCTGAAACGAAACGCTAAGTCAGCTAAATAAGATGCCAGATCTGCTAAAGAGAGAAATCCTTCATTTTCCAATAAGAACTTCTGGAACGGGGCGGAGGTGCAGAGGTGCAGCTGCACAATGAGTTCCACACAGCTGTCTTTTGAAGGAGTGTATATGGAGTGTGTATCTCAACTTCGCAAGAGTGAAGTAAAAAATTCTGGGAAAGAGCGTAAGGATAGTGTATGTTGAGGCCTTAAGGTTAAGACTAAGGTCTTAAGTGCGCAAATCAGGCCGTTGAGGGTGTTGGTCGCTGTGGTGGAGCAGATAGAGGGGACTCCCGGGGAAAAAACGGCGGCGCAGCGAACCAAGTCCTGAACTTTACACTCGCTGAAAGCAACTAAGCAAGCCCCCAAACTGCCAGAGAACTCGACCTCAGCAGCAGCAGACTTCTACTCTGGCTTTGCGTTACTTTGCATTATTCTGAAGTTATTGAGATTTTTCGCCATCATGGCCATCTTTCGTATTAGTTTTGAACCGAGGGGCTGGTCCAAGCAGCCAACATCCCACCAACCGTTGTCCCACTCGCGAAAAATGTCACGATATACACGACCTCCCCCGCTAAATACTACCCAGAGAATCATCTTCGACGAATTTGGCTCCGTATCTATGGATAGCCCTCCAAACGTGATGTGATAATTCGGAAGAACACCAACCTTGTCGAGCTCAAACAGCTTGGCTTCGATCCATTAGATCCACCTTCAATACAGAGTGATGATCAGGAGAAGGACAATGCGTTTTGCGAGGACCTTAGGAAAATTGGTGGTAAATGGTGGATTGTAAGAAAGAGGTGTCTTGATGTGCATTTTTTGGACTGGAGTGATACGGAACCAATAGACGGGGAACTAAGGGTCGTTTGGTTTGGGTGGCCGAAGGAAGGAGGCTTGCTTGTAATTCAGTTTGAACAAGACGAGAGACCTGATGATATTAGGAAGTTGAGGATGGCTGCGACGATGGAAAAGAAAGGTGCAACCTTTTAACAGAGAGATTTGGCGCGAAGTTTTATGAAGGCCCAGCTTAGTATGAGGGCTAGCCGATGTGTTTCCAAGATGAGGCATAAAGGATCGTGAAGGAAGCCTGCAAGGATTGAAATTTAATATCAACACAATCTGCATGAAGAGGGGTCTATCTATCTATCTGTTGTATAGAAAAGAAAAGCAGCAAGAAAAGGGGCAAGAAACATAAACCAAAGTCTCAGTGAACACCTCCAGTAACAGCAGCACTAATCATAACGACCTGCATCGCCCTTCTCCTATCCACCTCCTTCTTCAACATGACCAGACACGTACTCACAACCGTCTGCTCATCCACCAACTTTCCCTCCCCATCGTCTAAACATATTTCCAGCCTTCCCCCATTTCCTGCAGAGCTACTCGTGCTTCCCGGGCTCCTCGTCTCCTCACCCCTTATCAACTGCGCAACCCTTACTCTCCCCCTCCCTTCCTCATCACCAACCCTCTCTAAAACCAACAACGTATTCACACCCTCATCTTTCTCCTTCCGCCCTGCGTACCGCCATTCAAAAGTTCCCCATCTACAAGAGAACACGACGCTACGACTCAGCAATGACTTGTTGATTATCTCGAACTCATCAGCGGATTCTGCTTCTCCGATCCGCACGATAGGATTCTTGCCCGGTCCCCAGTGATATGCTGTTGACGCTAAGACATGTTCGTCTTCGGATTCGGCGTCAATCAAGCGGCAGTTGCCAGAACTGCGCTTCTCGCGGACGGAGAGGTATATTGGTCTTCCTGTCTCGGTGGAGAAGATCGGGATCGTCAACTCCTTGAGAGGAGAAGGGAGACGGAAGAGTGCTTTTCCAGCAGTTTGAATTTGTAGTGACGAGGTCGGGAGGAATGGGGGTGTTGGGGGGAGGAGAGAGCGCTTTGTTGAGATTGATGATGGGGCGACTGTCGAGGATGTGATGGTTGTTTTAGTTGCGACTGTGTCGACTGAGGGCGAGTAGACTTTTGTGAGTGAGGAATGAGAGCCTTTCAATGGCGATTGAGAGGAGGCAGGAAGGTTGCGGAGCGGGATTCCGCCTTTGGAGTAGGTCGCTGTGGTTGTTGCCATCCTGCAAGATATAATAATAGTGATTGAAACTCTTGCTATTTGCGGTTTTTAGATTATTTGAGAATGAATTGCTCGATGTCTCTCGAAGGATTTATATAGGAAGTATATGTTGTCACATAGGAAACCCGAAAGTAAGAAAGAAGGCAGAGAGGGTCAGTCTCACAAAAAATCTCGCACGGCTAGACAGCCTTGTGCAGCCCCTTAGGTCATTCTAGCACCGCGCCCTCTTGCATAGCCTCTTGCAGCACTAATTAGCGAGTCGAAAGGGGGCCGCAATACGAAATGCGAAGATCGCGAAAGGAAGCGAGCCAATCAAGGGCTTGTGGCTTTCTAAGCAGACATAGTGCGATGATGCGGGGTATCTCTGTGCCGATGATTATCTTGTTGATTCATGTGAGATATTGCACTGCCACTTCGGAAATTCCGATAGAGAGATGGCAGGGTTGTTCGCGTTGAGATTCTGACACGAGAATTGATGTGATTTTCCCATGGTCGTCTAGGGGTTACTGGGTGAAACTAGTGAGACTGCAATTCCAAAATTTGATGGGGAGTATAAAAGATATGGCATGATTCAATTCCTACCTCCGGCCGTAGATTCATCCCCAATTCCCATTGCATAAAGCCCCTGCGCAATTCTCCCTTTCAACCCACAACGTCCACTCGTAGTACTCCCGCATGTGTCGTGGAATCCCCTTGTGCAGCGTTTCTAACCAACTTCCTGATTTTCCAAAAATTTGCTTCTCAGAAGGTGATGTCCTTCTTCCCCATTCAACCTTGCTGATTGGCGTCATGATGAATTGCATAGCCACGAAGTGGGCTTGCAGTAGCTGGCAAACATCATTGTTCGGGTCTATGAACTGGCGAAAATCATCATGTGGCATCATCATGAACATTTGATACACTTTGCCTAATCCAAGGTAGGCTGGGCATGTTAGCCGGTGGCATAAAATATATTAACCATGGACTTACCTTCTTTCGATGAGGTTACCAAACTTCGCGCCATGCTAAGCAGCAGACCATACATACCAATTTCCGTCTTGGTCCTACACAAGGGAAACATTTTCTCTAAAGACCGACATGCCTTTGACACAAGTTCATTGTTTATCAGAGGCGCATTGTCGAGTTCAGAGGACCTGGCCAGACGTTGCTCCTCTCCCCATAGTTTGGTGAAAATAAATTTCATATTCCTCTGGCCCATTTGCATTCCAACCGCAATGATGCCTCGGAGAAACGATATGTACTCTGACAGACCATCATTCATCAATACAGATTGAAAAAGCAGTGCAAAGCAAGTGGCGATCATGGCGTTTCCTTGCTGCCAGGATTTTATGCCGCTAGCAACGGCCTTGTTCAATGATTCTATGGATTTGATTCGATGGGAGATGGAGATGGTCATGAGATCTCGATCTTCATTGGCGTCGCTAGCCAGGTCCGAGGCGGACAATGCCAGCATGGAATGGAGAAGAAAGTCGTACTGTCATTATTAGTAAGTGCTTCGTAAAGGGGTTTTAGATTACTTACGTCGCAGGCCATACTCGGAACATCGTGGGTCCAAACCCAATCGTTGCCGATGGGGTGGTGCGGATATGCCGAGTTTATGAAATGTTGGAAGAATCGGAAATCTTGCATTGTGAAGACTGGTAATGTTGACCCAGGATTTGCTGGGATGGCAATCTCTGGCAACGGGTTTCGTATAACTATCCCGACTTGGTTGATTTGTATCTCGGGCCATTCGCATTGAAGACCACGATGTGCACAGTAGTCACACGAGGGGCGATTTTCCTTGCACTATGTTGTAGCATAAGTTTATAGCCTTCCACATCGTTGATGGGGTATATTACCTTTATGCGGGCCCTTTTGCAGTTAAAACAACCCGTCCTCGACTTACTGTGTCCCTTTCTGCCCCGCTTTTTGATCTGTCCATTGTCCACTTTCGCGATATATGCGTCTGGGGGCGAATCTCGTGTCCCCTCATTGGGTGTAAGGGAGTTACGGCTTGAACTTGACTCTCCTGCAGTTTCGGGAGATGAGTCCGAGGGGGCGTTTCCAAAGAATCCGTCCATCATGGTGGGGTGCGGCGTCGACTGAGTTAGCTGCAAGGCACCCACGCTCTAAGAACGCAATTCGCTCCCAGTAGTCGTTCGTTTCCAGATTTCTAGAAGAGTTTTCTCTTGTTGTTCTCATCACTCTGCCTTTAATTCCTTCTTTCGAGTCGCGGGAGAGTTTAACATGAGTTCAGCTCCTCTAGCATGCAGATCATGATGGGGCTGTGCTAAAATTGGATGGTTGTTGCCTGACGGCAGAAGTTACACCGCCTCCGACTTTCACCACATCACGTGCAGTTTCCTTGAGATTGTTCAATGTAATTGGCCGTCTTGGTCAGAAGAATAGATTGGCGCAAAAGTTTGGTTGTAAAAGGGGGCGGAGCGACGAGATGACCTCCGAGCTTGGAAGAAGCATGCTCTGTTGTCTGCACCACCGATCGTACTAAGTGTTGCCCAAATCAGATTCCCACCACTGCTGCGGCCAAGATCATGTCCCATTGGATATTGTACCAAGATGCCAAGTCTCAAATGCGAGGTGCCAAAGGATAGAACCTTTCTTATCAAGCAAGCCATATACCAGAAAGAAGGCTCTGCAATGGGGCTCAAGCCGGAATTGGAGCAGGCCAGATATGACTTGGGCAGCTGCAGACGTGAAAATATGCCGAACCCCAGCTCTTGGCATTACCAACTCTTGTGGAATAGTTTGCTAATTTTCAAAGTGAACCAGCTCCGGCTTCGATGGATGGTAATGAAATAGAGGCTTTTGCAATACCTCGTATGGGTCAGTCGAAATGCGTGTTGACATGATGCGCAACGGCAACCTCATCGCCCTCGAAGTCGCCACATACGGGACACTTAGCAGTGTCAATCGTTGAGTTTGAAGCAACCCTTGCAGTTCCATCTTCCTCGGGAATTTGGTCCTCTTCATTCGAATCTGGAACATTTTGATTCTTTTGCCGTCCCTTGCGTTTCGTCTTCGTCACGACATAATCCGATAGGCTCAGACCCGTACTCGCTGGTTCATCTGGCTCATCAATCCTGTAGTCACCATATCGCCTTCCAGTGAAGCCTCCGACAGGAGCTGTAGCAGGAGTAGATTTCACTTGGATGCCGACGATGCTTTCCATCCCCGACTCGCCATTCCTTCCCAATTCGCTGAGTCCCTCCGATCCCAGCTTAGCTGTCTCTTCGCTAACCATTCTCTGAACCCTACCAACCCTACCATCTTGTAATCGGACTTTGATTCCTCTTGGATGATCTCCTCGAGTCAAGAGCTCAGCAACAATGCCCTGTACTTCGTTGCCCGTTGGTTGGTCGACCTTCAAAACGATAGAGACTGGTGCGCCGAGAACGACTTGTCGGATGGTTGGGACGGGTTTCATTCCAGATCCAGAGTCAATTCGATCGTTGAAACCTCCCCGTGAGCGTGCACCGCGACCTCGTCCTCTGTTCGATGGTCCGCGACCCGAGCGGTTTGTATGCCGGGATGAATTCATGCTGGATGACTTCTGTGGTGCTTGTCCTGCTTCCTTTTTGGCAGACGAATCCAACTCCAGGACGTAATCTTCCAAAGACCGAGCTGTTTTGATGGAAGGTGAGATTGAACGTCGGGCGGCAAGTTGATGAGGTTGCTTTTAAGTTGAGATGAAGTTTCGTAAGCGATTATTAAGGTAGTACTGTGAGGTTTCTTAGCGCGGTACTCACGTGAGCTTCCTCCCATCGTAATGAATGATGCTGGGCATCATAATAAAGAGAGTTTCTATTAGATTTGCGCTTAGGCCCATGTTTCCTGAGTGCTGAGTTTCAAAGTCAAGTTGAGTACGTGAGATCGAAGTATTGGCACCTGTTTCACTCAGCCGCCGCCAAGATTTCACAATGAGGAAGTGAGTTATCCCCTTCCAATTATTTGGAGGTTGGAATGAAATAACCAAGTGAAGGACTTTGACACGTGAAGAAGAATGACGGTTAGTTTGTCCTCGTAAGTGGGGTCAGACTTCAAGTATGTGGATGAGAAGAAAGTGAGAATGGAAGATGAAAGCTCTTGGAGTTGGTGAATGATCTTAATGATTTCCGTACTCTAAGTTTCCTCTATGGAAGTATCAATCAGCTAGGCTGACAACGTATTTTAAAGTACAACTCGCTGACGCGTATACATAAAAGCAGAAATCTAATCTGTTTTCTGTGTCCCTCTCCCAAAAAAGCAACGCTGCAAACGCTAGAATCCTCCCGTGGTATCAAATGCAATATTCATAACTCATTCATCTATCCATCCATCACTTCACTCTTCACCAGCCATCCGAGTTCCTCCAAGGGTCAGCTCTCCGTCTCTGCTCTTCCCGCTCACGTGCCCGCTCACGCTCCTCACGCTCCTTCTTCCTCTGCCTCTCCATTTCCTTCTCCTCCTGTCTTATCCTCTCCAACTCCTTGTCCCAAGTACTCCTCCTTTTCGGCCTCTCCATCTTCGGGAGCAATTGAATAAACCCATTCTTCGGCCGATCCCACACCTTCTTCTTCTCATCATAAACATTGACATAAAACACCTCCCCATCGACTTCCGTCTCCACCCACGAATTCTTCATGTGCTCCATATAGGCATCGAGTTTCTTGATACCGATGATCACTTCGTCGGTTTTGGTTTTCTTGAGGATGGGTTTTGGTCTCGGCTCGTCTTTAGCCGAGATCTCGAGCCGGTATTTTAGCCCGGAGAACGTGGAGAGGACTTCGGACTCCAGGGTTTGGATTTGGTAGAGCATTGCTTGGAAACCACCGTTTCTCTCATGGCCGTATGCGATGCTGGATAACCTTTCTTGAATTGCTTGGAAACTTCGGATCGCGTGGTCTAACTCTGTTCTGGATGTAGTGTCGCCGAGATCGAAGCGCGAGCCGGTTGCGGAACGGAGAGTTGTGAATGTGTATGAGAGGTTCTTTTTGGCGGCGATGAGGTAGGATTGGAAGGCGTCGAAATTTGGGGTCGGGTGGGAACCCAGACGCCGGCTAGAGCGGATTATCTGGCAGAGGTCATAGAAGTTATTGAGGATGGAGATGAGCGTTGAGTATTGGTCTTTGAAAGCGGTTGGCGACATGGCTGCCGTGATGTTGGAGTACGGGTAGCTTGAGTAAGACAGTCTGGTGGTGGTTGTGTGAGAACTTAAGTCTGAGTAGGTGGGATATCACTGAGTGATATATAGCTGGAGAAATGTTCGTTTGCTTCTGTTATGAGATGAGATGAGCTGTGAGTGACCAGAAAGGAATTGAGCAATAGGGAAAGACGAGGTCTTATAGTTCTAGAATCTTGGTGTTGCATGCATTCCGAGCCGGTGGGGTGCAGCAGCTGCCGCCAGGTCACAGCCCCAGTGCAGGGTGCCCTACGAAAATCCAACCACCCTTGAAACTTTTGGGGGCCGCAAAGAACGGCCGTGACTCAAGGAACAAAGGAACAGCCAATTGTCTTCGTTCCAGAGTCCTAAATGGCTGCCTGTAATGGGAAAGGCCACATATGTTGCATGATGGCTTCACGTTCTGCAGGTCATTTCGCAGGACTCCGATAGGAATTATGCTTATCGCCGGCGAAGGCAGCAAGATTCTGACGGGATGTTACGTTGAAGCAGCGCCGGCGCACAAAACCAGCAGCCGCACACCGAGAAATGCATGACAAAAGTGCCCCTGGAGGGCTGAATCTGTGACCGGTCAGTGGCCTGCCTTCGGGATGGTGGAGCTCACCGGATGGGCAAGGCAGACTTGATTTTGGTGGTGGGTGGAAATTGGTTGGTAATGGAGGAGGCAGTGCAGCTGACGGGCGCAGTTTGATGTAACCAGACGTGCCGTGAGAGCAAAACGGGGGGGCGTCATTGGATGGCGCAGGCGGTCGAACCCGACACAAGGAGACCAAATCCGGGTGTATGTCATCAGGATACGAGGTGGTGCGAGCTGGGACAGCAAAATTAGCAATTCAATAGTTCAGCTTCGGAAAATCCCTCACTCTCAGACCAAGTTGGCTTCGCACCGGAAGGATTTGGTCTCATGGCCACGTCAGCCATGCGTGAGAGAATAGCAATCAGCAAGGGAGCGTCGACGGCAAATTTAGAATTGCAATCAATTGGTAATGGGAAGTGGCCCCATCTCCCACTCGTTTGCTGTCACGCGGCCAAGGTTTGCGGTCGCGCTCATGTCGCCGATCATGCCTTTGCTTTCACTCGGTCTCCGATGCCAGGTTACAGAGAGCAAATTTCCGCCGGGTGAAAGCAAAGACATCAGGCCGCGTCAAGTAGGTATGCACTCCAAGTGCGCAAAGAAAGAAACCAAATGACAGAAATGTACACAGAACCCTATAATGAATAGCTTGGATGAGAGCTCAATGCTCTGGAAAGCAAATGGTCATCGGTTGACGCAGGCTTGCTGGCCCCCAACCCGTCCTCGTAAGTCGAGTGTAACAAAAGACAGTGCAATTGATTGAAAGCAAATTTGCCTGCGACTAGCCAGCACGACAAGTGCATGAGTGGCGATAGCAAAAATTGAACTGCTGATATGCTTTCTCCCTCTTCCATACACATCGAAACCAAATCTATACCGGGTGAAGGCAAATATTGCCAGCTGACCCACCCGTCCTTACTTCCGAAGTCTTGCAGCGAAAGCAAATCCATCTGCCTCGAGGTGGTGTGAGACCGCTCTCGGAAGATCTCACACCGGCTGCAGCTAAGAAGCAAGGGTGAGAGCAAATTTTCACCTGGTGAAACCAAGACGTTGGGGCTGAGTTCAGCTGACCCCATTTTTAACCTCATGCAGTGCATCGGAGGCGTGAAAGCAAAATCGAGCAATGAGATTTCAAATGAGCGGTGTGAGCTTGCGACGGCGATTGCAAAAATAGAATGGCTCAGTACGAGCCGGCGAAAGCAAACGTGCGTCGAGGCAGTGCTGAAATTGGGAACACAATCGCGAAACTTGCTTTGCTTGCGCAGAGGAGGCGTGAAAGCAAAATTTTGAGCATGAGAAATCAAATGAGGCGGTGTGAGTGTGTGGTGGCGACAGCAAAAATAGAGCAGCTTAGTACGATCTGCTGCGAAGTGACGGCAAATGTGTATCCGTCAGGAGAAAGCAAATGGGCGAGGCAGGTGCTGAAATTGGAACGCAATCACGAACCTCCCTTGCTTTGCACAGTGAGGCATGAAAGCAAATGCAGGCACAGGAAGCAATGAGTAGATGCACTATTCACTCCTAGCGATATGATTGTGCAGGCTATTCTTGATAAGCCGCAACCGCACCAGTCTTTTCAATTTGTACTTCAAATAGTTGAGAGTCACATGATAGAGTCGCCCATCATGTGACCTAAGGAGGGAAGACACCACCAGCACTACATACCTACCTTACGTAAGGTAAGGCCGCTCCTAAGTATCTTTTTAACCTGTCGCCAGGGCACCCTGGAGAGATCCTAGAGATTCTTCCCATGGCCCTCATTTAACCGTCACTTTATGCCGCTGTCTCCGTACTGCCCACCACTGATCCACAAACGACAAGTTTTTATGGTAACAGTACTTGCATATATTCAAAGTCTGTGGCATATATGCTAGATCCTCTACATCTATTTAAGTAGGTGCTACATCTGACGTATATCAAATTGCAAAGTTTCCCTGGATTTCCATAACATACAACGCGAAGAACACCTAATTCGGTTAGCGATGTAGTTGCTTACGCTGCACAACACACTACTCAACAACCCCCGGAACAGGAAAATAAAACGAGGATTATCTCAGCGACGAGAAAGATCCCCCTTTCAACTGTTTGCGTGGCTAAGTGGAATTTTTTTTATATTGGAGTATATAACTATATACGAAATGCCGTGAAAGTGATCTCTATTGCAGTGTGATCCCGTTCATCATTGAACACTTCTCAACCCCCAACATAATGTTTCTCACCGCAACTTTCTTTTCCTTCTTCGGTGTGGCCTTAGCAGCACCCGCTCCTAGCGACCCAGGGTACAACTGTCGACCAGGCCAGAAATGCTGGCCTTCCCAGCAAGAATGGCAACAGTTTAACCAGACCGTCGATGGTAGCCTGTACCAAACAATCCCTCTAGGAGCGCCATGCTACTCCAACTCACAATACGCCGATACGTCAGTCTGCACCGTCGTAGAAGGCGAATATAACAACAGCATTGCCCGCGGTTCAGACTACGGGCAGACCTACTGGCCAAACTGGGAAGCATGCGGCACCTCGGGCTGTTCTCTCTTGTCCTCCAATCCAGCAGAAATGTTGTACAGTACCTGTTCACTAGGACGACTAGCGACATATTATGTTGACGTTGCAAATACGTCGCACATCTCTGCCACTCTGGCTTTTGCGAAGGCTCACAATATTCGCATTAGCGTCAAGAACACAGGCCACGATTTCTTCGGACGCTCCAGCGTCCCCAACTCACTTGCAATCTGGACTCACAACCTGAAAAACCTGGCTTATTACCAAAACTTCTCTGCTTCGAATTGTCCGTCTGCAAACGGGCAGAATGTCGGGGAGATGGGAGCTGGTGTTGCGGCTGGAGATGCATACCGGTTTTTCAACTCACAAGGTATGGATGTGACAGGTGGCTATGAAGAATCTGTCGGTATTGCTGGTGGCTTCGGACAAGGAGGTGGCGTAGGTGATTACACAACCACCTACGGCCTGATGGTAGACAATGCCGTGGAATTCGAAGTCGTGACTGCAGATGGTTGCACGCGTACCATCAACGAATGCAATGATCCCGATTTGTTCTGGGCAATGCGTGGTGGAGGCGGAGGCACTTTTGCCATTCTCACCAAATTCCGAGTACAGCTTTATCCATCTGTACCGATCCACACCTTCAACTTCGAAGCAAAGTTCCTCGGCAGCAACGCCACTCAGCAACAGACTCTTCGCAAGCTCATGACGGAACAGGCAAACAATGAGGTCGCATGGTCTGCACAAAAGATCACCGGATCATCGGACTACACTCTCGCACTCGCAAGTATCAGCATTGTTCTCCCGTATAACGACGACGGAACGAAGTTGAAAGCTGCAACTGCATCCTTCGCCCAGTTCGTGAGCAACCTGACTAATGTCGCCGTCAGTCTAAACAACTACACACTTTACCTAACGTACACAGATTATCTAGCCTTCACTGCAGCGGATGCTATGAAAACAGAACCCGCTGGGATATTCTCTATACTTGCATCACGCCTGATGCCCGGCCAACTGTTCAGAACTTCAGAAGGAATAGATGCAGTCATCGACGGCATTATTGACG
Organism: Hyaloscypha hepaticicola; assembly: GCA_002865625.1. Lineage (NCBI taxonomy): Eukaryota > Fungi > Ascomycota > Leotiomycetes > Helotiales > Hyaloscyphaceae > Hyaloscypha > Hyaloscypha hepaticicola. Next base: position 354,841 of record KZ613466.1, on the reverse strand, counting down.
GCATGGTGAATGCCAGCACCTTCGGGCTACCCCGCGTTGGAGTGCAGATTGTCTCCGAAACTCCGGTCAGTACCCCAGACGAGGAGCATAAGACATCTGCGCTCCCAGCATGGAGAGATGCTCTGTGGCATGTGATCCACGTTGGAGAATGGTATGAACCTCTTGCTCCTACGGTGCAGGAAACAGCTACAGACGGGTTTTTGCAAATTCTGGAACCATTGAAGAAGTTGAGTCTAGGCGGTGGGTCGTACTTCAATGAGGCGCATTACGGGGAGCCAGAATGGCAGGAGACTTTCTTTGGCGCCAATTATGACAGGTTATTGGAGGTCAAGAATCGGTATGATCCAAGTCATATCTTCGATTGCTATAAATGTGTTGGGTGGCGGGGTGAACATGAGTGAGTAAATCCTTTGAGTGTTGATGAATACCTGCTGATTCGTTGTCAGTCCCTTCTATTCTTGCTATCAGGAGTGGTAGGCACTTGCCCGAGAACTTACATCCGAGAAGAGGAAGAATATGGAAGAATTAGTTTCTTTTCCACCTAAAAGCCTTTGATGTTAAGGAAAATATGGTGAACGGGTGGTGCATACCTCCATAGGACGGTTGATCAATGTTTGTCTGTCCTAGCTGGAGGCCAAGCCTTGAGATGAAGATTGAAAGTGTTCAAATGTATATTGTACAACATAGCTTGTGGTAAATTAAACAAAGATTACTATATAATTGATCAGAATTCTCCGAAGCTCGACGTTTGACGTTAAGGAGAGAAGGTCGGCATACCCATAGACTCAGTATTAACTTTTTCTTTCGCTGGTTCCCTTTTAGTCTCCGGACGTGAGCAGCTGCTGCTTTAACCTGAGCAGAGGGTGAGCATGCTGGAGTAGAGCGTGAGTATGCCTGAGCAGAGCCTGAGTCAACCTTCGCATTATAATGTGGAACCCATCTTGGCCTCCTGCATAACCCGGCTACAGTTTCCTTGCCAAATTTTGCCTAGAAATCCGTTTCTGCTCCTTTACAGGGTTCCTGCTGGAGCAATTTTGGATCTCTCTTGCTCCTGTGCATACTGCAAAGCTGTTGCAAGGGCTAGCTAAAAGATTAGTGCTATCTTTTGCTAAGAGAGTGTTTGGGCGAGGCCGGTTTCGAAGTTTACTATAACCTAACTTGATATGCCTATAAGAAAAAGACCAAACTTTCAAAAACTCCTTGCGGCTAATTGCTCTCCAGTTCGATATCATCAGCTCCCAAAGCCTTGTTCATATCTACGTGTACTTCCGCAGCCTCAGCTTCTTGCCCCATCTCGCGAAGCCGTTTCTCCAGACGTGCCTTTAGACGCAACACAGTCAAATCAAACGCGCCGGCCATTGCTTCTATTCTTCCAATAGCCTCTCGAAGTCTGAACGTGTCGCTCTCTTCGTGACAACCCAGAAAGTACCTGCCGTTCGCGATCATTTCAAGTGAATTGGCGACCACGTATTCGTTCCCGGGTTGTTTACAAAGAACAAGGACTTCTTCCAGTATTTCTATTGCCTCGGCATATTTGCCGTGGTCATATAGGGTGACTCCGTAATAATACTTGATATCAACAATTCTTTTGTCGAATGTGCCAAGTTCCTGCACTCCTCGTATCAACAGGTCGTAGAGAAGTTGGAGAACGTTTAAACGGTTTTCGATATTCAGGAACTCAAGGTAAGAGAGAAGTGCGGTACGGTGAAACTGCCCCAAGGAATTCGCATACGTATCGCTAATACACCTCAGTGCCTGCATAAGAGCGAACTCAGACTGCGACTCCTCTTCTATGTCGGCGAGCTGAGAAAATAGCTGTCTCCAGGGATGTCCGTCGGCTAAAAGCAGTGTTACCATATCTCGCGTATGGATTTGAAGTAAAGTAGCTATTTGGTTATAGCCATGGCTTCTTATTATGAGAAGAGAATGGAACACCCAGTCGAGTGTTCTTGGGTGCTGGATTTGAAGAAGATCATTGGTGATGCTTGAAGCTTTGGAAAAGAGCCGACGGCCTTCTACAAATGACCCCGAATCCATTAAGATAACACCGGATACGCATAGGTCGTAAAATTCGGTTGGATGGCTGCCTTCTATGGTTTTATTGGTGTTGTTGGTAAGATAACCTTTATTATCTGTTTTGAAAAGCCCACTATCAAACGCTCCACTAAAATAGGTCGTGATGCTAGCGAATAGCTTCTCAGGCACGAGAAGACTTTGAGGTGGCAAGGGCGAAGAAGATATTTCGAAGTACTGTATCTTGGGATTGGAAAATAGGATTTGTCGGGTCTGGTCGACATTGAGAGATCCAAGTATGCCACTGCCCCGCCGAGAGCCCAGAGTAAAGGATTGAACGCCGCTTGATTCTGCACCCCGGAAATCGGGCCAGTTAGCATCTCTTCCTTCAATTTCGGGCATGGATGCAAATTCTGGGATCGGTGACGGCACTGGCGTCCAGCACTCAATTCCTCGTGGCGTCGGAGGTCCAGGTGGCTGGGGCCGAGCTTCCGGATCCAAAATCCCTTTCCGCTTGAAGTACCGCAGAACATCATCAATCGTAACCGCCTTTCCCCTTACCTTGAAAGCCGATTCCTTGCCAGCAGCTTCTCTGTGCATTTGCTTTCTCAGTATTGCCCAAGCCTCTTCTTCTTTTGTCTTCTTGTCCAGATTCCATTTCTTGATGCGGTCCTTGTACATCTTGGCACTGAGTAAGTTTAGTAATTTCCTAGGAGTGAGCTCTAATTTTGATTCACTTACGTTGCTCGATGGCCATGTTCTCGTTCCATGACTGCCATTACCTCTTTCAGGGTCTTCTCTTCGTCGATGTAGAGCCGTTTGATCAGCGGTCGGAAACGGTTCCATTCAGCGCGAGACGCAGCATGGCCACAAGAAGCTGTCGCATTGGGTCCTGGCCCCGGAACTGGTTTCGCAGCGTTGGGTTGAAGGTCAGACATGGTGCTCTGCCACAACCTTGCAGCTTCGTGGTGGGAAATTTTGCGATGAAGGGACGGAAAGTGTGGTTGGAGTGATATGCCAGCTTCCGCGTGCCCACAAGATTTCGAGTCTCGAAAGTATGAGTAAGTCCTTACACCATTTTATTTAGTAAGGGAGATATATATAGAGGCAAGAGCGTTGTTGGAAGTGAGACTGCGGGTGAAATGAGGCTGCGGGGTGTGGGTGGAAGACGCAGTCATTGGCTATGGAACCGATCAAAAGTACTATGCAGTTCGAGCGCCTCAAACGCCACACATGCAATATTGGCCTATCCGTTCAGCTGCCACCAGCGTTGCGTGGTCCGTGCGCCGGAAAAAGTGTTTTTCCGGGAGGAATACCAAAACTCTAGTTCTTGTTTACATATAAATAAAGCAGTTAGTACCCACTTCAATACTTGATTTCACCACAACCACAATGCCAGAGCTTACAGTCTTTGATTCTACTAATAAGGGGACCCTAAGACCCGATAAGGAGCCCTTAGAATCGATAGGCGATAAATTCGTCCCTATGAAATTGCCCAACTTCGGCTGGGAGATCCATCTGCCAGAGAATACTTCTCCCGACGATCCTATCACCTTATTTACTATGTACTATACTCCTGAAATCATGGATATGATTGTGGAGCATACGAATAGCTATGCGCGACGATCAAGGAACGAATCGTTAGCTCATACTCGTGTGAATTAGTGGTATCCGACATGCCGTGGGGAGCTTTATCTCTACTTTGTGATACGAATATATATGACTTTGTATATCCTAAATGAGATATCCGACTACTGGGATACGAGTAAAAATACCCCTAGACATGATTTTACGGCCCTTATGCCCAGGAATCGATTTCAGGAGTTCTATATACGGGTCCGACTAGTAGGAATGGATGTAAGTGGGGCATATGCTAAGGTAAGTAAAGCACCACTTATTTCGTTGTTATTTTTCGTCAGATTCTAACGTATTATAACTGCTTAGGTCGAGCCTTTATCCACTCATATCCAGGCCGTTAATTTAAGGGTATGGAAGCCAGGCAGGGACTTAGCAGTCGACGAAATGATGGTACGATTTGAGGGCCGAGTAAAGGAGACGACTACTGTTCCAAATAAGCCTATACCCACTGGCTTTAAGGTCTGGGGAGTAGTCCAACGGGGGTTTTTACTGGCCTGGAACTGGTATATTCCCGGGGAGAAGAATGGTCCGGTAGGAGTTAAGACTCCCCAAGAGCTTGGTGGAACGAAAAAGGCTGGGAACGGAGGGAATAAGACGCAAGCAGTAGTCCTGCACTTGATTAAAAGGCTCCCTAAACCTCCACAGGGGTCTGGCTACCACGTCTTCCTTGATAACCTCTTTGTTTCTACTCGTTTTGTTGAATATGCTCGTTCTCAAGGAGTAGGAGTAACTGGCACGTGTCGGGATAAGTCTGGGATTATGAAGGAGCTAGTTGGCTTGAAAAAAGAGGACAAAAAGGACGTTATACCATGGGGAGAGACGCATTCCCTACCTACCCCTTCGGGTAAGGTCTGTTATGTGGGATGGAAGGATCAGGCCTTTGTTTTAATAATGAGCTCTGTTTTATCAGGTGACGAGCGGGTCGTACGGCTAAGGAAGAGGCCCAAGGAGACCTCTTCTAAAGCAAAAACGTCACGAGTTCCATTCGGAAGAGAGCCTATCAAGGAGTTTAGTATTCCTGCGATCACAGACGAATACAATTATCATATGGGAGCAGTTGACGAATTCGATCACCTGACTGCTCTGAACCCTGGATTACGGCCTATTCGGCGAGGAGGATACCAAGCACTTGAGCACTGGTTGTTACGAGTAGTTCTAGTTAACTGTTATTTACTAGTACTTTGTTCCGACATCCCTGAACCACGACAAGTAAGCTTTAGAAGTCAGCAGGACTTCCGAAAACAGCTTATTGGGTCTTTAATATCCAGGTTACGGGATACGAGTATATACCCAAAGCGGAGGATATCAAGGATTAGTGAAAGAGCTGATCAGGTGCCGTTATATTCGCACGAGCAGATTAGGATGGCCAAAAGGGGGTGGTGTGTAGCTTGTCGGGGCCTACGCTTCGGGGATAGGCCTCAAAAGAGGGTCGCACTGAGCGAAATTGCGTCTAATTTAGGCCGTAAAAGCACGAATAGGCAGTCCCATTATGGGTGCAAGCAGTGCGACGTTTTTATATGTAAGGATAACAGTTGTTTTGAGGTTTTTCATAGGGAGAAGTAGAATTTTAGGTGTTTTGGATGGGAATCCGATACTGTGATTGGCCTAAAAATTAAGCGAGAACCTCCGAGCGCACGGACCACGCAACGCTGGTGGCAGCTGAACGGATAAGGCAAGAGTACCTGCAACTACTGGCACAATTACGAGTCTACGTGTAACCTGTATTGCACTCTCCTCTATTATTACTAAATATAAAAGCAAGCGAATACAGGGGTTTCGTAATGAGGATATTTTTTCAACTTAATTTTGAGTGAGATTGAGAGACATAAAAAATTCCTATATAGTGTGATTTTCTTATATTACTTATACAATATCGCATAGTTATGCGTTTAAGGAAAAATTACAAGTACTAAGTAGTGATTAACTAGAGATGTAATACATGTAAGCGAAGCAAGACTATACTTACACTATTGAAAATGCCCGCTTCAATCCGCTAAGGTAGGGAAGTATAGATCAGGTCGTCTCCAATTGCAGCATGATCTTTTATCAGGGCAGTCGATGCTCGTCAAATTTGTGATCTTTCGCCAATCTGAGCAACGAAACCCCTTTCGACGACGTGGCGTTTGAATCAGCTTGTTGCGAGAGCAGATAGTTCACAACTTTGATGTGATGATCTCCAATGGCATAAGCCAGGGGCGTCCAAGAAACCTCGTCCTTCGAGTCAACAGGAGCACCTGAATCATGAAGCAGTGCCACACAACCTAGGTTTCCTATCTGGCGGCGGAATGGATACTATTCATATCGCCAAATTTGAATTCCACAAGATCTGGAGAATCACAAACCAGCTTGCCGAGTATGGTTACGAGACCAAATGCACCTGGAAACGTTATAGAAAGATTGCTAAACAGGGCAGTACTGATTTTGAATTTATATGAAACCATGAAGATCCACGATTTGAAATCTTTGGCAGAGTTTTCTCAGACGCGTGCCCCAACCAAAATCGAAGGAACACGTAGACTTGGATGATCTGGAGATTGTAAGCAGGCTTTATTCGCCAATAAAATGGAAAGTCCCAGCGATCAAGTACAATGTTATAACCACTCTGAGGGGCGAGGAACTCCTGCTCGAATCTGCGATGACTGCCAAAAAAACAACTGGTGAACCGGTTCTCTTGGATTAGCACTTGCAGTGATTATGGGATCGCTATTCAGTTTCTTAGACGAATCTTTCTTGAACAAAACTATATTTGATCTTTCTCTGCACTGGCTACTTTACAAAAACAATCTTTGGCAAAACTCTCCCAGGCTTCTTATGAAACACAGCGCTCTTCTTTTTGGAAACCAATTGACATACTGACATCCGTGCACCACCTTCCGCCGAAAGTTCTGAAAAAACAACGCCTTTTCCTCCGAGGTCAGATACAATTTTTACTTCAAAACAAAGCCAACCAGCATGAATGATTGTTCAAGATAGGTTACAAGAGCCAAAACCCACACTTTATCACCCCCACATCATCAGCTGCTCAAACAGGCAGCTCAAGCAGCTACCAGGGGCAGTTCCCCTTGTTCAAGTCGTCGCAAGGTGGTGCTGGGTTCCAGGTGAAAGCGTCTTCGGGCTTTCCGATCAGAGAATGCAAGTCGTCGCGCAAGGCCTTCTGGACCCATTTGTTGCGCCAGTAGTCCTCGCTTTTGTTCTTGCCCGTATCCTTTGAATGATCGTGACACTTGTGAGCCAACCAAAGAGTCTTCCACGATCTCCAGCACTCGATCTTCGGTCCGGTATACTCCTGGTTGTTTTTGGACCCGTCATTTGACTTGCAAGTAGACTTCATGAGTTCTGGCTTGGCTTGGATAGGATCCTGATTGACCTTTCCGGATTTGGCGTCTTTTGGCTCGACGTTGTACTGGATAAGTAGTCCGTTTTGGTCATCGAGCTTCAAGAGGCTACTTGCGAAGCCATTAGCAGTACAGAGCTCGTTAGTTGCCCTGCACATATCTCTCAAACCACCGGGAATCTCGAGACGATCGCAGCGATCGCAGTTACAGACCTTGAACCATGCGGTGCCTTGGCTGAACTTCTTGCAAAAGCAGTCCCCGTCCATTTCCTTGCTGTTTTTCTTCAAGGTGCGTGTAATGATTTGGTCGTCGTCGATCTTGTCGCACAGTTTTTTTATGTCGTCTGGACTAGGCTTGGATCCGTTCCGGATGCAGAATTCAGTTATGTTGCCGCCAGCCCAGGCTCGATGGACTGGCTCAGAACAATCTGGGAGGATGATTTGATCATCACCGGGGTTCCGTCTCGTGATTGCGTCATGTTGTTGAGTGATGTTTGGATATGGTCCGACACAGAATGTGGTTGCAAGCCTTGCCGGTGGAACGTTGGTACATTTGGGGACACCGCGTTCGTAGAGGTTGATTCCAAAAAGTGGATAGGTGGTGACAATGGTAGAGACGCTGCTTAGAGCGAGGAGAGCGGTGAGAGCTACAGGAGCCATGCTGATAGATATTGTCGAATGAATGTGCAAGTTCAATGATAGTCGAGGGTGCAAGTGAGTTCGCAGGTTTTCTTTCTGGATTCGATATAGAGAGGAGGAAAAGAAAACTTGAAAGTTCCTGGAGGAAATGGAGGATTAAATACAAATTTCTCATGAGCTTAGTTCAGGGCCGGCTGGCCCAGGATTGTAATTCGAACTGCGATTGTGAGCACGTGGTTGATCTATAGATATAAAACTTGGGACCGGCGTGTCGATTGGCCGCGGCAGCCCTGGATCGAAGCTAGACCTTGATAGTTTAGGGTTGTAGCTTTCATCAATTTCTATGAGAGCCCTACCCCTAAACAAATCCAACCTGGCTAGAAGATGCTTTATTCTAGTCCCAGCCCCTTGGAACTTCAAGCTAAGTTCAGTCCATCTTGAATCTGAGGACTATGGTACTTGGGAGACCTCTCACCTAGCATCAAGTTGTGCTAGGAGAACTTAAATAATACTACACCTCTAATTTCTATCATCGAGGTGAGATATACTCAGACAATTGCGAGCTCGGATTTGATTGCTCTTCTATAGGTACTGGTACCCAAAAGACGGGGAGTGTGAAGGCAGACCTGACTCTTACTAAATTGTTAAGATACAGCGAGAACAAAAGCCTCCAAAAAGAAACTCTCTGATATACAATTTTGGAATCCGAAACACCCTTCGAACTCCAAACCTAATTTAATACAAACGCAATAGAATAAAACCGCACAGTTGGGTTATGTGAACTAAATTAATTCAAAACCTCCTTGAAAGCGGCTGGGCAGGCCTTTCCTGGCGACTGTGTCTCACCCCAAAGCATTCCACCTTCGGTTTCGTACTCCTTGCCTTGAACACCAGATCTGCACACTGTAATCCCCTTCTGAATGTCTCCTAGAGCAAAATCCATTGCGAGTCCCGTTTTATGATCATCGTTGTACAACCTGATGAATGCATTGTGGCTCTGCAACGCAGCATATCGGCTCAGGTATCCCTCCTTCTTATTCTTGATCGCCATATTCCAGCATTGGTTTCGAAGTCCCCACGGTATGAGCCATGCATCACAAAGATCGCAGTTACAAGCCATAAACTTTTCATAGCGCTTGGCCCACTTCTTGCAGACGCATTGGTGTGTGCCATCTTTCGCCAAGTACCCCTTTGGAATCTTGTAATTGTCGTGAATCGAGGTGCAGAGTTGGCACACTTCTTTGTTATCGATCATCTTTCCCGGATTTTGTGACCATTCAATCGCATCTTCTGGCCAGCCTTGAATTAATTCAACCTTTCCGCGCTCGACTTTACTACGTGCAATAAATTTGCCTTTATCTGCAGCGAAGCTTGAATGTTGATTGTTCAAGTTTTCGATGATGGTGGCGGTATCAACGCTCTGGTTGACGGCAGGGAGTGGATAAGAGCAGATTTCGTGGTAGTTGCTATCACGATGACTGTTACCGAATCCCAGAGAGCCATCCTGACAACTCTTTATTTTTCTATCAGGTGCAAGATCGTGGTGAATCACCTCGATCTTGGCAGGCTTTGCCCCATTGAGTAGATCCGGGCGTGTCGTTGGTTGAACATATTGAGGGCTAGGTGGAGTATCTCTTGTCCATAAGCTCCTTGCTGCATTGAGGACATAACGGGCGGGTTCTCGGGGATCTGGGAATGCTTTGCCTGTGCTGGTAAAGGAAGCGACAGCGAGCACGTAGAAGAGCATCCTCTTTGATAAAACCATCTTTCGTATATCGAATTATAAGGGACGACTGGGAATAGTAGGTTCGATATGGACTTTGAGTTAGTAAAGATTTAGAGATTTTGCATACCGGCCTGATCTGATTCAATGGAAAATTCAGGATTCGAGAATGGACTGGAACTTATAAGATGTAAGACCGATATTCTTGTCATAAAGATCGACGAATTTCCACCATTGGAACAAAGATGTGGGGCCTAAGTTTCTAAAGGCTACACGACCTATCCTCGTGAATGTGTTGGGTTCTATAAGTTTAGTTCTAACCTATGGGAAGATTGGGGAAAGCTTGCGGGCAGAGCCGTACCATCGATTGCTTTATGCCTTGACGTCCTCCTTTCTCCAAGTTTAATACTCTTCCTTGAATGAGAAACAAAAGTAATTACGGCCATTGAACGTATTCAACTGGACTAACGTACCGAAAGTCTATATTATGTCAAGATTTCACATAGGAAAACATTCCGATGGAGGTGGAGGTGCCGCCCTTAAATTCTCGCTTAAGATTCGGTAGGGCTCGGCCATAAAGGGGAAGACCATGGTTCGCTAATACGTGGTTTCGCTAATGCGTGGTCAAATGACCCGGATTTCCCATAAACTCAGGATTAATCTTCCCTTTCGCTGGTTCCATTCTAGTCTGAACGTGAGCAACTGCTGCTTTAACCTGAGCTGAGGGTGAGTATGCCGGAGCAGAGCCTGCGCACCATAATGTGGAACACATTTTGGCCTCTAGTATCTCCCGGCGATATTTTCCATGCCATATTTTCTCCGGGAATCCGTTTCTACTCCCTTGCAGAGTTCCTGCTAGAACAATTTTAGATTCCTCTGGTTAAAGAGCAAAATAGCAGTAGAATTGTCTAGAGCATGCCAATAGACCCGTAGTCAGAAAGTCTACGTATCATACAGACAAGCAAGGTTCCCTAAAACGTTCCCTTGAAAGCCAAGGTGACAGTGAAAGCTGGCTGAGATAATATAGCTTATAATCTCCTGTCCAAATGCGTTCCAGGCTAGCCTCCGAAACTTTTTTCTCAAATCTCTTCACAACTCATCGTGCTGATCCATCTTCCACTCATAGGTCTGTTCCTGAATTACAAAATTCTGCGGATTCAACGTATGTTCCCTCGCCAGCATCGCAGCCCCTATGGCACCCGCCCATCTCGGCTCGATATTCTCGATAAAGCGATCAGAAAATTCTGGGATGGCTTTTATGATTGATTCGCGTATTTTTTTGAATTCGGAGGCGGGTGCATCACCGCTGAAGGTGATGCGTCTGAAAGCCGAGAGTTGAGCAGGGGGACCGAAAGACCTAGGGAGTTCTTCTTTAATAAGGGCTTGCATCCGGGTGCCTAGATATTCGAGCTTCTTTGGCTGTAATACATTATTAGCTAGTTGGTTTGTCATTTATAGTAGGAAAGGGATGTTCTCACAGAAGCAACTTGTCTCGTACCTCCAAAGTCAGCAATTCGAAAATGCCTTTCCACAGAAGTGCCATCAGTTGTTATGGCAGTAATCGACACCTCAAGCAGACTATTTTGATAATCAAAATGTAAGAGGAGATTGTCCTCTCGGTCAATGTTCGTCCCTGCAGGATATCCAAGTGTTTTCGCGTTATCGAGTTGATATGCTTTACGGATGCTATGAAGATACGGCCATGCTTGGGTGCCGTCTTTTATGCCAGGTAGAATTTGAATTGCGACGTCTAATAGATTACGTATATATCCATGGTCTTCGATGTAGTCGGGATAGGTAATGCCAAGTATTTCTACCTCTCGATTGAGTTTGGCCTTGGTTGCTTCCCGAATGGAGGACAATGTTGTGACTAACAATTCATTGACTTCAGATTTTGTGTATTCACGGGTTTCCCTGTGGCTCGATCAGCGGACGAGGTGGGGAAAAGGGACAGCGATACAGAAAGGTATGGGGTCGCATACTTGGCTTCGCGGTCAATTCGAAGAAGAGAACGGCAAAAATCCTTCCAAGCTCGTGTTGTTTTCACATTCGCCGTGGTTACGAAATCATCGTTTTCTGTGATATATGCCGATGTTCTTCATACAAGGTCAGTAACAACTTGTAAATTGAGTAAAGTGAATTACTGACATGTAGTCTGTGCCGAGGCTAATGCCAATTGCTAACAAGCACATGAGTTATTGATTCTGAGAACCGTCCATCGAGTGGAAATATGACTTACGGAAGTCTTCACTTGAGGCGGCCAAAGCTGATGGAACAAATCTCAGTGTTGCTAAAACGCCAGTGAGAAGGTTCGAGAAACGCCAATACATCATGAGAAGAATTTACAATTGCTCGAACCTTGTAAACGGATCACAGCACTTTCAAATATTGGGGATAGAAACGATCTTTCTGATGGAGGGATGAACAGATGACGTGGGGCCTTTGCCTTTCGAGCGCATGTTAGACGCTTAGGGTCAGTACTTCTTGGCGGCTTCTTTGTGGAGACTGACGCAACCGCCGTCTGCCTGGAAGCGCGCGCAACAAGAACCAATATGATGTGTACGCTAAACCCCCTGGGTAATTTCCTTTCTCTCGGTAAATAATCAAATCAGGGATGAGAACTGCACTCCTCGAGCTGCGCGGTTGGCCCGAGGTAACATATCATGAGAGTGGTAGTTCAACCTTAGAAATAGATGAAAACTACCACAGATTGCATATCGTTGCTTAATCTCACCCGTTGCATGCTTGAAAAGTGCCTGGAGGCTTAGAATGTAGTACAGAACTAATCTCTAGGCCCTAGAGAGGTCCAGAGACCCCTATATTTAAGAACAATGACCAACGTTCACCCGATGTCATGATCTACACTACAAAACAGGTACAGGGCTGTGTAACCCTATGATCCTACGGCCTCCGCAGGGCTGTGTAATCCTACAGCTATCACCCCACAAAAGTTAGACTTTGAGAGTAACCGTGTGTCGATAATACAGGTGCTGCTTTAAATAGCTACTAGGCTGGCGCAGATTTATTGCTCACCTTTTGCAGCAAAACCTGGAAAACTTTCAAGGATTCAAAATTCACAAGGGGTGAAACGCATGAAACCCGCTAGGCCGAGAATAAAGTCTTTCAAAGGGGATAGCTGTATGATCCTTCGTCCGGAGGCCGCAGGATATCGGAACCCACCTCAGCCCTCGTTTGACAGTTGTTGACTTATTTTGACCAGGCTTTGCTGTGTTACTTCTCAACGTTTTTTAATGGACAGAATGCAATCCTCGGTGAGAACTCATGAATTTGAATCAATCAAAAGATTACCGTTTCCAACTTAACGTTCGCCGCATCACTGCAGTAAGCTATAAAAATTACCAACAAATCAAATAGAAACAGTCTGGACGGCGAAGCAAGGCTTAATTCTCCAAATTTCGAGAGTGATCCTGAACTTGGGGCTGATTGTTGGAGATGAATCCTTCTCTCACCTTCGTCAGGTACCAAGGTAATGCGCCGCTTTGTAACCAAATTAAGGCTCTAGAGGCCGAATTCGTGGCCAAAAAGTTGGATAGATTATGGCAAGGTTGAGCTCTGAGAAAGTGTATAAGTTCTGGGCATCGACAGATAATATCTTACTCTGTATCAACAGCGTTCTTATTGATTGTGATAGAAAACTTATCTTACCTGGAAAAAATCTATCAAAATGCTTTACCAGAAGCTCACCAACTTGGCAGTTCTTTTTTTCCAAACTTCTTTGGTTCGACCCGCAGTACTACGTTCCGATTACCTCGATACTATAGATGACGATGCGTTCAACAATACTCTTGACGGTAGAGATGACACTCATCCTCTCAATCCGGCCGAAAGAGGGATGCTCGATAATCAGAACAACGCTTACGAAGGAATCTTTTGGGATACGGCATATCCCGGTGGAATGCGCCAGAGGAAGCTCAGGGGACTGCGGATGCGTTGTAAGTTATAATTTTGATTTTCTCTAGAGAACTGCGTTCTAACTCTCTATTCTGCAGGTTGAACAATATAATATCCTCTTGGAAGCAACGCGGAACGCTTTTAGGCTTGCTGGGTTTTCTGGACTTGATCTAGTTCAAGAAGATAGACCATTCAATAAATTCTTCGTTCGAAACAGTGTAGCGCCAATTGGCGGGCGATGGACAGTAAGTTGCAGCTATTTCACTCAAAGTGTTGCTCTATAAAGATTTTTAAATGTGGTTTAGTCTAGCAAAGACGCTCAGAACGCGTATGCCTCGATACGTCACAATATGTTGCTGCCGTCAAAATTCCCACTCGACGGGACCGGCAACCGAAAAAGGCCGAGCCGTATCGGCTACCAATGCAAGGATACAGAGTATTTACCTGCGGGCAATAAGGGATGCGCTGGAACTATGCATGTCTTTCCACTTTTTCGAGTGATAGATAAAGCTCACAGTCAGCAAAGTGCCGCATATACCGCAAATATAAAAGTCAATCCTGCTGATATGTTAGGCTGAAGAGTATTTCTTTGGATGTATCTAACAGAAGTTTCTATAGGATGGACAATCGTCTTTTGTCCCAAATTCTTTACTGATTTGAAATACCTGAGCGAAATTCTCGCTCTCCAAAGAGTAGCTGAAACGGACCTCGGCAGCCTCAATTTAGTCTCATATGAGCAAATTATCCTCTATGAAGTAAGTATGTCCAGTATCTACCATGTTTGTTTCGTCAATAACAGTGGTTGCATAACGACATAATGGGCTACAGTGAACATCGTAAGTCGTAGATGTTCCCACATCAAAAACATATGCTGATTCCCAACCTCAGTTACGGATCTCGTCGATACAATCGATGATAACGGTCCAAAACGTGTATGTTGCCTAATTGGGCCTTGTTTAATTTGATAATAACCGCAATTCAGAAAATCTATGGTATGAGCGAAGCTCGAGACTACGCATGGAAGTTCATGAAGGGCAACCGGATGACCATCAATAAAAATGTTGTTGCTAATGGTAAATTCCCAAAAATTCCTGTTGTACCTCTCTCTGTAGATTTTCTGTTAAAGAAACACTGACAATTCCATAGTGGAGAAATATGTCTGGTATTTTGTTGACAAAATGTACGGAAATTAATGGAGATGGACAGGCAACGGCAATTCTTACCCACAGAGGAAAAGAGAAGTCGAACGTGACACCGATCTGTTCCGATTCACTCGCCAAACGCTACAGTCGCCAAACAAGTAAATAATTAAGAATAACTATTTAAACCCCCTTTTAATTTAAATTCTATCTTTTTGTTATTAAAATATAAGAGGTTTTTAATTTAAATATAAACATTTATTTTTAAAATATAATTACTTTATATAATTATATAATTTTTAAATTTAAAATTGTTTTTAAGATATAAAGTTTAATCCTAGCTCTTTTTAAATAATTTTTAAAGTTTTGAAAAGCTATAATATTTTGCTTTTATTTAAATAGAATTAATTATTTTTAATTAATTTATTTATTAATAAAGTAAGAGGGTTTAGAAAACTTGGAATTTGGGAATTTAAGCGAGGCGCTCGGACAAAAATTTGCCCTGGATTTGGTGGGCGCAATGGCAAATTTGGCCAATGCAGCGTTTGGCGAGTGAATCGGAACAGATCACATCGCCAGACAAGCCGCTGTACAAGCAGACACCCTCGATCTCGGAGACGAATCTACAGACCCCTCAGCTTTACCTCCACCAAGCTGGCCTGCAAATTGCCATGGAAACCTAACAATTGATACCGCTGATGCCAGTGCGCTCGTTTGCGACTACGTTGACCCACCAAATGACGATTCTGCCTCTTCCAGTTCGGCCACTGCACCAACTTCCTCGGCACCACCACCAGTCGTTACACTTCCACCGGATCCAAAAAATTACAATTGCAATGAAGAATGGATGTACACCTGAATCGCCTTTATGTTGTGGTGATGGCAGTTGCTAGATCTCCCCGCGCTAGAATTTTGCTGTGCTGAAGTTTATCGTTACTCATCCTTTGCCATATGCACTCTCTTAGTTATTCATGCATTGGAGTCAAAGGAATTGTCAGGCGGAATGTCCTCTATTCTGGTAGGATGAAATGGGTGATGACAATCTGAATTGGGAGTTACAAGGAGAATGTTATTTGGAAGGATTGGAGCTCGAAGGGAGGTACTTGTTGAAGAAGGAAGCGTTTGAGGATATAGCGTTGGGACTTATTTGATGGAGTGGAAAGATTACCAAAATGGAAAGTATCTCCAGATTTGGAGTATTTTGAAGCTCTAAGATATGATATGATTCTAGTATCAACCCAAACGCTTTGCCTTTCCTGCCTTCCTCACATATTCATAAGCCTAAGGCCGCATCTTCTTGCAACTGACTCCCTAGCAAAGGAGAGAGGCCCACATTTTAAATGACAAATACAACCCTATTTGGGGTGTGGCACCGCTTCAGTGATGAATCAGAGGGTAGTTGGACCAACGTTCTCCTTACCAGTCGATTCAGTAGCAAGGTTCGGTGTGAGGATCTCTTCTGTGAAAACTAGCGTTGTCTCTGGAGTTGGGTTAATGACAGCTAAATCATGACTCTGATTCAAGTAAAAATGATCCCCTTGATCTCACGACCATCACTGCCTGGGTCTGAAATTCTATGAGATTCTCATCCAGCTGGCTCTGTCTCTACTGAGTCAACAGATGTAATTCAAGCGCAATCCCGTCAGGATACTTGATATATATCATGCATGATCCATATCCCTTGAAACAGGTGCTGAGATGGGCGAACAATTAAATGAGAGTTATTGAGGTTCTTTTATAGCCCTTAAAAAATAATCCCGCACTCTTGGTTGCATGAGTTAGCCCATCCACCTTTGCGAGCCACATATGCACGGAGATGCGAATGTGCAGCGCCTGGGCACATTTGCGATACTGACTAACGGCGGGGGAAAGCAGGGACACTAGGAGGTCTAGATTCGATGAGATAACCAGTGGGAAATGTATTTTAGGCACGCCACGTAGCCGAACGAACAGTACTTCAAATTCGATTTATTCTTTCGAAATCCGATATTGTGGCTGACGTTGGGTAGGGTTAAGACTTAAGTGACCGTGTCCCAAAGTTCGCGTTTTTTGCACACATTATATTATACTTAGCGCTAACACTATCTGGAGTTCAATTTTTGGAGACTACTGGAGAAACAAGAATTCAAATTTGAGAATGAAGCCCAGGCAGAATTTTTTCCTGCTCAATGCGGGTAACATTCTCCCTCCCGATGTGCTAGAGAAGGTTGAACTGCGCCGCGCCACGCCCTACAGTATACTTAATTATTTGATATTATTGAATCATAATATTGGAAGTTTACAACGACGATTTCCTTCTTTTGAATATGCAATGCTGCACCAGTAAGAGGATTATTGATTCCAGTGGAGAAAGGTAATCGATTCCATGCTTAAGCTCCTGTAATCCATAGAGAGCACACGCAAATGACACTGCAGACTGCCTCACTTTTTCCATTTATTTCTCAATGCCTGCCAGTCTAAATAGCCGTTTACTGGCCACTCTTTTCATAAACATAGAACCGATTACCTTCCGGGTCTTTGAATAGCATGTAATAGTAACCATCTGCCGCAAGTTCCTTAGCACTTCGCGCTTCACCACCGTGCTCCTCAACCTTTAGTTTGACCTAGACTCCAACATCGATCAGCAAACCTCTTCCATGGTAATAATGTCAACACAATTATGACGTACCTTATCGATAGACTCCACACACTGCGAAATAGTGGCAACCATAGCTTCACCGGCCATGCTAATCATAGCGTTGAGCTCATGCCAATATCCAGGCTGAGCTTGGGTGATGGCGCCGAAGAGACCATCGGGATCGGTGAAGTTCCATTGTCTAAGAGGCAGAGTCGAGGCGGTAAAAACCCAGGAGGGGAAGATGGCTGCATAGAACTCCTGATGGAAACGTGGATTAGCCGTTGTGTGAGTAGTACGGAGATGAGAATCACCTTGCAGGCTTGCACGTCGTTAGCCGGAATCTCGACGTAGCATACGATGTCTGCCCACGCCCGGTTGCTAGAAAGCGTATTGGCAATGTTATCTGCCATTTTTGGTGATAGAAGACTGTTGAATTAGGTGATAAATGGTGCTGTTAGGATTAAGTTGTTGTTACCGATGGAAAGTTTTGATGTTCAAGGTCAAAGGAAGGACGTATTTAACAGCATCGGTTTATTAAAAGGATTTGGATAAACAATGCCCATTCACAACTGTCTGAGTTTTCATTCATTATTATATTCACAATGCAATTCATAAACGAGATTGAAGAATTTCATTGGTCAGTTCATCACAAGGCTAGCATGATGACTCTAGAAATCATCTACAGCGCGCTGTTATTTAGTTGTTGGCTATAAGAATTAGTGTTGCTCCTAGACTGTAGGAGAACTCAAATACAGAAGTACAGCGGATACTACTTCACTGCATAGCTTAAAGAATATCATGTGCTTCAAAGCGTGCTTGGAGCCAAGTTTCCCAGCCAGATTGTAGACTCAATACCCTGAGGTCCAAATGAACATTTTTCATCAGCGACTTGCCCGTTCGTAGCTAGCACAAGATCAGAAACCCCAATCCCACGCTCTTGCATCCGCTTCAACTCTTTCTCATTCCGTGCTTCCCTCACGACTACCTTAGAACTCCCAGCTCCCTGAGGAACATCAACGTCGAGAGAAAATGACCTCCCATCAGCCTCGTCACTAGTAACCTCTGGCTTTGAGCCCAGGATCTTGGAGTAGAGCGTAACGTACTTAGCTAACCGATCTTGAGGGACAAAAATCTCGCAGGAAGCAATTCCGGTCGCACCACATGGATGCGTAATTTTTGCCATATCATCAGAGGCAACTCTGAAAGTCCTTTGTGTTACATCGTGGCAAAAGAAAGGAGCATCGAGTCTTCCACCAAGGAATAGATCGTGACTCGGCGTCTTCTCTCCATCGTGAAACACAGGCCGTGTGACTTTCCACTTTACTTCCATGCCATCTGCTCTCTTGCGAGATCCAGCAATAGGTTCCTGATACTTGACGCCAAGATCCCCGTCCTTTTCTGGTCCCTGAGTTAATCTTTTGTTAACTGTTTCGATGCATTCTTCGGCAGGTACGGTGGTGCTCGTCAGCGCAAAATCAATCAATCCTTCTTGTTTCGGTCCCCAGAATCTCATGGGCAGGTTCTCATCGTTAAGAGGCGGCGGTTTGTCATACCAGTTGAAGAGCTCGAGATACGTTCCATAAGTGAAGATGATTAGTTTGTTGCGAGAAGCTTGACCATTGTGACAACCTCCTGGGGTAATGGTGAAGTTGGTGGTGAGCCAGGCAGGAGGATTTTCGAAGAAAGGGGTAGAAACTAAAAGGACAATGTGATCGATTTGTGTTGAAGTCATCTTGGGAGGGGTGTCCGAATACCCGTTCCTGAGTTCTCTGCAGTGGGGGGCTTCGGTTGCTTTATAGTCTGATTTAGTTGCCCTGCAGTGCGTTCGGGTGGGGTTGCTTTGTAATGATAATAGTAATGAAAGGCAAACAAACCATATGGTGGAGGGATGCTTGTATTTCGATTTGCGCAAGAACATCTGGACAGTTGAAGCATCCATCACGATTCTGTCATACAGAGCTCGGGCTTTTGTCGCAATTTAGCGCCCGAGTTGAGTAGGCTATAGACCCGCTCCTGCACTGGAAGGATGCATTAGATTGGCTGAGGGCCGCTGGAATAAGTTAGCACGATGTGCAGCCACCGCTTTCTGTTACTTGCTGGCGATGCGACAATTGCACGTAACGCGAAGTAGCGTAAATACACACGTTCTATTGACTCAGAACCATCGTCCCTCTTCACAATAACTCAATGGCTGCATTATTTGTGCCGGAATTTAGCCTGGAACGGATTTGTCTCCACAATAGTTCTTGAGTAACAAGCTGAAGAAAGGAGGCGCAGTACATGTTGTCCGAGCCAGTGTATCGCGTGTGGAGATGAACTTGGATAGAGGAAACCATAGCATGCAAAGAAGGCGATCTGTTCCCCAAGCTGTAAAGCTACCACAATAATTAGGAATGGGAGGAAGAATAACCTAGGCAAGAGCAGCAAAGCCTGGGGACTAATGAGTGCAAGATCTCAAAGATAAAACACTGATGAGAGTATCATCACTTCCCATTGTTTTGTCATATTTCATACATTTCCTCTGTAACTCCACACTCCACACTCCACACTCTCAATGCAAGCAAGCAAAGTAGCGCCCCCGATCGAATTCAACTCTGTCAATGGATGTAAACGAGCACATCTAAAGTTTAGCCTTCACGTCACCCGCGCTGGCACTAGCCTCTTTATTCAGCACCACATCACCGCTCTTCTCGCCTTCGCCGAAGAAGATGACTTCGACTGTGAGATCATCCCTACTTTATATCAGCATTTACACCTTGATAAGGAAATGAAATACATACCTGTACCTCCTCGAATACGGCGCCGGCAATGTTAGAAGTGCGCACACCATATCCTGATCCTTACCACCCAGCGCGTTCCGAACCAAGTGAGTGGCAGCATTCTTATCAACCACCACGAATCTCTCGTTTTCTCCGCCCTTGACACCCCATTGCTGCTGTCTAATCGGCGTCTTTTGCCCATCTTTCTTCTTTCCCCCCTTCCCATTACCGTTATCCTTCTCTGAATGCTCAACAGGTAATCCCTTCTGCTGGCTACTGAACAATTTCGCCCAAGAGGAGCCTGAGTTAGAAGAGGTTGAGGAAGATGAGGATTGGGATTCCAGCCATTGGCCAACAAGGCCTACTACTTCTTCGTTAGTGAGCATCTCCCATAGACCGTCTGTGGCCATGACGACGAAATCTCCTTTTGAAGGCTCGATTTTGGTCGTTGTCACGACTGGTTCTGCGGTCACATAAGGTGGAGTGCGGAGGAGTTGGCTAGGTGTTCGACCAAAAAATGATTGCTTTAACCTCTCGGAGACCTCACGTGTCCATTTGTAGCTAGCGTCTCCGAAAGCTCGCGAGGGTTCGAGACCACCGAGGACTCGGCCATTGCGGATTACGTTCTCTTCTCCAGGGTGCTGCTTCCGCATACGTGCTTCTTCGTCTGGGTTACTGCCTGTTTGGTCCACAGAGAGGGGAGTAGCGACCCATTTTCCGGATTCGCCGCGACGGCCGAGGACAGCGCGAGAGTCACCTGTGCATGCAACATGGAGCAGTTTGGTATTACTGTCGTAGAAGGAAAGGAGGGCACAGGAGCCGGAAAGAGCAGGGGCGAGCAGCTCAGCGGCGGCGACCTTGGAGTTGGCTTTTAGGACTTTCTCGACACTATCGTGAACAATTTCGTCGTCAAGGCGGGTGAAGCCTGTTTTGATTGCTGCTTCGATTTCTTCTGTTGTGGGGGATGTGAGGGAAGGGTCGGCGAGGGAGGCTTTGTATGTATTGTTTAATTCGCGGGCGACGAAGCTGATTAGAACTTGCCGTAACTTGGCAGATGTTGTCCAGCCTCTGTAGATGGTCAGCAATAGTCTTTGATTCGAGGAGTGATACGTACGAATGTCCATCAAATACTCCCCAGAACATCCAATCACTACCTGAACCCCTCGCCCCAGTAGCAGTTGCCAGTGCTTGCGGTATCTCGATTATTTTCTCCGAATGGTCATCCTCAATCGGATTATTGCTGGGTATCTGCACAACGTCATATCTCACAACTCCCTTTCCTCGTCCCACGAAATATGATTCTTCGTTCCGTCGTAAAACTTGCGTAGCTTGCTCGGGGGTCAACATTTCCAGCACTTGTCTACCAGCGTCGTCTATCTGTTTGGATATGGGTTCACCTCCCGAGATGGCTCCCGTATAGAGCGAATCCGGTCCAACAATCACAGCCTTTCTCTCGACCCCACCTGCAGGGCCTGGAACAGGAGATGTAGCGTAATCCCTCTGTTGTGCCGCCGAGAATGGAGCTCCGTTTGAAAGATCAGTCCGCCCCTTGTATGTATACCAAGCTCCATATCCCACCAGACTAGAGATAACTGCTACCACCGAAAATCTCCGAACGTACATCGATGAACCGCTTTTCGACGTTGCAGCACCAGTTGACGAGACGCCTGCCTTGGAGGTTGTATTTGGCTGCCCTGATGCGTGTCTGACGCCTAGCACATAGCTAGAAGATTGGAAGTTGCTTTTTGCGCGCAGAGCAAGGTTTCGTGACGGGACAAGACGTGCTGTCCGAAAGGCAATGACGGCTGCTCGACGCATCGGATTGTATTCTTTGGAGGCTCAGAGCGAAGCCTGGCTCCGTGTCGGACGTTTTGGTAATGGCTGGGGTGAGGCTCGGCGGTCGCAGCTTCTGTGGAATGGAAAGTCGACGGCTAAAGGAGCGACGAGGTTGGAAATGAGCGTGAGTTGTATTACGATCGCATATTCGCACGCGGCGAGAATTTCGTACGTGAAGCAGGGCGAAAGAGTGCTCGCCCAGGTTGCACGGTGCTGTCTTGAAGGTGAAAGGTGCTCGCGTGAAAGTTGCAGGCTTCCGAATGCGGGATTCTGCCGATGAAATGCGTCATTCGCCGAGAACATTTGAGAGCAGTCGCCTTGTGGACAATCAACAACATCACACTGCAATCGCTTCCATGAGCAAGAAGGCTCGTTTGATTTTTGATATTTTTATCCACGATGTCGAGTCGCCAATTAAGGAAGCTTCAGCAGCAGCGTGAGCTCGAGAAGCAGGCAAAGCTCCAGACTGAGGAAGAGGAAGAGTCGGAAGACGAGCCTGTTGTTACCACAAAGTCGAAACCAAGCCTGTTCGCAAATCTAGCTGCTCTAGAAGATGAGGCACAGGACGAAGATGAGGAGAAGATTGACGAGGAGCCCGAAATGGAAGCTGTGAGCGACCACGAAGTTGCTCCAGTCGCGGCCTCGAAAAAGCCCAAGAAGTCCAAAAAGAAGAAGAAGGCAAAGAAAGGAAAAGAGAAGCCGGCTGAAGCAGAGCCACACGGGAATGGAGCAGATGATATTGATGCAGCTCTGCGAGAATTGGATATTAAGCAGACTTCGAGTGGCAATTCAGCAGTACCAATTCTTCCTGTGGACCCCGAATACCAGCGAGTATGCGCTTTACTCAGTACGAGCACCCAGCATCTGAAGGTTGCCCACGAGATGAGGAACCTATTTGGGAAAGCCGCTGTCGAAACCCACGAGGATCCAGCGGAAAGAAGAGCCAGACAGAGGCAAAATCGACAGGCAAGGGAGATTGATCTCGAAACCTTGCTTAAAGGTCAGCATAAGCCGGGCAAGGGATTGGCAGAACTCACTCTACGAAGAAATCCTTTAATACAAGGGAAGGATGATTGGCCCAAGGCAACCACTGGTGGATTGACGATGGAGATGGTTGATGATAAGTCGCCGGATGGGACCATTGAGTTTAGATTTGTTCATGACAAGTCCTATCAGGCTGTGCAGGTTACTTTTCATGGACTTGTTGAGATGGGAAATCCGCAGAACCTAATTGGGCTTTTGACAAGAAATCGTAAGTCTCTGCCATTCAAATAAAATACGAGTACTGACTTTACCAGCCTACCATATCTCACTCCTCATTCAAGTCAGCAAGATTGCTAAAGATCAAGGAGATCATGCATTATCAGCAGATCTCCTCGAACGGGCGCTCTTTAGTTTCGGCCGAGCTGCGATCACCGCATTCAATAACAAGATAGCACAAGGAAAAGCACGACTTGACTTTGCTCGGCCCGAAAACCGAGAGTTCTGGCTTGCTGGATACCAGTACATCAAGTCTCTCATCATGAAGGGCACTTTTCGGACGGCATTAGAGTGGTCAAAGCTACTATTCAGTCTTGACCCGGAAGGAGATCCATACTGCATGCCTTTTCTGATCCACCATCTTGCTCTTCAAGCTCACGAACACCAATGGTTTTTGGAAATCTGCCCCGCACTGAGCAAGCAGATATTGACAGCAGATTCGGGAACAATGCTCACAACAATACCTATGATGATATCACAAACATACGCAGCGATGTCACTCCGAGATGGTCCTGGGTGCAGAATGTTCTTGACCGATACCATGAGGACTTTCCCGTGGATTTTCACGCGTCTGTTCAAAGAGCTCAACCTGGATGCTCCGAAGAGCATTTGGGGTCAGCAACCTCGTACAGACGCCGAAAGTCTCATTACAGAGCTCTATGTTCTACAAACCAAAGACCTATGGAATACACCCGAGGCCACATCGCTGTTGATGGAGATAGCTCACACTATTCCAAAGGTTGACGCAGACAAAACTTCACCGAAGGTTACAAACGCGGAGATGACCCTCAACGTCGTCCGCTTCATCTACCTCGACAATACCCCCTCTCTCATGTCTCTCCTTCCTTCTCACCTCTTACACAGACCCAACAACTCAGACGCGGATCCTCTACCACCGGATGAAAATATTTTCTCTTACCCTGCACAACAGAACGCCATTCAGGGTCGCGATGCTCCACGCGGTGACCTAGGAGGTGATTTCTTCGACCCTCTCGCTGCAATAGCTCGTCTCCTTCCCGGCTTCAGGAACAATCAGGCAGGAGGTCGTGAAGAGCATGAAGCAGAATTAAATCGTGTGCTCGAAGAGATTGTCGGCGGTGAGCACGATGGCTTTTCTGATGACGAGACTGAGAGTGAGGGTGAAGGAGAACAGAGAGAAGACGCACCTCCTGGCGTGATCACTAGATTGATGAATATGCTTTGGAGGAGTGGAAATATGGTGCAGAATGATGGGGAGAGTGATGAGGATGGGGGGCATGCGACGGATGGTAGTATGCCCCGGTTGGTTGATGGCGATCAGGGGGAGCGTGGTGAGGAAACTGATGATGAGATGCCGGAGTTGGTCGATGCTGAGCAAACTTCGCCATAACATATGCCGTGGTCAATATCACGCCGTAGAACTATGTGTTGTATTTAACCTCAACTGATTAGTGATCCAAATCCCATCTGTCTCCAGCTACGCACGTGATCTTCTCCGATCCTACCCGAAGCAGGCCCAACCCCTTTACCCGTTTACCCCTTAAGGGTTTTCGGTCTGCTCAACGCAAAAATGTCTCTCCTCAGCTTATCTTTTCCAGATATTCTAAAATGCCCTGGACATCGGAACAGCGGGTAAGATGGCTCGTGAGCAAGTTTCAAGTACGTTTGGTAGCCTTGCCCTCGGCACTAGCGGCGGCTGAACTCGCTCGTCATCCAGGCTTAGATTAGAAATCGAGCTTCGTCTGTTACACATTGCCCCTTCCGACCACCACCTCTCATGTACAAATACCCGCTGATTCACGACCAACTTTTCATATCACGAACACCGACTTACGATATTCACGACCTCACGCGAACGTGCAATTCTTGAATTCCGAGCGATAAGAAGAGAACGCCGATACCCCGCTACACCGCAACACAGAAGACAGAAAGATTGAGCGAAGAGAGATTAGTAGATAGGAAAGATGGCAGAACAGGCAGACCACACATACAAGTTCAATGTCAGCATGTCGTGCGGCGGCTGCTCTGGCGCTGTGAACAGAGTTCTGGGCAAGCTGGACGGTATGTCTTCCCTCCTCTCCCCACTTCTCTCTCTCTCCCTCTACCCTGATCCATCTAGCTTCGGTTGCAATTATTTGCTGACGCAAGAGATTAGGCGTCAAATCCTACGAAGTCTCCCTTGATACGCAGACCGCCACCGTCGTCGCTGCTCCAGATCTGGCTTACGAGACCGTGTTGAAGACTATCAAGAAGACGGGGAAGAAGGTTAATACTGGGGAGGCGGATGGGGAAGTTAAGAGTGTTGAGATTTTGCCCGAGAACGAGGAGACTGCATAGATGGAGAACAGTGTTTCGCGGATGGGACGGGGGCTTTGATGCAAGGTCGATGAGGGCTTGAGGGGATCGAGCTTCTTTTTCCTTACGCGGGGGCGCGGGGTAGTTAGATAGGAAGAAATGGAATTAAGCGTCGGGCATACACATATCCTCTTCTGTTTGATGTTGAAGTGATATCTGCATCCGGCTTATCAGATTGTGGGATGCATCAATGCAGGGGAAAAGATACAGATGAGAGCTCTGATAGGTTGCTGGCATCTCCTGCAGAATATTGGTCGGTCGAGTTTTGGACAAATCACTAGACCCTGAATATGAACATCTTGCATAACAGGGCCGGCTCGAGTCATATATCTGTTTCTAGACCGTTGATAATATATCTGGAGTTTCGTGTCGTGGGGTTTATCCTGAGATCTGGGGCGAACAATTGCTCTCGTGATCGATGTCCGTGGGGGTTTGTCGTCGTATGAACAGGCGTCCTACCGATTTTTGATCTGTGCACGATGGTAGCAAAGAACTTGTACGATTAGATATCATGATGCAAATCCAACTATGAAGAGTTGCTCTCGCGATCTAAATTATCTAAGGGTTTCAGTTATATAATCAAGAGGTTCAATATATGTCTATATGGGTACCTAGTACTGAAAGCTCTAAGAGAAACGATGTATGGTTGTTCGAACTGCATGAACTTCCAAGTCTTCTACTGCGGCATGTGCTTCTTCGTCATCTTCCGGATAGCAAACCAACTCTTGCTCACCCGAGGGCCGACTGAAATCCTATCAGATTCTAACTATCCCTGCCCCAATAGAAGTAGCAATACAAAACAAGGTTTTCCACAACTGACTCGAAAAACTTGACGCGAGAAAGCAATGCCAGAAATCAAGAGCAGGGGCAGATGGTTTGGGTTCTATCTGTAGACTGCCATCGATTATACCATGTACCAACCCGTTCCTCCCCAGTTGTCTTTCAATTTTCAGTAAAGATGAAAGAAGGTCTGTAATATACTCGATCTCTTTGGTGGGTTACAGGATCCCGGATGGCTGACCTTGTACATTGTGGTGGTGTTACGTGGAGACCTCGCCCAAACTTGCACGAATTGGTAGAGTACGGGAAAGGCCTTGAATATATCGAGAAACGCTGCTTGAAATAAACAAGGGACCAGAAACAAATATGCGACCACCATTAGCTTGAAGATCGTGTTCTAAAGGTAATGCTGGAATTCAAGGGAAATGATTCTATTTATAGATCATCGCAGCTATTGTAAGTTGGAGATATCAGCTCTGTGATCAGCAATGTTTGTGCAAACTTCGTAAACATTAGACCAGACTGTTGAAATTTATAGAAAAACTTCTATGGGAAAATATGATGAGAAAGAGCTGCAATGGCTCACTAATTCAAGTTTTATTCTGCTGCAGTGGGATGTGGCTTGGACCCCACCCCTAGTAACCTCGTCTGCACGTGGTAAAACTATATCTTCCTCCCGAGCCTCCTCACCCCAGGTCCACTACAGTCCTTTTGACATATCACAAGCTGGGCTTAACAATAGAATAATCCGCCCAAATGCAAAGGCCAATTAAGAAAATACGAAGTATCAAGACCTTTCGTTGGTTCGCATATTCGCAAATAATACACAACATGGATTGTGCCTCGGCTGTATTCTCCCCGCATTCTGCTAATGCCGACGCCCGACGTCTTACTTCCATGTGGAGAGCTTCTCCACACCTCACTTCTACTTTTATACCACACCTCTTCCTTTGCCTTACCACCATCTTACACCATCGGCGATTACAACTACATAATAACTTCTGCATCCTGAAGCTTCACTAAATTATTACATCTTCCTTGTTCACAAACACCGCCACCATGGTCATCCAACGCAACCAACCATGCTATGTCCTCGGCGTAGGCATGACCAAGTTCATCAAACCGCGCGGAAAAGTTGATTACACCGAACTCGGTTTTGAGGCGGGCATCAAGGCCATGCTGGACGCGCAAATCAACTACGACGACGTAGACCAAGGTGTAGCTTGCTACTGCTACGGCGATTCCACCTGCGGCCAGCGAGTATTCTATCAGTTCGGCATGACACAAATCCCCATTTACAACGTCAACAATAATTGCTCGACTGGCTCTACGGGTCTTCATTTGGCGAGAAATGTTATAAGTCATGGTGGTGCGGATTGTATCCTTGTGGTGGGCTTTGAGAAGATGATGCCGGGAAGTCTGCAGAGTTTCTGGAATGATAGGAGCAACCCTACTGGTACAACCGGAGAGATGATGGCTGCTACACGGGGAATTACAAATGCACCTGGTGCAGCACAGATGTTTGGTAATGCTGGGCGAGAATACATGGAGAAGTACTTTCTCCATTCCTCCCCTCCTCAATTTCTCGTGTCTTTCACTTACTGACTGGTTACTTTGACAGGTACGGCGCCAAACCCGAAGACTTTGCAGAAATTGCACGCATCAACCACGAACACTCGCAACGAAACCCATACTCTCAATTCCAAGACGTCTACACCCTCGAGCAAATTATGAACGCACCAATGATCCACGCCCCCCTCACAAAACTGCAATGCTGCCCCACATCCGACGGAGGAGCAGCCGCCGTTCTGGTATCTCAAGATTTCCTCGACGCAAGACCACACTTGAAAAATCAAGCAGTCTTGATTGCAGGACAATGCATGGCGACCGACGCTCCTTCACTGTTTTCAAGGAGTTCGATCGATTTAATGGGATTCGAGATGACAAAACACGCAGCCAAGACAGCGATGACAGAAGCTGGTGTCAAGCCGAGCGATATCAAAGTCTGCGAGTTACATGATTGCTTTTCTGCCAATGAGATGATTGTCATTGATGCTCTTGGTCTTGCTCCACCTGGAAAAGCTCATGTGTTAGTCAGAGGAGGAGGGATAACTTATGGTCCGAACAGCAAGGTTGTTATTAACCCTTCTGGTGGATTAATTAGCAAGGGTCATCCGCTAGGCGCCAGTGGAATTGCGCAGTGTGCGGAGTTGGTGTGGCATTTGAGGGGATGGGCGAACAACAGGTTGGTTGATGGGACCAGTGTTGCGTTGCAGCATAATCTTGGCCTTGGAGGAGCGGTGGTTGTTACGGTTTACAAGAGGGCTGATGGGAAGACGAATAGCAAGGTTGATAATGATGTTATTGGAAGGAAAAACAAGCTTGGATACAATCCTGCTGTGGAAGCAAAAGGATTTACAGAAGCTCAAGCAACTAGTGTTAGGAGTAAGACTGCCAAAAGTGCTTGGGCGCTGGGAGATGTGGAAAAGAAGGTTGAAGCTAGATTCTGAATAAGTTGCAAAAGCATTATTTAGTATATGTATATCAGGAGTTTTTGGATATCAGACTGAAAGACATCCGCCAGAGGAGCCAGATGTGCTCAAAGAACCAATGTCCAAGACAATCAGTGGGCGTTTCTTTCGATGCGCAGCTGCTGCTGCTTCTTACCCGCCGAATTTCATTTCATTTCTATATCCAACAAAAAGAGATCTTTTATGATCATTATATTCCCATCACCTCGACATCCGCCAAGAGTCAATGCCAGCTTCCTATCGTTTGAGCAGACTTACATTCAACATCACTCAATATCCGCGGAAACCAGTCCTGACATCCGATCCTTTCTTTAAAGCCCGTTTCTGTCTGTCATGGTGCACATCATAATCCGCTGAATGTCCCAAGGTCCCCTCGACTCCGCAGTTTCATCTGCTGCCCACAACGCAATCATCAGTGGAAACAAACCGTCTGAAAGCATGGCGTGCATCGTCCCATCGCAGTGCCAGGAAGGACTGTCATCCGCCAAAACCCACTGGATCTCACAAGGCCCCGTCAACCCCGCCCTTTCATCTGCTGCCAGACAAATCATCAGCGGAAACAAATAACCCGTCTAACCGTCTGA
Source organism: Hyaloscypha hepaticicola (assembly GCA_002865625.1). Classification (NCBI taxonomy): domain Eukaryota; kingdom Fungi; phylum Ascomycota; class Leotiomycetes; order Helotiales; family Hyaloscyphaceae; genus Hyaloscypha; species Hyaloscypha hepaticicola. The sequence continues at coordinate 325,742 of KZ613466.1, read as the reverse complement.
AGGCATGGAGCACAGGATCCGATAATAGTACCAAGGAGGACTGTCAATCTGCTAAAAGCCAGTCTCTTCGATATCATCAGCGAAAACCGTCTAATTGTCTGAAAGCTCAGCTACAGGATTCGACGAGAGCACCAAAGAGGACTGCCATGCGCCGAAAGCTAGTCTCCTCACAAATCATCAGCGAAGAAACAAGGAGGCCTACTATCCGCCGAAAGCCAGTCTCTTCGACATCATCAGCGAGAAACCAAGGAGCACTGGCATCTGCCGAAAACCACCCTCCTTAACAAATCATCAGCGAGAAACAAAAGAGAAGTGCCATCCGCCGAAACCCAATGGTTACCAACAATCCCCGAAGGATTGCCATATGAGAGCAGAATCCGACGAGAGCTAGCTGGAAGGTAGAGGGCTGGGATAACTTCGGCGTCGGCTAGCGGATCGGAATATCACCAACGCCTAAATCGACGACCGACAGGGGGACACCACAAGCGACGGCCGGAGGAGGCGGCCGCAGGGGCTCGGTTAAGGACTGAAAAGGGGGCAAGTTTTAAGGGGCATTGTATAAGAGCTCGAGGAACAATTCCTTGAGCTTCAAAGCACGAATAATGAATTACGAGGGACAGCAGATTTTTTTGGGCCGAAGCCCCCGTTTATCTTCATTTCGTAGAGTCGAGAGTGTCTGAAAATCTATCCTTACAAACATAAGAGAGGCAGTGGACTTCCTGCCAGGATACACTTAACAAATACTGCATCTGCTCAGTCCCCATCACCCCTAGTCGTCATCCTCTGCACTTCCCCAAACACCTTCCATCTTCTCGTCCTCATCCTCATCCTCGTCCATCTCCTCCTCCGCAGCCGTATTTGCTGCAAAACCAGTCATCTCCACGTCCCCGTCCTCGTCCTTCTCCTCCTCCGCAGCCGTATTTGCTGCCTCCTTCGCCGCCTTCTTCTCCTTCTCCTTCTCTAGCATGTACACGGCCCGATCGTGCACCCAACCCTGGTCTCTCATATCGTCGAGCTTTGCTTTGCCCGCCTTGCTGCCATGGATTTGCTTGAGCTGCTTCATGAGAACGGATTCGGCAGAACGGAATTTTTTTGCCCATTCTGCATGGGAAGTACCAGCGGGAGGGGTTGAGCGGCACGCGGCTTTGGACAAATGACCCTTTAAGGATCCACTGGTAAGAGTCGGGCCGCTGGGAGTAAAGCCGGTCCGGGGGAAGTCAACACCCCAGCAGGGGATGCTGACTGAGGAGGAGGTGGCAGGCGAGGACTTCGGACCATTGTTCCTCTTGATTCGGGACATTGGCTGCTTCGATGGCTTTGGCTTTGGCTCTGGCTTTGCCTTGACTGGCTCCTTCTCCTTTCTGGAGGGGCGGGATCGGCGGGAGGGAGGTGGGAGGGAGGGAGGTGGGAGGGAGGGCGGGGTGGCTTCGGCCGGGCAATCCTCGAACAGGGCAATACTGGTGGTAGGGATGTGACTGGTGGGAGGAGGGAGCGCAGGAAGAGAGGGTAGCGGATCGTCGGGGTTGCGGCTCAGAATGGAGGGTTCGGCAGCGTCTCTAGGGCGTGTGCTGCCATGGAAGGGATCCAGGTTCGTGGGGCGGGGGGGAACGTACTCCGGGAGGTTGTCGAGGTTGCCGGGGAGGGAAGGGACCTCGGGCTTCTCGGGGGTATCGCTCTTGTCGCTAGACATCGTTGCTGCAGCGTGGTGTGGTGTGGTTGGTTGTGGTTGTAGAATCGTGTATGGTGGGAGGTTTGGATTTTTTCGCAACGAGGATTTGTGTGTAGAAGATCGCACTAGTCTCGATTCGCTAGCACAACACCATAGTGCTTTGCCGAGCACAAATTTTTGAGAGAGATCTATTTTGGAGTTAGTATACTCAAATCTTTGGTATAGTTTGAGGTATGACTTACCGGCAGAGTGTTCTGTTGTAGTTGAGAGGTTAATTGCTTATTCTAATACATATTACTGTACTTTGGGCACTTCCAGGACCTTTTATTTGTTTTATGCTGATATTGGCTTTTATCTGATGACCAAAATACAGTGCAAAATATAGTGCAAAATACAGTGCTCAATGTTCCAGGGGGAATGGTACATTCTCCTTGATTGTTCTACGCTCATTGGTACAATTGCAGTCACGGGAAAACCCTACTTTAAGACCCTTTTATCTCAATTGTAATGTACTGATCTTAGCTTTTATCTGATGCGGAATGTATAGCAATGTATAGTGATTAATATTCCAGGGAGAGTGGTACATTCTCCTTAACTGTTCTACGCAAATTGGTATATTCTCCTTGATTGTTCTAGACAAATAAGTACAATGCCAATTGCAGCTGCGGGAGAACCCTACTCTAACTCTCATCTGATGCGCATTATACAGTGCTGAATGTTTCAAGGAGCATGGTACATTCTCCTTGAGTGTTCTGGGCAGATTGGTACAATACCTATTGCAGCTGCGGGAGAATTCTACCCTAAATGTACAGCTTAGCTTCTGAACAATGCTTTGTATCTCTGCTAAATCTCCCAAGAGAACGAGGTACATTTGGATTCTTGAATCCTGCTTGTTCCAAACAGAATCGTACATTCTCCTGATTGTTCAAGGCAGATTAGCACATCGCCTATTGCAGCTGCAAGAGAATGCTGCTCTCAATGTACAGTCCAGCTTCTGAACAATGCTTTATACCCTTCGGATTACCTCCAAATGTCCTGGTTAGCTCGAATCTGTCAAGTGTTTACCTTGACTTCTTCCCCCTGAATCCGCGGCTTTGATCGGTTTGCATAGGAATGGACGCTCATTGGCTCTCGATCCGAGACACTTGGTCAGAGCACCCTCCCCCCTTTTCCAGCCCCAACCTCAGACGAATGGACATTTGAAGACTCAGAATGCTCTGAAGGATGATTCAGAATGTCCTGAACTGACCTGGAACAATTATTTGAACTTACTGCAAGCTACAGGAACAATGGAATGGCAATTTAAGCTTCCTTTTGCAATCTCTCCCGCCTAGTTCAGATGAGAGGCGATCCAGAGAGTTCTGGACAAGCAGCAACATATCAGAATGTTCTGGACTCTTTGGAGTAATCATTTGATAGTACAACCAGCAGCTGGGACAATTGATTGAAAGCATGTAAACCCGTAGAAGATTTGGCGTGCTTGGAACGGTCCACTGCACCTATTGCTACAGGAGTCTGGAGAGATTATACTACAAGTGTTGTGGGTAATGTCCAGCCTTCCTCGAACCAGTTATGGAACCCCTTGTTTTCCTTGTCTGATCCACCAACGGTGCCCCGGCCAGACTCCGCAGAATGTTACCGCTGCCTTCGTCCAGGTCCACATCAACATCCTCGTGTTCCATCATATGCCGTGCAGCCTTGTCAACATTAATTCGACTTGTATCTCATGGTATTGCTTCGAATTCAGCGGATGGATGTAGGAGAAGAGCCGCCCGAGGATATCTCGTCTCCATTCTAGTCTGGGCTAGTAGTATTCGTTGGCTATTGCTTTGCATTTACTAATTGCCTCCTGTGCAAATCAGCCGTTGTCATAGAACCCGTCGATAGACGACTAACCTTGAGTTCATCTTCGCTCCTCATCGAAGATTGCTTGTATTATACTTTGCACTTCGCAAGGGGCAGTCTCTCATCCTCGGATCTCCAATACTTTCTTTTCTCCAGTGCTTCTATCGAATATTCAGCGTAGTGTTTCTATTTCCGCACGACAAGTGTCTCGAGCCAATCGTATTGACAATATGCCTTCGCTTCGAGGGAGCACTGCTTTGGGGGATTTGGCTGTTGAACCTTTCTTTCCTGCTGCAGGCGATAGGTGTTAGTTTCGCCTGCCATTTTTTCTTGGAAGCATAGAGCACAATACCTGCTGCTTGTGCCTTGTTAGCAATGTGAATGGCTTTCAGAAGAAGTCTTTTAATGGCAGTGGTAGCTGACTCGATGTTTTGATTGCTGATGCCGTGCTGGAGTTCAGATTTGGTTAGGGGAGGTGGGTTAGCCGCTGCAGCCTGTTAGCACCAAAAGTGCGATTTCATCCTCCTTCACGAAAGGGGGGTGCTTCGCTACGCCCGGGCCCCAAAAAGCAACAATAGTCTCTCTGATGTCAAATTCTGCTCGCGGATGGCTTGGATAAATAGTAAGCTGGCTTCAGAGCTCCAATGCTGTTTGAAAGAGGGGATAGAGGTGTGGAAACTAAAGCTGTGCCGTAATTGAAAATCTGGTGGGTCTTTAGGCTCTGGAAGCCTGTGAGGAACAAAGTCGATAAAGTCTTGGAAGGCACGAAGGACAACAAAGGAAAGGGCACCGGCATTTATCTGACGCTAAGAAATATTTCTAGCTGTAAGCTCTTCCCCAAACTTTTCCTTCCTGCTCAATCGATCCCGATGAAGCAGATCCAACAGATCAACACTCCGAGTTATGAGCCTCTTCCGATTAGCTCCAATAGCATGAATACCTCTGGCAACATGCTCATCTCGCGTCTTTTGGCCCGTGACCTCACTCCGCGTCACAACCATTGACTGCAGAAAACCCCATTTCCTCGCCGCTCCCACGTATCCCACCAGCAACAAGTTGGCTGCGCCTTGCCGTCCATAACACCTCCGCCGCAAGGGATTAAAGCGTAGTATCATACACTAGAGGCTTGTGAGCCGACACTCATTTCCTTGATAGGATCATCACTGACTGACAGATCGAGATATAGTAGTACAAATCCTCTGGTCCTCAGGAGGTCACGACACGAGGCTCGTGTTGAAACCAAAGCAATCACGAAAACATCACCGAAAGATCATGCGAAATGGTGGATCAGAAACATGGAAACCTACAAGCACACACAGAGAACTAATTACCAGACAGATACTACAACGGAAGGAACGGCTGGCAACACAGCATCTGTCGAAGCTCACAAGGGCTCGAGAGATCGGCCTAGTACTGTAAGTCATTGGTCTTTCCCTCCGATCGATTCTCGTTCCTCTCAAATTTGTTTCCATCCAGACTCTGACATGCCTTCGCTCGCAGACTCTACAGAACCTAAATAGATCTTTACCGAAGCATCACCAATGCCCTCGCGGGTAAAATCTGTTGGAGACACGTACAGGTATTTTAACGTACACCGGTTACATCAATGATGACTTCTAATACCTTGCCCCAATTTCGGGTTCTCTTTGCGATCTTAAATTCCCCGCAAGCGTATACTCCTCACATGAGCTTTGCTTGCCCTACCGGCTTTTCTCCGGTTGCATCCATGCACTCAACAATTCAACAACCCTTCTGCAATGGCCTATGCATTTGCACCTCCAGAACCCTCAACCTTGTTTCTGGGCCCTCGTTCCTAGGCGTTGTGTTTCTGGGCGTTTTATTCCTGGGTCCTCGTTCCTGGGTCTTCGTTTCCGTCCCAGTCGCCCCTCAACAATTCAATAGCCCTATACCTCGCCAGTTCCCAAGAGTGATGCCACAACGAGCCATCGTCAAATAAATATCTGCTCTAGAGCCTCGCTTTGATCTGGAAGACTGGAACCGGAAGAACGTGGAGGCGTTACCTACATTGTCCCTTCTCACAACAACGTCATCACACCTACAACTCCTGGAATGATTCCTAATCCACGACGTACACACTGGAAAGACAAAACATTGGTAAAGCGATGAGCCACTACTTTTCAGATTGTTCCTCAGATTAGGAAACATTCAAAATAGAGCATGTCAAATATCTCGACGAACTGATGGAGCTCGCGTTGTTGAAGATGAACCGACCGCTCTGCTGCACAAGAGCACCACGGACAGTTTGATCGCAACACCTCTGCACAGTATGTTTCTGCACAAATATAACATTCCATGAGCTATGCTGATCATCGCAGCAACCACGTTACTCGTCCCCATGGTCACTCACCTTGCTCCAGTGTCGGGTTCGCTTTGCGATCTTAAATTCCTCGCAAGCATATACGCCTCTTATTGAGTAAGCATCTCATCTAGACTCAAACCCTTTCGCGAAAGTATCCTAACATGAGACATAGGTATCCCTTGTCCATGATCGCGAATGCTGGCCAAATTCTGGTCCCATTACGCCGCCAACGAAAATGATTCTTCCAGTTACTCCTATGGCTCCTGGTCCCTATTACGGTGGCGGTATGACTGAGACTTCTGCTTCTTACAAAGTTTCTAAAAGTCCGGTCTTTGATGTTACGACGGACCGTCCGAAGCCAGTCGAGTCTCAAAATCAGCAAGGGACCTAACTCGACTTCCAATAACCGTGCTTCATGCTGGAAAGATTTGAAGTTGCACATAATCTCATAGCCTATGGTAGTACTATCTCGATACCAAGAAGCGATCTGAGATTCAAAATTCTGTCCAACAGTTCCGGAAGGAGTGCGACCAGGTTCTTCCAGACTCTCATGGGAATCCATTCGTTGCCAAAGCCCCAGAATCTTCACTCCAAAGTCTCGACAACCAACGGGACTTGGGGGCGTCAATCACCCCATGCTCAACAGTAACCTTGGGTACTCCGGGGCCAAAATCAAACACGCGTACGTCAACAGTACACTCCTCATTTTCAGGGCGCTAACCATGAGCAACAATATAGTCCTGAACCTTCTCTTTCAAACCGACAAGGAAGCGAACACAACACAACACAGCGGACAAGCCTGATTGCGCTTGAAATTGGCTTTCCGGACTATGTGCGATTCAAGCCTCGTACCCCTCCACAAGAAAATCAGAATGGAATCGCAGACAACGCAGGCAACGCAGACGATTCAGAGGAGGACTAGAGAAGCTGTGCTGGGGGTGATGGGTTGTGTGTGAGTATTACATGTGTAGGAGATACAAGTTTCAAACACGCGTTTGAACCCTCCCCTATCACTAAGACTACTCATTCAAGATGGAAGACAGTGTACGATACAACTGCGATGCCAGTTTTGAGCACCCTGCTGGTTTGGTCCGAGATTCCCCTGGCAGAAGAATAAGAATAAGAAGATGATGGTGATAAAATTTTATGGATTTGAGTGGCCTGGAATGCCTTGGCTTTCTCTTTGCTGTGATGTGTTGACTATGAGGGGGGGGCTTCCAATCACCTGTAGATATTTTCAGTAACAGTAAAGTCAGTTGCATCATTCAGTCCCTTAGCATTTGGTATTGATGCATTAGTGCAATGAAATGCGAGGCAAATCTACAGCCGATAAATTCAAGATATAAGCCTTGGTGGAGAACCAACTCACTCGAAGAAAGAAGACTCTAATACTTTCGTCCACGACTTCCACACGTGCGGTTTGGGCAATGAACAGTTTTAATCTAATTGATACTTTCTACATGGGACCACGGAAGATTGGGCTATTTGAGCGAGGCTGAGGTTGAAAATTCAGTGATCCCTACAGAGAGCTGTGAATGGTGGCAATGTCTTAAAGCCGGCAAATCATGTATTCAACACGACTTCTTGCTAACACCCCAGGCATGCAGGATGAGCTTGTCTCACTCGTTAATGACCCCACACTAATTTCAGATAGCCCCATCTAGCGATAGTAGCCGGAATTTACCGAATGACTTACCTGCTTCCTCTCTTCACCTATAGAATGGCGCTAGGTTGCTTTTTTGGGCTTTGGGCTTAGAGGCTGAACCTCTTTTACCCAACCAAGAACTTTCGTTTCTGCCAATATTGAAAGATGTTGCAAACAAGGACACCGAATTGGGCCAGCGCATATAGGACACGGCTTAAACGCCGTCAGCCCAATTCATTTCAGGAGTGGCCCTCATTCCCTTATCTTCGCATTTCAATCATCGCGCAAACGTATGCCGATTTCTCTGTTCATCGTTGCATGAAAGCCCAGTATTGTTATTACCTATCTACATTTCGATTTGTATTGAAGCGGTTCAAACGAAATCTAGGCTGGTTCTACGTGTTATATACATACGAGATTTCAGGGCGATGAAGATATACAGCCTTGTGCTTCTGTTGATCTCAACAGTGTTCGCGCAAAGTGGCCCATCCCCCATCCTGCCAGACTGTTCAGTAAGAGACAATTCTATTTTCCAATCATTTGCTTACAATGCTAATGATGAAGATCATTTGCTATAATGATTATTATGGAAGCAGTGAAACAATTACTTGGTGTACAATTCCATCTGGGACGTCTCAGTTCGCCTGCTGCATCGCTGAAGACTGCAGTCCGGCAGATCAAGAAGCTCTTCTCACTTCCGCTTTGATAAAGAAATGTACCGCACCTGGCACCAATTACAGCCCTCCTAGTCTGATTTGTCCCTCCGTTACCGTTCGTACGGTTACGAAGGGTAGCAATTTCAGCATTATCAGCCTGGCATCCACGAGCACTTCTAGCATTATCAGCCCGGCATCCCTGAGCACTTCTAGCTTCACAAGCTCGGCATCCCTTACTTCTCCGCCACCCTCGTCTTCACCCTCGACTAACTCCTCCACATTAGCTTCTCAGACGCCTACATCATCTTCAGGACCACTTATCCCGAATGCCTCTTCTAACAATGGTCTTTCTGTTGGCGCTAAAGCTGGGATAGCAATCGGTGCACTAGCAGCGGTGCTAATAGCTGTTCTCCTCATATTCCTCTTCCTCCGACGCCGAACATCGAAAAAGGCTATACACCCAGACGAACCCGCTCCTCTTGAAACAGAACTGCCAACGAAATCGAATACGCACGAGATAGGTGGACGAAAGATAGAGCATATAACGGTGGACACGCCAGAGGAGAAGTACTCGCTCTCTCCTCATCAAGGGGTCCCGGAACTTCCTGCGGTGACCGCAACATACAGTATCCAAAGGAACGAATCCTCGACGTCAGCAATTAACCACGAATTAGGTGCAAGCCAATCCATGGTTCAAGGCGGTCGTTTGGAGCGCAAACAGGCTCCACAACAGACTTTCAGTCAACCGTACCTACCCACTCACGAAGCCACGGAGGTCTATGATGAAAGGAGGGACAAAACTACACAAGTTCCTCATACTCAAGACGGGCCGTGGCCGGAATCCTCAAGCGTCTTGGATCAAGCATTGCTTTCGGAGACAAGCGGAGGTACCTCTAGAATGGAAGAACTGCGTGCGAAAAGTGAGAAGATGAAGGTTGAGAAGGAACGGTTGTTGAGGTTGCAAGAGCTTGATGAGGCGCAGGCTGCGCTGCAACGTGAGATGCAAGAGGAGCATAGGAAGTCGATGGGCAAGATGACGAGACGGTGATGGGTGGTTACGAATAATGTTATGAATGAAGTTGAGAATATTTCCTCAGGCTAGCTTCGTGCCACCACGCCCGGACGGAGACAACTCAGTATATCACCTGCTGGTATATACTTGTACATATAGGCACTACAGATGCTTCTTGTCGGGAAAGTTGTAATTGTGTTGTGTTGAGATGCTGAGATTGAGCATGAGTCCGCAGATCGGACTGTGGGACGCTCTGTGGATTGTCATGATCGGTATCGATGAACAAAATTCATTCGATTGAACAGATAAAATTTTAATTTACATATTCCCCAAGAAGGAAGTATACTGCACCGGCTCTTGATTGGTGCGTGATAGTACCTTGCATTTATCCGCGAACCAGATCTTGCGTCTCCACCTCCACCATCGAAAACCATATATCAATATCAACAAACGTCTATAGGGATTTCCTTCGCCATGATCTTCGTTATCGATTTACTGATTCCTCGCCTGGAAAAGAGTGACGGGGACGGAGGCTGCGGAACGGAACGGTGATTCTTGATACTGAGATGTAGGTATGAAGAAGTAGCAGGACTTCGCGTTCATGATAATCGCCTCGGTCTATAACAAAAGAAATCGAACAAGGGATCGAATAAACGAGGAACGATTTTTCCTCATCACGATCCAAGGGACGGATTATACTGGAAGTCTCAGACGACATTTCTTCACATTCGCTTCCAACGCGGTTAGTCAGCGGCGCCGCATTGCTTAGGCACTACTCACCCTCGCCCTCATGTCTGCTTCAGGTTGCTTAGTCACGTTCCTGCTCTCCCTTCTATTAACCAATCACGATTGACTCGGCTCTGCCGTGTAAAAGTTAGCAACTTTACACGATAGGGGGACCAAGTCAGCTCTTAGGGAGCCTGAACAGCCTCCCCTCTGAACGTTCTCTAAGCGCTAGCGAAATGAATACTGTGGGGGGGAAGATGCAACAGCAAGTGAGATCCCACAGAAAGAGCCTAAAACCACGTAACCTCAAAACCACAAAACAACAACTTGATGTAGGCACGCAATAACAACGGAGAAGCTCAAGACTGGAGAAGACTGAACTGTAATTAACAAGTAAAGAAGTATGAAGTTCATCTACAGGTTACGATGGGAACCAGCCCTTATATCCTGAACCTTAATGGCCACGTGGTAGTCTCCACACTACTGTAGCGTAACCTTCCTAAGCTGACTAAAAAAACATCAAAAATGAATGCAGTAGGGCACGCCCCTCCACAATACGCTAGCGCCTCGGGCCTAAATCGGCCTTCACTCTGTGGTTGAGTAAGCTTACTCTAAAACTATTTTTAGATACGGAGTGCTACAATTGCGACTACATCGACTTAAGGCAATATATCTCGAAGTAGTTATATTAAGAGTACGGAGGACGCGGCCATAAGTCTTGCAACTGCCAGGATCTGACGCCACACTCGCTTAGGTTGCAGGGTCGTTGCACAGCAACGAGAGGGCGCTATAACTACAGGCTTTTATAGGCCTTTCAGGGCTTAACATTAGTACACAGACACTATACGTATCGCTAAAGAACTTATTGCTTCAGGCTATAAGCCCCTAAGCTCCGTTGCTCTGCCAGACCTATGTGGCGTCGCATGCGGCCGCGCCAACCCCTGCCAGTTGCAAGACTTAGGGCCGCGTCCTCCGTAGTATACCTTAACATACTACACGGTCGCGCATGTGATTTATTTATAATTTAAGGCAAAACAGTCCGAACTATACTACTACAATTTGGGCTGCTTTGCCTTAAAGTACATAAATTCATCCTAGTAGAAATTCGAGCAAGCTAAAAATTGGCACTGAAATCTAAACTACTCTGGCTAATAATGTAAATAGTAAATAGCATCCCTGTGGTCTACACTGCACTGACTTTAGATATAAGCGCATTTGAGGAGACTATTCTTCAATTATTCCTTAGCCTAATAGAGTTAGAATATCGCCTTCAATGGTCTCTAATTACTAAAGGGAAGAAGGGCAACAACCGCCGTCTTCTTTTTGCGGACGCCATAGAACAAGCGTGTAGGCATAGAAGTTTTTCGTTACAAAAGATAGGTATATGGGTCTTATTCTTCCTGGAACTAAAGAAAGCGACTTACTTTACGTCCTTCCTGGGTGTGAGTTGTCTCTGGTGATTTGGCCACTTTTGAAGTTTTGGTTGGTACTAGCACGTTTATCTGTTGTACGTCTTTTTCCTGAAGCAGCGCTAAGCACTGCTCCATTGGTTGTCGGACCCTTTCTCTAAAGCGCTCTAATACCTCCGGGTCATCTTCAATTTCATTGGATGATTCTTTTAAACATTCCCAGACGGCGTCTCGGTACAGCTGGCCCATCTGACTGGCCACCTGGGGCAGCTCATTCTCGAGAAGGAGATTACGGATTTGGGTAGGTGATTGTGAGCTTTTGCCACGGATCATGTGCTCGAGAGGCTTCCATCTCCCCAGCTCCAGTAGTATCACACCTAGACTGTAGTAGTCGAATCGCCGTTGGAACTTGGCGTGATCCTGGTATTCCGGATGTTGATAGTCCTTAGCCTTGGGATCAGGGCTCGGGCCAACGGTGAACGCCCCTCGACCATCTTGGCGGCTGTAGTTAAAGCCGGTCAGGTATGGCGACGTGACCGATTCTGTTGGATAATTTGGGTCACGGGGAAAGAAGAGAACATTGCCAGACGCTATACTCTTGTGGTACCAGCCGGCTTGGTGGAAGGTGAATATGGTATTCGTTAATATCCAGGCGAGTAAAAAGACTTCGTCTAGCGACGGGCGGACGTTCCGTGGCCCTGTTTTCTTGATTATGTCGACTAGGGTGACCGGCTTCAGATTTGCTTGGGCCTCATCAGGAACACTGAAGATCAACTGAAAAGCTTGTCTCTCTGGTATGTGGCAGAATCCCTCACACTTTAGGACAGGGAGCGAGCCCGAAGCTTTCAAGTCCGAAAGTTCGCAAGCGAGGCCATTCACTCGTTCCACCAATTCCTCGGACCGATCGATCCAGTGATCAGCATATTCGAGATACTCGATGACCACCACAGTTTTTTGATTATCAAATTTACTGAGATGCCCAGTCTGCTTGCCTTGCAAATTTCCAGTTACTTTCAAAAAGTTGCGGTCCATATTCATCTTCTTTTTGCGACGGCTCGAATCCTCAAGAGCAGTGGATACCTGCTTCATAGTGACTTTGAGGAGAGCGCTTTCAAGTAGTGCACTTTCTTTCTCCTCCGAATCCTCGATGGAGGATAGAATTTCTGAGTGATGAGTTAACAGAAGCTCCTCCGTTCTTTCCGTCATTCTCTTTAGTGTGGATATAGAGTGCATGCCCCAGAGTTTGCCAGTATGGGTTCGGATGGCATGTTGGTAAGAAAATGTGACGGAAGCAAGCTCTTCATCATCCGAGGCGTTCAGTTGCAGAAGATCAGCTTTTAGACACTGAAGAATATCATGAGTTCCATATAGCTTGGCTCTCAAAGCAGTGTCAGAATTGGCGCCCAGGTGCAAATCAGATCCCAAGCTCTCAAGCCCACACCAGGCCCAAGCTTCGAAACGCCTTTGTTCGACGATGATCCATAGACCCAGACGGGTAGCAATGATTGATAGCAGATTATTCAGTTCTTCGTACACAATTCTGGTATGGAGCTGAAAAAGCCGAATCATTACTTCGTTTGATTTTGGCCTGTCGGCGGCTGCAAAACTGAGCATATCTTGAATGACTTTTACAAGCCCCCGCCAATAAAGCCCAACTGCCGAGTCCTGAAAGCCGTTCAACCATTCTGAGACAGCCTCGCTCGGCTCATTCCCGGCATGAAACTGATGGACGGTGAGGACGCCCTGAAAGGTCATCTCTCGCTTCGCAACGAAGTTGTTGACCCCTGTTGGCCCCTGTCTCATCCAGGTTGCCAACTCGGCAAGTATACACCCAAAGGACCAAATATCACTGGGTCGTCGAATTCTGTTCTTGTCTAATGTACCTTGAAGATCCTGACACTCTGGTGCGAGGTAGTCCGCAAGTCCACCCTTGAAGTATGACCCAGAACCTTCGGCTGCTGTCTTCATCCGGGACAGACCAAAGTCGGAAAGCAGGAACTGTGTGCCGCGGACCAGAATATTATCCGGCTTGAGGTCATAGTGACAGCCAATGAGATGGAGATTTAATTCGTCCGAGAAGTAGTTGTGCAATGCATCAATGGCTGAGGCGATGCCATATATTTCATGAAAAATGACTTGATCGGTGAACGTATCTGGCCTGCAGTCGGATAGCAAATGCAAGAGGTCATAGTCCGCCGCATCAAAAATGAAATGAGGAATACAATCGAGCGTGTAGGCCGCGTGAAACCGAACAATATGCGGGTGGTTTACATGGCGCAGCAGTGACAGCATGCGCAACTCGTGCTTGGATTTCTCTGTCATGTGGACTGAGGGCTGAAATTGTTTTACCACAAGCTTCACCTATGTGCATCGTTAGTTCGGTGCTTGGAAAGATTGTTAAAGTCTTTGAAGCTCAGTCCTTACCGTATCCGTAATTGAATCGGCGAATTTTTGATGAAGACCCGGCAGCTCAATTTCGAAGGCCTTTCCAAAGGCGCCTTGTCCCCTCTCACAGAACTTGAGAAATGGAAGGATGCACCGCTTATCAAGCTTTCGGTGAGATAAGTTTGGTTCGAACAAGGGCGAACAGAATGTCCACTGTGTATCATAAAAGGCTCGATAGTCGTCGGGTATGATTTTTTTCAATACCTCTTCTTCAAACGGCAACTGGAAATCCAGTTGTGAATGTGATCCTAAAAACCCGTCCTGGGCGATGAAGTCCATAAGTAAATGCGGCCTTTGTATGCTACAAAGTGTCGCAAAGACTCTTTTTCCGCCTGGAAGAATAGCGCGTTGTGCGTCCTTCCTTTCGTACGGCGGAATGCTCGTTTGCTGAACAATATGTGTCACGGTAGCTTCGCTAAGCAGACTATCTAGTTGGCGGAACGAGATAAACTTTTCGCCCTTCCAATTTACCGAGAAGCTCTTTGTAAGTTGGTCAGAAAGTAGGTTGGCCATTTTCTTTCTCCCTGTTGCCTGTCCTCCAACTTAGGAGTGGGTGTCTTGGTCTGGTTCGTTCGCACTGGGAGCAAGGCGGGCAGATGGTTGGGGCGAATTAGAAAAGAAAAAGGAACTTGTCTCACATGACTCAACGATGCGCTGGCAGTACACTCACCAATCAAAATGTGGGGCATTTTGTACAATTAGGCTGCGTAGGTATCACCTAGGGCGAGAAAGCAATCCAAACTCCCAATATCAAAATCACAAGTCATCAAGCACCAGATCCAGACGAGAAGATTTGAGAAAATCATGGAGGCACAGACGTTAGAAGCTCGCTATATTGACGCAAAGAAGTTGAAAGCAAAGTTGACTGCGCTTTTCGGTACTCAGTACAACATAAAAACCATAGTATGATCCAGAACCTAACTTCTGCGTCCCCGGGCACCTTCTGACCGCATTCCTTGGCAGAACCGTGGCAAGACCATCCTTCTTACTGTGCCTAGGGAAATCACCTCGGTTGGCTAAAAGTCCCCGTTGTGTTGGTTTAGCTGATTCATTTTGTACTAATGATTGGGGTAGGAAGAAGAAGAAGAATGCCGTCTAGATGGAACCTGCTAAGTGGTTGATAATTCGTTAAGTGGGCAACCAGAAGCGGGCGACGCCACGCATTATGGCATATGTAACTATCAGCATAGCGAGGGAGAGGACCGGCAGCAGCCAGAAGTTTTTGGAAACGTGTATAGCTCCTGATTCACTTGGCTGGCCATATTCAATGAGGCCAGTGCTGAAGATCGCCAATGGAATTATCAGTCGATATTCAACCACTTATAATCTATAATTGGATGGTAGCTAGGTACTCACTGTGACAAGAGATACTGGGAGGTATATTACTGCGACGATCGACAAAGCTTTCACGGTCCTCGAGTCCTGCCGTGTGTTCTTAAGAATCATAGATATGGTCTGACTTTCGTATTTGGAGGTTTCGGCAATCTTTCTAATGTTTTCACTTGTATGAATCAAAGCCTCTTGGTTTCTATAAGCCAGTATTTGGACCAGCTTGTGAAAATCCAATTAGTGACCTGCCGAAGCGCGTAATAAGGTTGTTGGCAAACCTACCACATGTGAAACCCCACCTACGTCTGCCAGGAGAGTTTCCATACCCCGTAAGTGATCGCGAAAGTAACCTTGTAAACTTTGGATCGACAGAGTTATGCTGGGATCTGGCAGGTTATCGTTGACACGCCCAAGAACATCAACCAGATTGTGATACCCTGAAATTACTTCGAGACAAGATGAAATCGCCAAACAATCTTTACGCATCTTGACGAGCAGAGCTTGTACGTCTTGATAGTCTGAGAAGACGAGAGAAAAGTCTGCGTCCATTTTCACACCGACACTCGAAGAGAATGCCTTGTCTCTCTACAGGCTTATTAGTGCAACTGGTCTCCAAAATGTTGGACGATAAAATCCCAGAGATCTATACTAAATCACGGAGTGTATTCGACATATCATTGGCGTACGATCGCCAGTTCCTCTCGACGCTCCAAAAGACAGTCATCTGTACCAGGAGGTTGCCATACCACTGGTCTTCGGGGTATGGGTTTTGCAAAATCGTGCATATCCGCTCATAGAGATGAGATGAAGGCTGTAGCAAAATCCAAACGGACGTATGTGTCGCGGGGTTGTATTTCTGGTACACACCGCATTGTCGCAAAGACCAGCTATTTTCTCCCTCTCCCCTACTGTTGTGTTCGACGTGCCGCAGGCTGTACGCGAGCTCTACTCGGTAAGTCGGTTAATATCAACGGTTCGACCCTTTATGATGATTTGATGATTTTAGTTCACTCACCGACGCATCTATCCGACCCACCAGATGCTCCTCCCAGGCGAACATTCCAACAGCCAAACTTCTCATCGTCCGTAAGCTTGAAGCCAAAAGATATCACTATGTCTACGAAGAAGGGGAAAACTTTGAGATAGTCGGATACTTGATAGAATGCATCTTTTTTAACCTTGAAACGACCCCAGGTGCTCGTCTGGCGAAAGATACTGGATATCAGGATATTAGGAGGCCATTCCCATACAGTACGAATGGAGAGTCATACAAAAATGTGTCACCAGCGCACAGCCTCTCGTCCTAAAAGTTCCCATGGTCAGTATATTACATTAAATTAGAACATCAAAAACGATTAACATACGGATATCCATTCCTTTAGATCTTCGGAAGATCTGACATGATAGCGGAGGCGGCTATTTGATCCTTTAGAAACCAAATTGGCTCTTTCAAGGTCAGGGGAGAGTCTCACTTTAGATTGGTATTAGGGTCTTTAGGGCGAAAAAGGACCTCTATCTCTGTTCGATTTTGATGGAACAAGCGGCTCTCATGCGCTTGCAATACATGCCCCGAAAGCAGCCGGTCTTCGGTGACGACGGCCAGGTCCATCATTGGGGATTCAGTTAAGTTGGTCGTGGGCAGGTCTTCGGTTCCCCAGACGAGACCAAATACCAGCCAGCAAGGTTGTCTAAAAAAGCTGCTCAGGTGGATAATTATATGTATCTGAGAAAGGACATATCAAATTGAAAATGATTGACGGAGGCTGCCAGCCTTGTGGCTGCCTAGCCAGCCAGCCAACCAGCGTGTGCCACCAGTGCAGGGAGTCTCGCGGCTCCTTGGCTGCATACTGGACTATTCCGAAGACATATCTCCAAATCCAAAAACCAAAAAAGGTGTTTTCCACCTTGGATTTGGTCTACATGCCAGAGGCGCATCATGTCCGAATACAACTCTACCGTGATCGAATACGATGATTGTGCCGTCGACTGTCACGCCGACCTCATCAGCTTCCTTGGCGTCGTGCAAGGCTGCGGTGTAGAGCTGTTGCCCATCACCTGGCAGCCGGCTTTGGAGTTGCTCGGGGTGGGCGCAACCTCGAGAGTCAGCCAGTCGCAAGTTCATCGCCAACTCGGCTTTGCGTATAAGCGTATGAAGACGTCGGGCTTGCAGGACGTGGGCAGCGCCTACCAGCATGCCATCTCTGAGGTGCGAGCTTTGACAATGCCGCGCGTAAGAGCGCATCCCAACGTCGTGAACTTGGAAGGCGTCTGCTGGGAGGTCATAGAAATGACGGCGATCCCTGTGCTTGTGTTCCCCAAGGCAGAATATGGCAATCTTCGGACCTTTATGGAGTCCGGGCCTGGCCAAGCCCTGCCCCACTGCGGTCGCAAGTCGTTGTGCACCGACATCGCGAATGCCCTCATGGCACTGCACGAGTCTGGTGAGCTCTTGGATATCTACCCCTAGCCAATGGCCGGGATAATGATATGGTGGTGAATGACGGCTAAGATCTTTTGTGGCAGGCGTGATCCACTGCGACATCAAACCCGAGAACATCTTGGTCGACCGTACCGACACAGGACAGTGGATTGCTCGCATCTCAGACGTTGGCTACGCTTGTGTTGGTCTTTCTCCAGAAGAAGAGCTTCATGTGCCCCAGTCGCGACCGTGGACGGATCCGGAGTGGCATCGCCGCACTTGGCCCGTCACGGCCGTCCAGGCCATGGACATCTACTCATACGGAATGGTCTGTCTATGGCTGCTGCTTGAGGATAAGGTCCTGGCGAGTATGGGCGATAGTGGTGAGCTGGGGAGGCAGTCTTTTTTCGTCGAGAACGGTTCACCGTATACGCAGCTGGAGCTCTTGCAACGAGGTGGCCAGCTCACCACCATCATTAATCAGGCTCTAGATTATGCGATATTAGAAAGTGATTCTGAAAAGGGGAACCTGTCCCAGTTCTTCAACAGTACGCTGCTCGTGAATCGCGAGTCGAGGGAGCGAGATCTCCAGAAGTTAATTGCTCTTCTCTCAGAGCAAGGCCGGAGCGGTATGTATCCCAGGTTACCATGTTGACAGACTTACTGACAATGTTACAGTGCAAGACTCTGAAGAGGCAGATAGTGAGGAAAATGTGGCCTTCGAACCAGGTCATACCGACTTCCGTGTTAGTGATAGAAGCAAATGCATAAAGCTCCGTGCCGGACTGACAATAGAGCTCACGTAGATTGCAGCTTGCCATTACCGGTTATGCAGCTCCGATTTTCGCGTCCGGTTGACCATCTACGAGGCGCTCATATCACGCACGGATACGAAGGTTCACACATATTGCAAAACCTGTTCGAGTAGAGCAGCCTTCCAGCTGGCCATTTGCTATAGCCTAGGTCTTGGCGTAGCCCAAAGCGATGAGTCAAGCCGAAGCCGATTGGGATCGAGCGAACAGACACCCGATGAATTCGATGCTGAAATGGAATGCATCAAGTCGAGGGCCCTGGATTCAACGTACACGAAAAGCAGGTACAGATCGCTTTTTGACCAGGGGTTCATACATTGGGAGGATCTTCCTCGCCGGTATCAGGAAGATCGGGTCGTTTTGATCGCAGAGTCAACGTTGAGACGGGAGATATCTAGCATGGAAAAGGTCCTAGGGCCTAACCATGCAGCCGTGTTCCAGTTGAAAGCCGCGCTCACTTCTATCCTAAAAGAGAACCACAAACTTAGCGAGGCCGAGGCATTGCAGAAAGAAATATTCGATGGCCTGCAAACTGTATTTGGAGACGACCATGGAGATTCTATTGCAGCTATGGAGGCGCTGCGGGGCATATACTTGAAGCAAGACCGGTTAAATCAGGCCTATGATCTTGGCGAGAAGATTCTGACGCTACGTCTTTCAGAACAAGGCCCCCATCATCCATCATCATGGGTGGCCAGAGGGAATTTGGCAGAGACTGATCGGCTGCTCGGCAAACTGAGGAAGGCGGAACTAGAGCAGCAGCTGGTGGTGGAATTTTTTGAGCTCAATTTTGGTGATAGCCATGTGCAGACACTTTCGGCGAAATCTATGCTGGCTGCAACACTTCGCGACCAGGGACGCACCCAGGAGTCATTAACTCTTCAAAAGTCCATCAGTGCGCTCAAGAAGTCGACTTTCGGGTCCCATAGCACAGAATATCTGTCCAGTTTGGGTGAGCTCGCGATGGCATATGATAACGCGGGGCAGTGGTCCACCGCAGAGAAGAGATTTCTGGAAGCTCTAACAGAGCTACAGGCAAATGCTGGACAGGATGCCACACTAACTATCTTCTGGGAAAGACATTTGAGTCGTGCTTACGCAAAAAATGGTGACTACGAAATGGCCAAGAAATTTCAACTCATGGTTATAGATCGCCTTGAGGCTAACAAGGGGAAGAACCATTTTGATACCCTCACGAGGATGTTAGACTTAGCGGAATATTATGTCCTTAAAAAGAAGTCAACACGAGCCCTCAAAACTGTCTGCACAGTCCTATCTAGGCAAATTTCGGCACTCTTGGCTAGCGTTTCCGTTCCCGCACAGATCGCGATCGAGAAGTCCATCTCTCATATGACCATGGAAGATGGAAAGCTAGAAGAGCAAATTCCGCCACCGTTGTCCTTCAAAGACTTCAACAACAAGGTAGAGAACTCGGTAGCTTTGGATGCTCTGGCGATTTATAACAACTCGGCGGTGATTCTTGTCAAACTAGGACACCCAGAAAAGAGCTGGCCATTCATAATTGAGGTCTTAGATGGATATACTGCTATCTATGGCCCCGATGACGAATCCACGCTTGAGATTAGCAGAAATATGGCCGCCATACTCCACAAAATGGGTGAAACAGAGGCAGCAAAAACTATCCTCCAATCAATGCGAAAAAGGCAATCAAGTATGCACGGCACCGAGAGTGTAAAGTTTCTCCCGATTACTGAGGCGCTTGCTGCAATGATGGATGATCAGAATCGCCCCGACGCATCAATTCCTCTTCACGAGGAGGCTCTTCAGATGAACTTGAAGTTTCTTGGCCCCGTACATCCGAATACCTTGCAACGGATTCATTCTTTATCCTTGGCGTACCTGAAAAAGGAAGACTGGCCAAAGATTGAGAGCCTGAACTACGATCTTTTCTTTTCAGATGAGAATAGGGGGCCTGATCTAGATCCTGAAATCGTCTTATTGTCAGGATCACTCTTGAACAAAGCATACGAAGGGCAAAATGAGTGGCCCAAGTCAGTACGTGTAATAAAACAAATGATTCAAAAAGCCGAAGAAGCATACGGGCAGACGAGCACTCGAGCGCTGCTTTTCCGGGCCAGGCTGGCAACAGTACTAGTGCGGATGCATGAAATGGAGCAGTCCATTTCGATCTCAACAGATATTATGCAAGAACTGAGCACGACTAGGGGCCATTCAAATCACACTGTCGTCCTTGATACCTTGTCTTGCCTGGCAATCGACTATTTCGATCATGGGAGGCCGGAGGCGTGTGAAAAGTTACTCATGAAAGTTATAGAGGATGCTTCGGAAACGCTTGGAGCAGAGCACCGTATAACTCAAGTGAGCCAGGGGAATCTAGAAGGTGTTAGACGTGCGGTGGCAAGAGGCTCATGAGTCTATTATTCAGTTTTCAATAGGTGCTATCTGACGAGGAAGGAGGTTTCCTATTAATTTACTTAACCGCCACTGCAATATTATTACACTTTTAAGTATTATTATACCAACAAGGCGACAATTATAATTCAAACGATTATCTTTATTAAAAACCTTATCTTATATTAAATATAATTTATTTATCTTTCAAAGATAAATAAAGGAGGAGAAACTCATTGTGATTCAATTTATGCTCTTTTGAACAACCTCCTCGTAATGATTTATGTGGGTTTGGATACATCTCTAACCCTACTGCTCCTTCGAAACTGTATCACATCACCCTATCGTAACGCTGCTTCGAAGTACCAGTGAAGAAGGAGTAAATATAAAAAAAAATTAAATGATATTATTGCTGAATAGGCCATCATGGATAATTTGTGAATACTATTTAATTTTTCACAGCGTTCATACTCTGCTGCTCCGGAACCCTGGTAACCAACCCCCCCTTCCTAACCGCACTTTCCAAGTTCTCCAAAACCAACAACTCCATATCTCTTTGCGTCTCCCAAGTACTCGTCCCAATATGCGGCAACAGAACCACGTTCGGGTTATCCAAAAGTCCCTGATTAACCTTTGGTTCCTCCTCATAAACATCCAAGCCAGCACTAAACACCTTGCCCTCCTCTAACGCATCAACGAGTGCTTGCTCATCAATTAACTTCCCTCGCGCGGTGTTGACAATGATAACTCCTTTCTTCATAGCAGCGAATTCCTTCTTGCCAATCAAGCCCGTAGTTTCTTTCGTCAAACTGCAATTCAAACTAATAACATCGCTAGTCTTGATCAACTCTTCGAAGCTAACATATTTAGCACCCTGTTCGAGATCGGCAGAGAGACGAGAGCGGTTGTAGTATTGGATGGTCATGCCGAAGGCGCGGGCTCGAGCAGCGACTTCGCGTCCGATACCGCCCATGCCGATTATGCCAAGGACTTTCTTCTGGGGGTCATAGCCGAGTTGTGGGGATGGACCTCTCCATTTTGAGGCTCTGATTGCAGCGTAAGGGATGTGGATGCGGCGGAGGGCGCCCAGGAGGAGGAAGATGGCGATGTCTGCTGTGGCGGCGTTGACGGCGCGAGGGGTGTGGGATACTTGGATATCTAGTAAGGAGAGATTAGCTCGCGTAGAGAAGGCAATGGAGAGGGAGGGCAAACCTCGAGATGTGCAGGCTGCGACGTCGATGTTATCGTAACCAGCCCCGTTATGGCAAATGTATTTCAATGATGGCGGGAGTTTTGAGACGAGTTCAGCGTCGAAGGGACCTGTTAACTGGATGTTTTTAGCACTTTCCTCTTGTAGAAACGGGAATGGGAAAGCATACCGAGGTCGATTCATTACTTCTGTAGATCGCCACAACATCGCTGTAACTTCCATCTCCACAAGATTTCAGGAATTCCTCCCTCGTTTCACCAGTGAAAGTCTGGGCCGAAGTCAGCCGGAGAAATTGCAGAAAGGAAGGCAATTCATACCTTTAGCTCAGCGAAAGAACTGCATTCCTCCCATTCTTTCTTCACATGTGTGATTCCGCCGATCAGCAATACAGCTGGCTTCACCGTTTCCAGTGATGACGCAGGAGAGGCTGCTCCGGGCGAAGGGTCGGATGAAGAGGCGTTTGACATACTGATACAAAGACGATATGATACGAGGTGTTCTATCTGATGTAAAATCCCAGTAGAACCAAATCAACGGAAGGCGTACTGAGAATATAAAGAAGAAGGAGAGTTGCGAGCTCCACGTCAGAAACGCTGATCGCGGGGTACGTATCTGGCCCGGCATCTTGTCATTAACCTAGTTCCTCGGCTTTTCGGGGGGATATCGCCTCCGAGCCAATGCTTGAAGAGGAGATATTTCCTCTACCCGGCCGTAAACGGGAATTCGAAAAGCGTTTGCTTGCTTTTGCGGAAATGGGCAGGTGGAGGAGAAGAAGTTGCGGTGGGGTGGGGTCATTTGCCGGTGCGGTCGGTGTTTGACGGCATGTGCGGGGTAGCAATCCTTGCCAACGAACCCTCTTCCTACACCCTACAAAAACTTCAGGACGACCCACACCTTCCGCGACCTGCGAACTGGTGAACCAAGCAATTTTCTCTGCCGTGGAGCTTCAAGCGGGTACTAATGGTATACGGCACCGGCTATGGAGAATCAGGAGGCGAGTTCAAGCTGACCGTGCTGGAACTTATTGCTTCGACAATCGATCATGGAGACGATATTACGGAACGACTACAGAGCATGCAAGTCACTGACTCGAAGATAATGGACACCCACTTTCCGTGCCTAGTTCATCGAGTGGCTCAAGCCTTCTGCAAAGTTGTGGTCGATTGGTACTTTCCTGCAGGCGTCTGGAAGCGGTTCGACGTTCTGTACGTCGATAAGAACGAGTCGATGTTACTGGCGTTGTGATTGCGGGGATTAATGATCCTGCTCTGAATGTTCGGCAGTTGAAGTGTGGGACGATGATTGGGAGATATATATGGCAGACTGGAAGTCCAGGTATATACACAATTCCTAGGAGTTTGTCCCGGGATTAAACTCCCCTGAAAATGGCGCAGTGATGAAGGCAAGAGAGTCATACAAAGAAATTCATGCATATTATGAAACAGAATCGTGTTTTGAGCAACAAGAGGTTCCTGGCATGGAAGGAGAAAGCGTCAAAAGCTCAAGCTGACATTACTGGAACGTATTGCTTCGACACAGACACATGATCATGAAGACGACATTACCAACCCGCAGACAAGACTGCAGGGCATGCAAGGCACTGACTCGAACCAACCATGAACGACGACAACGAATTCCGCATTCATTATCCACGATCGGCTCTGGACGTTTGTGGCCATTGTAATATCAAGGATACCAATCGGATGAGGGCACCCCGCATTTAGATTGCCTGCAATGCCCTCGGATTATGAGTTGGCAGCGGTGCCTCTACTGGTCAGTCTTCAGCAATGGATGCAACGTCCGGCATCACCTGTGGCCTGTAGTTTGGCTGAAAAATGGCGTTTAAGAGGATTACGCTCACAAAATAAGGGTAAATCTGGAGAGCAGATTACTAAAAGGAAGATGAATCTATCAAATTCAAACCTGTTCTACATCTTCCCTACGACCCATTCTAGAGGTTATTGTCGACGTATACAAGCCTAGGATGCAAGATTTGTATCCGCTGAGCATCCCAAACCTGAACGAAAGCAGAGCACCATCTTTGGAGTCCGTCCCTGGCATATTCTGCACAAAATTCCACATCCTCAACACCATAAAGATGGAAAAGACGCAAATGTTGAATTCCAAATTTGGAACCAGACTGTCAAAGGCAGCTGTTCATGAGAGTGGTTTGTGGGGAAATTTAGCCTAAAGTTCCCGAATTGTGGGGTATAGAGCAGGGGTGATAAAACCAACGGTACAAGTGTACAGCCATTTGTACAGCCATTCCGACGGCAACAACGGATGGAGGAGCCTTGGATTATCATTCGTCAAAAGGAGAATACAGGCAGTTTGCCGGGTGCAGCACTAATACTTACAGGCTCAAATTTTTCCCGGAGCCAGATTCCGAGAGCATGATTGGTCGCTCTACCGTATTTTGACTTGGTTACTTAGTACACTTCAAAATATCAGCCATTGCCTTCACATATTCCTCACGATATCTTGATACATTAAACGCCAATTCACACTTTCTTCTATAAATAAAACTGCTTTCGGTGTCAGTGGAAGCCCAGTATCGGATTTTCGAAGGGCTGTGTTGAGATTAACTCTAAATGAAGTACCCCTGTGTTGTGAGCTAGACGAACAATTTTATATATATTCAGGCTAAATGAGGGCGAGGCAGACTTCTGGTGATATGTAACTTTATTTTAGAGTACACGCATTAAAAGACATTACATTTCTCCTTACAAGGCTCAGAATTTAGTACCCAGGAATAACTTTTGTTTCATCCAGACAGAAGGAAGACACTCTGCGATAACCAGTTGTAACTCCGATGAGAATATTGCAGCTAATGCTTTTAAAACTGGTAAATGTTTGTCACTAATTTATTTAAAAAGAAGTTGCGTTACACCCAACACGACTCCCACTAATCGTGATATCGTCATACCAGAAGGTGTTGACATCGTTACCGTATGACTCCCACCCGAAGTAGACAGCTGTAATATTGGGGATGATGGAGCTCCTTTGCCACTGGTCTGCATTAGCATTTGCGACACCCGGCTTTTCTGTCAGACCAGCAATAGCGTTTCCGTTCAACCAAGTCTCAATGCTTCCGTCGGTGCCCAGGTGATATTCGAAATATTCCCAGGTACCGGTGGGAAGTGGGACAGAGGTGGCAATGCCTTGAGGGGAGAGGTCAGGAAGGGTCACATCGTCGGATTCGCGGTTGTACATCAGGATTTTGCTCTGACCACCGATGCGAAGATGCTTGTCGGTGCCTTTGGGCGGAGTCAGGCATGGTGATGAAGGAGACGTGAGAATCGGTGAGGGCATTGGTGGCTTTGCTGGAAAAGGGCAGATGTCAGCATGCCTTTTGGTCCTGAGAATACTTCAAAGTCCTATGTTACACCTCTAATGCCAGGGGAACTTACAGCCAAGTCCTGACGTGAACATCGCCACTGGAGACTTTAGTGGTTCCGAAGAAAATGTGCCCACAGAAGCCACCTGTACCATCGACTCTGATTGAATTCTTGCCACTGTGGGCAGTGGTGCTGTCCAGAGTGATCTTACCACCCTGATTACAGTCAGGCGCATAGATTGGCCATGCTGTTTGATTCCATCCACTTTCGAAGTTCTCAGAGACTTGGGCAAAGGAGAAGGAGAGGAAAGCAAGGGCGAGGAGTTCAGTTTGCTGGAACATTATTGCAGATGTAGGTACTGATGAGAATGCAGCTGAAGTCTAGGAGAGGTCCAGTTCAAAGTATTTATATTTCTAAAGTAATATCTGAACGGATTTCTCGGAGGCTGGTGCCGCTTTTGCTAAATCTAGACTGTCCGAAGAAGAGTTTCTCAGACCACGAGGATGTCTGATTTAGCTTAATTAAATAACTTGTGGATCCCTCATACTATATAATATATATGCCAACCTAACGTAGCCAATCTGTCCAAACCATGGAGAATTGGTGATTTCGCTTAAAGGCTAAAGCTCACAACACTTAAAGAGCTTAAATCCACAAGTAGTCTATGACGAACGAGAAACACGTGAACAGACTGAGAATTCTTGAAACACAAACTACAAAATCAAAGCAAAGAGAGATAGGATAATCTAGTGTTTTCCCAGATGCTCCGATGTGTTCAGAAAAGACGTTAAACCCTCCATTGGTCTGCAGATCGGACAGTGAAATGTGTCCAGATCTCTGATAATAGATTCCGGCTTACTGAGTACTGAGGATCCTAAAAGGGATGAATGCACAGTATATGTAGCTGGAATGCAGTCATTGTATTGATGCAAGTAATTGAGTAAAGAGCTTATATTCATGAAATTTCCTGTTAGAATTAAGAAATCTAAGGCTTGATACGTAAGCTCCAGGAGTATTTATTTTTGCTATTAATCACCCTACTCTAGTGTAAAATCATCAAACAAAAGCATTTGACCCAGTACAAGTACTCGCAACATCCACACTGACCGAAATCGACATTGACGTGCTTCCGTCAGGGACAGGACCCAAAAATGAATATTGCACAAATCCCCCCATTAGGACACCAAAAACATTGCACTGAGTGACTATGCAAACCAGTAAGCTGCAAAGCTGGAGAGGAGGAGTCACCCACCATAGCCAGAAGGACAGGGTGAGTTGTTGATGAGGACATATATTCGCGGCTTGGGATAAAGAAAAACTAAAGGGACTGTTGAGGCTGAAGGTAGGACCGATAAAATTTACGGGCCTAGAAGTACAAAGATTGGTTAATAAGCTTGAGTAGCTGTGTTGAGCATGGATTCAGGGATGGATGGGGGAAGTCGCAATGAGGACTGACAGGCTGTTCAATCCGCTGTGAGTGTATGTGGGGCCAACATTGGTATACACCTCGCAAAACGTTCCTTCAGTGTAATTGCTCACGATTTGCTATGGCGCACCGTAGATTCCACCTTCGAAACTAGAAAGTGGTATTGGCCATTGACGTTATACTTTACGGCGGTCCAATATTACCACGACTCATTTCTAGAATTATTGTAATTAGTAGAATTGACGGTAATGATCCAATTAAAGACTGTACTCTGACCCTTTTACTATAAAATAGTTAGAATGTGGCTAGCTGTGAAAGTGTTGCACCCGAGTTTTGGTGTAAAAATGCGGTTCGCTTAATAGCAGTTGGCTAGTACTGTAGATATCAGCCATTCAGAGACACTCCTTATCGGCACTCACTGCGCCACCCGGGTACGAACTCTTGGGGCGAGCAATCTCTCAACCCCTTGCCAAGCGGAAGGGACTTTCCAATGTAACAAAGGTCTAAATTTTAGCGAATGCTACTCTAATTTCAGGAGCAGGATCTGCGTTGGAGCCTCGGACTCCGAAGCTCGGAGGTCTAGTCGAGAAGAAATTGGCAGAATTGAACCCGTTTTGGTCTCCAGAAGTGGATCAACAGGCCTGTATTCCGGTACGCTGCAATGAATCAATCACTCCACTCAAACGGCTTGCACTATTCCCCGGTTCACATGTTAGTTTATAAGTGCGGCATCAAATCAGGAGACTCCATACGTATTTGGTGTGATATCTGGTTCATTGAAAAGTGCCTCTTGGTTCAGATGAAGTAACGTCTGAATCTTGGAGGAGGCTGCCATCTGTTCCCTCTGTCTTTCTTTCTTCCTCGCGGGAAATCCACCTGGAGGGATCAATTTCATAGTTCCAGACTCCTGGGAATAGTAAGTGCCGAATGTAACATCCTGCACATGTAGGGATTGTCAAATTATTTTGGTCACCCAACGGCGAAGTTCGATCCGCACAGACGAGAGGCGTTTTGAGTCAAGAGTTCGGTACAGTCTAGACCCTGTTGGGACGTTTGGAAAATCCAACTCCAGCCTGCAATCGACGTCATGGGCTGTTCCTGGAATTTGGGATGGTCAGATTCTTGAGGACCCGAGGACAGACATACTAAATTTCAACGTGACATCAAGTGCCAAATTATGCTGCGCCACCAATGTGCGCGCCAAGTAGTAGACCGGAGGTTCTATATACGAAGGCATATTCAACTTCTCTCTCTGATCGGTTTGTTCTCTAAACAATTTCAAATATCTCACCTACTCCTTCACTCCCCAAGCTATGATCGTTCCAACAATCCTCCTCCCGGATTTGGAGGCCAATTGGATGTGGCCGCGTCGAGTGAATCCCCACACTCAAAATATCAAGCAGGAATGCTTGGAGTGGGTCGCATCATTTGGAGCATTCACACCAGAAGCACAGAAGGCTTTCGACAAGTGCAACTTCAGTAAGTCTAGACGTTTCTAATTGGGAAACTCTCTGAACAATTCATGCTGAAAACCAAAAGATCTCCTGGCAGGTTTGTCATATCCATGGTTAACGATGGGTAAGTGGCTTTCTTTCCAAAGCAAAAATAGAGTACTTGCTGATTGCTTGACTTTGGATCAGGCCAACTCAGATCCGCATGCGACCTTATGAACCTATTCTTTATCTTCGACGAGCACTCTGATAAGTGTGAAGCGGACGAAGTATGGAACCAAGTCGATATCATCATGGATGCTCTCCGCCATCCTGACAAGCCTCGCCCTGAAGGGGAGTGGATTGGCGGTGAGGTTGCACGACAGTGAGTTTCCATTGAATTCTTTACCTCCTCACAATACTTTGAGACATTGAGTAACAATCACCATAGATTCTGGTCCCGCATACTCAAAATCTCCACTCCAACTTTCCAGAGCCGGTTCCTCAAGACCTGGGAAGAGTACTTGCGTGGAACTGCACAGCAGGCAGAAGATCGAAGCAGGGCGCATATCCGTGATATCGCTAGCTATCTGGAAGTACGGAGACGAACAATCGGAGCAAAGCCATCATTCAATATCCTAGAAATGGATATGGATCTGCCAGATGAGGTCAAGTACAATCCCACCATCCTGGAGCTAGAGTTGCTTGCTATTGATCTGACCATTATTGCAAATGTAAGTAGCTGGTTTTTTTTTCTCCATATGGTTGGAAGAATATCTCTCTAAATTCAGATCATTATAGGACGTTCTCTCGTACAACAAAGAGCAAGCTTCCGGTGATGACGAACATAATCTCATCACCATCGCCATGAAAGAACATAATACGGACGTTCAGGGGGCCATTGATTGGACATCAATGTTGCATGCTGAGATGGTGAAGAGATTCAACGAGCTATATCGGGAGATTCCTCGATGGGGCGGCCCTCTGGACTTGGATGTCCAGTCGTACATGAATGGCATGGCACAGTGGGTAGTTGCAAATGTTCAGTGGAGTTATGAGAGTGAGAGATATTTCGGGAAACAGGGTCTCGAGGTTAAGAAGACGAGGATGTTGTGTCTCTTGCAGAAGAATTCGAAGTTGAATCGGCATGGGGGGATTGGCCCGGTTGTGGTGGATGATGTTTTGCTGTAGTGCCAGGGTGCAAATATTGATTTGGAATTTGTGGGTGGGATGTACGTGTGTTGAAACTTCCATTGCAATTTCTTGACTTATGGCTCTGCTAGAAATAGAGTACTTTATTATATACGTTTTCTCACATGTACTGGGCTCAAAGTGGCAGATAGCTCTTCTCGTACAAATCGTTATGTAGACAGACAAATATGGCACAAAGCATGAATTGTATATATTTCACTCCTCAAGTGGTTTCAGTCTTCCAAAAACACATTCCAACATGCTCACATCTCTCCGAATCTCGATTTATACAAATACATACAGATCTAAAATTTCGCGAGCTGCTCTTCAATCTTCGCCCAATGACCCTTGTTCATGTACCCCGACAACCAGTAATTCCCATCATTGTCCTTTCCGATAATGGGGAACCCATTGGGGAGAATCAATCCAAACTGGTTATTCTGTATATATGAAGGCCTTCCAGACTTGCTCCCAGACTCTTTACCAGGCGTCACAACTGCCGCCGAGAAATCGGTTTGAAACAGACCCGCTTTGGACCAATTTGAGAAGGTGATCATGTGCATGCCACGATTACCAAAGAACGGCGGCAGCTTGCCCGATGATACGCGCCACATGGCTGCGAAAGCCTCAACCTGCGCACGAGTTCCGAGCTCCTGGATAGCATGTCGGATGGCAGAAGCCACGTAGCTGAGCGGCTTGTCGACAATTTCATGTGCAGGTAACAGCACATTAAGGAAACCGATGGCGTTCGACACATATGGACCATTGTTGCTCAGTAACAGGTCCTCAGCCAGGGGTTTGCGTAAGGAATAAGCGTTATTGAGTACAACAGTCGTCTTCGGAGACAGATTTGAGATGGCCAAGCGTGTCCACCAGGCGCAGAGAACGTCACCTTCAGTGAGAAAGGTGCCCATTTCAGGGTTCTGCTTGATATCTGCGAGTGCGTCTTCACGAAGCTTCGTCACGAAAGGGCCAGGGACACACACCATGCGGTTCTCCTGGCTTTGGAAAAAGTCCAAGATGTTGCTGATGCCGTATTGGGCTAGTCCGAACATTGACAGGCGCTCGCCTGCGAGCTTGTGTGGCTCTGTGGGATTCTTTCCCAAATCAGCCAGTGGATCAACATCAGTGCCTTGGGGAGAGACGATCTCATCTAGCCGTCCCTCAAGCATTAGGATCCAGGCATCCAGAAGAGCTCGTTTCCCCATCGCATCCATTAGGGTGTGGGGCCAGTCCAGGCAGACTAGGGTCTTGTCTTTGAACGACACAATGTGAAGGCCAAGCTGCGGTATATCTGTATTCAAGTAGTCGTCCAACTTTACTGGTCCGCCTTCGCATTGGAATAAGCTACGGAACTCGTCAGGATCGCACACAATGTCCGGTCGTGATGATGGCTTGGGAAGACGTGCCGCAACAGCATGATCCATTGCGTCCACATTGTGTACAGCATGAGAGTAGGACAGCGCCGGGCGGTCTTTGTTGAATTCAGCCGGAATATGGTACTCGAGCTCTCCTTTAGCCTGTTCATGTTTCGATATCAGAAAAGTGCTAAATAAAAGGGGTGTTCGCTTCCTGCTTGAACTGCCTTACATTACGTCGCAGTCGAGCGCCAAGTTTCTGCCAGCCCTCTCTCTGCACCAAGGCTTCCAGACTAGATCGAAGCTTTTCGGGGTCTAGAACATCGTCGAAAACGAACATAGAATATAAGATAAAAGCTCGCCAAAGTGGAGTATCGTCAAAAAAGTTGAGTGGAATGACGGCGTCTGTCGGCACTCTGGCCGGGGCGGCGGACCCGAACATGTTGAATATGTGAATCTTTGCCTCAATAGCGTTGAGAGTTCAAGGTGCGTATAGGCTATGTAGGAGATGGTTGATGAGATCAGATGAGGAAAATGAGAACATGCTGAAAAACGAAGATACTGGGTGGACGTCGGAGGTCGGAGGAAACCCCAGTCAGTGCATTGCGATTCAATCTCAGCCTCTCAGAACCCCTGATCGCTCGGTGAGGGTGTGATGGATCTTCGCTGCATGACCACTGGCCTATTTTGAGCATAAGGGTGCTATCTCCAATTTAGAAACGCCTTTCTTGCCCCAAAAGATGAGAATCCAACGGCACAGGTCTGTGGCGTAGTCACGCACCGGATGTTTTAATCCTTAAGACATCCTCATCTTTGATCTTCAGTCTTATACTTCTGGGTACTGCAGTACTACTCCTCTCTAGAAGTTTGCAACTTTTACCGATTAAGTTTTCGGGAGAGGAAAACTCCTATTCTCATTGTCGGTTCCGACCATCCATCCGCAGAAAATCTAATGTCTTATTACTTTCTCGGGGGAGGTAACCCGGAAAAAAAATCCTTGCGTTTGATCCACACTTTCAGCCTTCCTTCGCCCCTCGAGTCGGAAGGTAAAATCGGACAACATGTGCCCCTGTGAACTTCCACCGCCTCCTGACCCGCCTTCCCCGGGCGGTCAAAGAAGTCTCCGTATCGAGACACTCAACCAACCTGACGGGATTCTCGACTAATTGTTTAAGACATTGTGGGAAAAAGCAAGCCATGGAAGATTTTGGAAATTGGATTTCCAGGGCAACAATACCACAATAAGCCAGAGTTTCTACAGTACTCGTGCAACCGAAGGATTCGTACCCTTGACGGTGGATCCTTCCCGTTTAATTTTCCGAGTTGAAGGCGGACAGGCTCCATATGCCCCATGAAGGCTATCAGGCCGTTTGAAACTTTTCGCTTGCGGCACAGCAACTTTTGGTATCCTGCTTCCCAATCCCTGAACAATTCGCATAGAAGGAGTGAAAACTCTCTATCAGTCATGCAGGGCCATGCAGTTGATCGCAATCTTCCGATTGCAACTTTGGTCCAGGGGCTAGCGGCTGGCAAGCTTCCGAACCCAACTCTGATCAAACTGATCACACTCGTTCTTCACTTTCGTCAAGATGATCAAGTTGGTTTAACACTCAAAAAAAATCCTTCTCTCGCTGGTTCCATTGACCAATTTACACTCTCTTACTATCTTCTTTCATACAACGCTCAACATGAGTACGAATTCCTCTCAACCCTCCCAGGCCGAATTGGGGGCTGAGCTTTCTGCTGCAGCCTATGCACAACCCCCTATCAAACCAGAAGGTCTGGCGCTCAGACTCATCATCGTCATCTGGGTCACAGCCATCATCGCCACCATAGTCGTTGGACTGAGGGTATATGTTCGAGCGTGGATGCTGAGAAGAGCGAAGGTTTGGGGTTGGGAAGATACGTTTGCTGTCTTGGGTTATGTAAGTCTTCAGTTCCCTGATAGCCCAGGAAAAACCAGCCACCAGCAAGATTTCTTGGCTCCTTCCTCAGACGCTTCTTAAGAGAAGACTGACTTTGCACTGCCTGGAATCGCTCATGGCAATGGACTGATTCCCGATTTTTTTAGCTTGCGTTTCTGTGTAGTTCCATATTTGCCATCAAGGCCGCCTACTATGGCCTTGGGACTCGAGACTCTAGCTTGAACACCTTCCTCATGGTACGATGCGCAGAGTACTTGCTTTACTCGGAAGTGGTATATGGTGTATCAATGCCGCTCATCAAGGCCTCGGTTGTTTTCACCCTGTTGCGTATAACGACTGAGAAGAAGTACCGCTGGTCACTCTACATTATGCAGTTCATTGCGACCGTCATGGCAATCGTGGGAATTTTGGCTTCACTGCTTTACTGCAAGCCAGTCAAGGCTTATTGGAACCCACTGCTCGGCACCTGCGGCAACTTCATGACGGTTGTCAAAATTGGCTACGCTTGGACGGCTGTGGGCATTTTCACCGATTGGGCATACGCTATCATTCCATACTTGATTGTGCGCAAGCTACAGATGTCCGCGCGGAATAAGACCACCGTCATGGTTATTCTAGGGCTTGCTGCTATCGCCAGTACCGCTACCATTGTTCGTGCGCCTTACTTACAGTTCTATCTCGTCACGAAGGACCGACTCTGTAAGTGACACATTCCCTCCATTCTATTACTATACCTAAACATCACTAATCACAATTAGACTGGAATGGGTATATCTCTCTTTGGTGTCAACTCGAGAGCGGCATCGGTCTCATTGCTGCATGTCTCCCGGCCCTCCGCAAGTTGTTCACCAGATATTTTGAAAGCAGTCGCAATGGATCAAACGCCAAAAGCAAGCAGTATATAGCTGGGAGTAGAAATATCATTGGCAGCCAGACGCCGATGGACAATCTGTCCCCCACTGGAAAGACCACTGTATCCATTGGCAAATGGAAGCGACTTGGGGATGACAATTCAAGCACAAGTCACATCATTCTCCACGAGACGAATGTGACTGTCGAGACCGAGAGCATGAACGATGAGGAAAAGCAAATTCGCGGGGTGTAAGGAAAGATGGTTGTTGGCCAGGACAAATTTGTACATTAGAATTCACTACGGGGTGGACTCGAACTCCTTAAACTAGAATGTATACGTTCATCTTGGCAGTCCATTGCTTATTGCCAATTGGCCCTTTCAATCATTGATTAAAACATCAATTCATTTACTTCGAAAGTTCAGTATGAATGAGTGTATTCAAGCTTTTCTTGTTCTGCTTACAAGTTCATGAGAAGACTTAATAGGATGATAGTGCTGACTGTTTCGCATGGCCGAGATTCATGAAATTGAACGCTGCGCTCAACAAACCAAATTTATGGGCGCGTATTGTCAGCTACCGCTATTTAGCTTCTGTTGCGGCTGTGAGCATTTTAGTTTGACCTAGTTGATAGAATGTGGTGGACCTCTTACAGTGACGCTATGCCGTGGGGACTGCACTGTGAATAAATTCTTTGATTTGGCAGGATGGTAGGGAAAGTCCCCGGGAAAAGGTATATTTAAATGAAATGCTGTTCTTCCAACCCACCGCAGAAGCCCAGGTTATTCCAAGTCGTTGGAAATCTCATCAATCGCCCATCGACTCAGCTCCGACTTTCACGTCTCAAGAATACACTAGCCCACAACTCCCAGCAGATATCAAGCACTGCAAAATGTACCTAGCACGGTCCAAGAAGCACACAAAACCCCTTAATCTACTCCATTTCCTTGTTGTCAAAGACCATTTTATCGTCAATCTTAAACTCTTTGTCACTTCTTCATCTACAACCTTAAAACTTCGACACTTTTCAGAGCCAAATCACAGGTATCGATCTAGATCTTATCCCTAAAGAGGACTTCAGCTCGATCTCCACCGCCCTAGGATGTTTAATTTATTCACTGAACAAGATACATAGCAAGAGCCTAAGGCTTCGAGTTGATAGCATCTGTGGATTTCTTGGCGGAACAGGAAATTTTACGGTTACTGATTCGTTATTTATCGTCCTTTGGTCAAAGGAAGGGAGTGCCGAAAAGAAGTCTGTGGGTTCACATTGCTGGCTTGGTTGGGATCGGAAAAGGGATTGACCAATTGTACCTGTTGGGATACGGGAGACTTCGAATACTCAGATTTTTGTAAAAATACTCCGAAAAAAATGCCAAAACATAATATGGATAACGGAAAGAGACTCCGTAGCTGGAGGAAAACTTTTACTGCAATGTTCAAAACTAGCCTATCTTCTAATAGTTACCAACCCCTGCTATGACTTCCAAAGACATGTTTAATACTCATCTCGATATTCAAAGCGTTTTCTGAGTATCAATTTGGGCGTTATATAATATGAGAACTGGTAGAATACTTGACTTGATGACAAAGAATAAAATGGAAACATGAGCTCAGTGAGATTAACTTGTCCACACCAATAGCAGGTTCGGCAGGCGGGCAATAAGGTTAGCCTGCAAAAAGGTAAAACAATTTGCCGAGTTCTTAAAGCAGGATTCCCTGGAATGAGGCTCACAGGGAACCACAAGAGGATTTCTATCATCTAAATTAGAATCCAAGGACCCAATATGCCGTTATTTATGGGGATGAGATTGAATATGTAGACTTCGATTATATGGCTCGCGTAGGGAGAGTAAACTTGCTCAGTATTTGGAACATCGCAAATGCACCTGCTAAGCCGACAAACTTTACATTAGATGTCAATATTGGGTTCTTCGCGTGCTTGCAACAGAGACAGAGCTCTTTCCTGGGCAGCAGCCGTATAGGGACATGTGCGTCTTGTAATAAAATCCTCAAAGTCAAAGAGACTAGGCTATTATTGGCTACTTTTAAACGTAGATGTGCAACGAAATGGAATATCAGGCCGTTAGTGGTCCGTTGAGAGATACCCGAGATGTAGATATGCAACGAAAAAGGGTAGAGAGTTTTTATTGGCCGGCTAGAGGTACCCCTCTAAACGCAGATGTGCAACGAAAACGAATCCAGAGCTGTCCTTGGTAGGTAAAAGATACCCCTTTAAATGAAGATGTGCAACGAAAGAATAGAATAAATGGGCTTGTTAGAGGGCCCCTTTAAACGCAGATATGCAACAAAATAAAGCTCCTCATATAACAGAGGGGAGCATAGACATATGCGTATTGCAACAAAAACAAAGACAAGGAGCAGTCTTACAAGTCCTGCTGATTTTTTGGAGAATATCATCAAGCTTTGCTGGAGTCGGGAGCCTGTGAATTCATTGCTTGATTATTGTGAGATTGTTTGGCGGGAAATGTCTAGTCAACAGGTAAGTTTGTGGTAATTTTTGTATTAATGTAATCTAACATGCACCAGTGGACACATAAGTTGAATGTGGGAACTCAAAACAAGACTCGGCTTCTAATCAGTAAGCATAGTGCGGTGTTCGGATTAGTGGCTGTTGGCAAAAATGGGACAAAGAGTCCTGCCACTTACTCACTGGCTGTGGAGCCCGAGGATTTCGGTTCTTGATTAAAATGTTTCAATTGACAACAAAGGGGGGGTGTTAAGCGAAGACGTAGGAAAGCAAATGATTTTGCCAAATTTTTAAATGCGAAGAACAAAATTTATAGAACAGCACATAATGAATTATAAGTTTCTTAAGCTTTGAACCTTTCTTCCTTAATTAGCAGCCCCAACAGATATTTGCTAGCAAATCTCTCCACTCTCCGACCACCTCACGATGGTGAAAGGAAGTCACCACCACCACCATAAGAAGCAGGAAGATATGAAAGTTAGTGAGCACCAAAAATCCGGTCTCAAGCCAGAAAGCCACCAGCAAACTCGATCTTCTCATTTTGCACACTTGGATGACCATAATCCTGGTGAGACCAACCATCGACAGTTCCTTGACGATCTACCCAACCCAAAACCCAGCCGTTACCACCCACAAGAGCTTAGCTACCTTTTGCAGCAGAATGCCAATAGACGCATGTCCTCCCAGCTCTCAGCGACCGCCATTCATATCTTGCGAGGAAGGGTCCCCAATTGTGAAAGCGAGTCCGAAGTCCACGAACTCATGGAAGTCTGGCTCTCAGTCCTCGACGAAATTTTCTTCTTCCGCAAAGTAAAGCCGTATCTCACTGGTGGAATCGGAGATTACCACAAACCGTACAAGCACATCGAGGGCCAGCATAATCCAACAAAAGCAAGAATTGAGGTTAATACGGCGCACTGGGAATATCGACCCCAGCGAGCAGAGTATCATTTCATTAATACCTTACTCCATGAGATGTTACACGCGTTTTTCGCTGTTTTCACTTGCGAGCGGAAGCGCTGCTGCTATCGAAAAATGCGGAAAGACCCGGACTGGGGCTATAAGGGGCAGGGACATGGATCGGCCTGGTGTAATGCGATGATAAGCATCCAGAGAAATTTTGAGGAAATGGTCCGGTGGCATGTGGACTGTGGAATGGCAGCGTCGGTCATGATGGAGATGCAGGATAAGAGACTGGCGTGGTAGCCGATAGAGGCGCAGTTGAGGAGATGGGGCTTATGGGGTAAGACTGCCATGAATCTAATGTTTAACGAGGAAACAAGCTTCATTCGTGCTGAGTGGCCGAGTGAGGATTCAGAAGATGAGGATACAGAAAAATGGAATTCAGAAAATGGGAATTCATCAGATGAGGATGATGATGTGGATTCAGAAGAGGACCATCGAGTCCATCGGCATCGTCATGAGGTACCTGAACGGATGGTTTTGTGTTCGGTTATGTGATAACAAAACACATTCTAGTCGTACTTCCCTCGATACCTCCCTTGCAGAGAATTAGGGAGCCACTGCCTCACAAAAGAGAAAGCAGAGGCTTACTATTACAATTCACCTATTTTCATTAATTTTGCCCGAATTTCCGTAAAGTAGTCTAGCAAAAATGCGGGAGAAAACATCGTACAAAGTATGATATACACGTGATAACTTTAAAAAGTGAAATTTATACTAAAGAATCAACAATTAGAAATAGAACGATGAGGATTAGAGTTATATTACTTGAGAACAAAGGGTTATTTTAGGTGATGAAGGCCAAAGAAACAATGAATTGTTATCTGCTCTCTCTGTCCCAGAATAAAGAATATACATATCAGAAAGCAGTGAAAGAATTTAACCAGAGTCTTTGGAGTTTGAGGCTTACAGTGAGAAGTTAGGTCAGATTGTGAGTTTTTTCACAGACAAAATGGCCTGGTGGTAAGCTCTTGGATGAAAACTCTCATTGAACTTCGAAGTGGAACCCGAAGAAGAATCCGCAGAGGACTCCGATGGCGAGGATTATTCACACCATTGCCTTCATCATCATAGACGTCTTCATAATCAAGCCGAGATTAGGGTTTCACCCTGTAATATCAGGTGATATTACCATGTGGAACAGATAATAGAGAAACATTGAGTAGAACAAATTAATTCTATAATTTCAAAAACTTGTAAGAAATACTGAAATTTTAATTCTACAATATATCCAAAAACAACAATAGGGTATAAAGCTCCCATCCATCTAGAAAACCATTTCGCCCTTACTCCATAAAACCTTCCAGCAGAACAAGTCTAAGAGTCTAGTTCAGACAAAAAAAAAATGCATCCAAGGAATGACTTGCTCAGGTCTCCCTCCATCCGTGCTCTAAAGAAAGAAAGCTCCAAAGAAAATAACACTAGTAAATATCGTAACCCCCGAGTACTGCAGCTCATGCCAAAAAGTCTTCTTCGAGTACCGCTGCTTCTTCCAATGTTCCTTGGGCCTCGCGATCCCCGTCTTGGGATCTCGTTCTAACAGTTCCTCTCTATCTGGCATGTTGGGCGGCCAGATCGCATACCTGATTGGCTCAAAGCATGCCGTGATGGAAAGTAACCACAACATGGGCGGCCAGAATGCATGCGTCAGCAAGTAAACGTACACCTCATGAACTGAGGATGATCGCTTGACGCCTATGACTGTGGAATAGATAACAGCAGCGAGGATGAAAAGCACGTAAAGGAGGTGTAGATAGACGTCGCAATCCCAGAGAATGACTTTCAGTCTTCGGTACAGAGGAGCACGAGTCCTTGGGTCCCGCTCATTTAATTCGGACTTCACGGATCCGGAAGACGAGAACCCCATTGCCTTTCCGCCGAGCCAGGTTGGCAGGATGAACGAGCGAACGATGGTCATGGCGTGGTACGGAGCCATCCATAACTGAGCACCTGAATCTCTTTGTGCGAGTCTGTATCCAGATGGAAGGTATGTAATCCACTCGTTCAATCTTGTGAGCACGAGCGAGGCGAAGCAGAGTCGGATTTGCCAACGTAATTGGTTGTTTGTAGTGTAAGCGACGAGCTGACCGCCAGAGACCAGCACGATTGGAATTGTAAGGAGTGCGATAAGAAGAAAGATCTTGAAGAATGCATCGATGGCAAAGACGAATGATGAGAGCCGGGCGAAAAAGGACATTCTTCTCGACAAGTCGCCGTAAAGGCAGAACTTGAGCTTCAAGGTGGTTTGAAGTGTGCCGAGCGTCCAGCGGGTCCGTTGCTTGAGGTGCCCGGTTAGGGTGTCGGGGACAGTGCCATATTGGAGAGCTTCGTGGCAGAAGGCTGTCTTCCAGCCGGCGCCAAGAAGGAGTAATGAAGTGAAAGTGTCTTCGGCAAGGGAGCCCACTGGCCAGCCACCAATTGAGTTCAGTGCTTTTTGGCGGATAGCGTATCCTGAACCTGTACACCAAGCTACACCATTTGCGTCCTTTGTGGGTTCCATGACATGGACGAATGTATCGAGAGATTGGACAAGAGGGTCATTTTCAGGGATGTTATAGAATAGCTGCAACATGGTCAGCAAAAGAAAGAGGCAACATAGGACAAGGGACTTACCTGAGGTGGGCAGACCAGTGCCATCTCGGAGTCGTTGATCATATGAGCAATGATAGCTCTCAACCAGTCAGGTTCGGGAATCATGTCTGCGTCCAAAGCGGCAATGAACTCTCCTTCGCCACCGGGCAACTTTGTCACGAAGTCGGTTCCGCCGGTCAAGTTCCCTGCTTTGAAGTGATGAGGGACACCCTTGATCTTGGTACGAGCGTGGTAGTACAGGTTGGGGTATTCTTGGCTGAGATTCTTAATTGCTTTCTCCAACTCTGCATCTTTGCCATCGTCGAGAACCACGACTCTAAACCGGTCTTGTGGATAATCGATCGCGCATGCAGCACGAGTTGTGTCGAGAACAATGTCGACATCCTCTTTGCAGCACGTAATGAACACGTCAACCGTAGGCACTTTCTCGCCAACTAAACGGAGCTTGGGACGACTTCTGCCTCGGAAGGAGAGCATTTGATAAAGTTGATGTAGGAGTGCAGGGCCTGGATGATGTTAGGCATGAAAGTGTGAGGAAATAAAAAAGACAAGAGACTTACATGCAACACAACCTTCCGCAGCAATGAAACCCCAAGCCATTATATACGTTTTATGATATGCGCGTTGAGCGTTGATTGTACAATGAATTCGATATCCATAGTAAAGAAAGTATGCTGCGACAGTAAAGAATGTGAAAAGTGGTGAAAGGCGATACAACTTCCTCTTCCATGGCTTGAGAAGGTCGGCATCGTCGTGTTTGTTTAGCGTCTCGATGGTGTAGGTATCCGGGTCAAAGTGTGTCTTGAATGACCACACGCTCTTTGAAACTGCTCCCAAATTTATCTTATAGGGTGTGTCGCCGAGAACGCTTTCTGGGTTTGGGGTTGGGCAAGCTGTTGAACCTTCGAAGTCATCGATTTCAGATGTGAGAGATGTTGTAGAAGAACCGCACAGGAACGCTGGTCGAGGATACCGAGGTAGATTGGTAGTAGAGTCGTGACTAGCATTCAAGAAATATGTTGACGAGGAAGCTGACGATGATTGATCATGGAGCGTAATAGAGGGGCTGGGAAGAGGTGAAACCGGTCGACTGGACACAGGTTGGGATTGGCCATTTGGAGTGCCTTGCTGCAACCGTGGTGGGAAAGAAATCATTATAAAATAGTAGAATAAAGTACAAATATAGAAATAGAAAAGTGAGTGAGTGTGAAGCTGATGGTTAATGAACAATTCGAAGGATCTGTCGAGGATTTTAAATAAGACACCTACCTGCAGAGGTTTCTCGCCCCATCGGATATATGAGGAGTAAAACAACATAACGGGCCTTGGATGCCAGAACGGTAAGGCAGTGCCGGCCAGACTGCCCTCTACAAATTCAAATCATCTCGAAAAGAACAGAGCAGTGGGCTAGCATCAAAATTGCAAATCATCTTGAAAGAGCAGAGCATCTGGACCAGGATTAGAAAACAACAGAAGACTAACAGTTCAGGCTATGGCGTATTCTAGACTGCGATCTGGCCGTAGCCTATGGCTTTTTTCTGCGAACAAAGTCGGGGTTAAGAAGTTTGGACTGAGACTATTCAGGACTAGACTAGACTAGACTATACTTAATTTGTATAAACCGCAGTCTGGACCGCAGTGACCTTAGTCTACACGTGATCCACCCTTATTTTAAACTTCTTATTCGAATACTTCCTCTAAGTCCTCAAATTCATTCTCTTGGCCCTCTAGCTGGTAGGATTCCGCAGCATGCGCGGCGCATCGGAGCTGATGACGGTGATGAGTAACTTTACTCTCTGGGGCTAGCATGCTATGCGCCACCAATGTATGTATACACTAAAGGCTGAAAAATCTGCAGTGAATACAGGTGCCCAGTGTTTTGGTCAGATTCTAGGGT
Organism: Hyaloscypha hepaticicola; assembly: GCA_002865625.1. Taxonomy (NCBI): domain Eukaryota; kingdom Fungi; phylum Ascomycota; class Leotiomycetes; order Helotiales; family Hyaloscyphaceae; genus Hyaloscypha; species Hyaloscypha hepaticicola. The sequence continues at coordinate 284,410 of KZ613466.1, read as the reverse complement.
GCCGATGAGCTGTTCCTTGGGGCCGATAAACGCTGATCTCGGAACAATACCGAAACTGTGCGTAAGGCTCAGCAAGAAGGAATCTGAAGGAATCCGAGGCTTCCGGGGCTTTCGTTGGAACGTTGAGCGTCTCTTTGCTCATGTGAGGTGCAATCTGGATGAAATGGTGGGCGAAATGAGTCTCAGCTATATCAGCTCTGACTCGATCTCCAGCAGGATCTTGGGTCAACGTCCAGGCTCCAGCCCCAAAATAGCTCCAAGCCTGATTGCGCCTCCACCAGTGACATCACGCCACCACAGTGGAACGTCGGAACACTAAATGAAAGTCTACAACCCGACAAAGATGAAGGTTCTATTCGAGTTTCGGGAAATTCCCATTCCAACGTCGCCGCGGCTCCGCACGTGGCATGGACGTACAGGGCTGAGTCTGCCGTGCACACCTTTTCGTTTCGGTACTGCATCGGCGCGAGCTGATTCGGAAGAAACCTGGAAATAGGACGTGTCTCTGACTTCTGGCCCACGGCAAATTATCCGTAACGAAAAACTGCCGGGGGCTTGTATGGGATGATGAGCTGATCCGTCACGATGGCGATACAATCCACGTGGAAAATGTCGATTGCCGTAGATTGAGATCTTAGCCATAATGCCAAGTCCCGGAGTCCCCGCAATTCGCGATTGCTTCCGAAATTCGGACTGGCGTTCAAATAAGGTTGCCCCTTACCCCTTTTTGGTCACGATGCAAGTCAAATCTCAAATGGCGCCCCGTGCAACCTCGGCGAGCAATCGAAGTTTAGGAAGCCCCGAAGAGGGAGACTAAGAAGGTGTCGGTATTTTCTGTTGACCCTGTCTTGGATTGGTAAATGGATTGCTAGGATTGGTTGCTCCTTATTTTCAAATCTGGACATACTGTTATCAAATCTTTTCAAACTTAATCTCTATCCGTCGAGCTGCCGCCAGGTGCGCCCTTCTTACTATTGGTGTTCAGTATTAGTAAGCAAGGAACACCAAAATCTGTAACTGAAGCTCACTATATTTTAGCGACCACATCACTAAAATTCAGGGCATGGATCGCTAAATTTTAGGGAGACATGCCTGGAGTAATGAAACACGCGATCTCGTTGGCTCGCTTAGCTTGTGCACGGACCAAGGGCGCACCTGGCGGCAGCTCGACGGATAAGCCATGCAATCAAAGATTATGCAGATTTTAGCCTCCTCCGAAGCTAGAAATCTTTATGAATAGGAATATTCCGCGGAAATAGGCCAAACAAAACTTCCTCATTCTGAAGTCCACTTGGGGCTTTGCGGGACCTTCCAGCTAAGAAGTGCCAACTTGTGCAAACGAGGCGGAGCATTCCGTAAGATGACTCGCCGCGGGAAGGAAGCCAGTAAACTCCTATCCTAAACACAAATCTTCGGGGCCGCGAGGCTGCGGTCACTTCTCACTGCCTCAAATCATGTAAACCCACTTGAAAGTAACACTTCTCTATTCGGAATATAAGCGTTGCGGATAGGAAAGAAGAGCACAACTTAAAGTTTGAAATTACCTCTTAAATAGTAGGGAATGGTTCTGTTAAGGGTGGTGTCGTAGTAATGCACGTGACCTCGTGCATGCTGCTAAGCTGTATTTAAGCTCGACTGGGCCTTCTCTAAATAATTCAAACACTACTCCAAAACCTCAATTACGTCTTGATTCCAAGTCGTAACAGGTTCCAAAAGAGCTCTGCGGTCTAACGAACACATTAACCTATAAAATGTAGGCCAAGATCTTCTTAGTCGCAGCAGTAACCAAAGACTCGCGTTGGATTACGATTACTGGAACGATGGCGGAGGAAGGCAAACCACAAGAAGGTGCGGTTGATACAATTTCTAAGATAGCTACACTTGAGACCACTATTTTGCTTCTCGCGTGCCATTTCGGCAAGAAACTGAGGTTTCGTGTCGGTTCTCCATTCGCAATTACGGGGCAGTTTTTGTTGTCACTTACTATTTTGTTTGTTGTCAATAATTTATTGGTCTTATCACTACGCTTTAGCTCTGACAACATTGACGAGGTGATGCGGCAGATTACTCGAGGTTTCTTTTAAGGGCCCCAAACCATCTCCTACGGCTACATTAGAAAATCTGCCGTTCTGGACGTTCAGTGTCAACTTTTAAGGCTATCAATCTCCAATAGATCGGAGTGCTGGAGGGTTGGTACGACAGAACTCAAAAAAGGACATAGAAGAGATTTTATACTTGTGCCCCAGCAGATTCTAACCGAGAAGATGGGGAGTATGTCTGGTAAACTTTGTACTTTGAGATTAACTCATTTCGCTTTAGCCTCAATTATATAAAATCCCCAGAGCCTCCTCATGTCAAGTTGACCGGCAAATAAATAATCTCAAAGCGAGCAATGGTGAATCTCAAACGCTTCAGCATCCTTATATCTCTCCTAATAGAAGGATTCAAATTCCCACCTTATCAACGCTCTGCCAGGCCTCCGGGAAGAGAATAGTCCCACGGTCACTGTACACTCACTTTACTACATTCTAGATTTTTATCATCGTTTGATTCCTTGTTGTCATTCCACTTCATCGAAAGCCCAATCCTATGCAGCAACTCAACCACCAAACAACGAGCTTACTACTCACGCCAACGCTGCAGAATCCGCTTCTATAGCAAACTGGGAATAGACTGATAGTCTTTCGACCCGCCCGCATTGTTGGAGGAACGAAAGAAGAATTGTATACAGGCTTGCAAGGATGCACGAAGGTCTGGTTTTATAGCTGTAATGTTTTTGGAGCAATCGACTGGAATTTTGAGACTCTATTCTCGTGAAGAGGGAAGGCGTGTCGATAGGATCTTGTATACTCTGAAATTATAGAGGGTGAATTTCTCGTATCTTTGGGAATATTAAAGGCTAGCGAACGGTAGGATTTCAAGAATAGTAACCAGCTTGTAAATTTAGAGACTACACGCCTGGGGCGTAGGAAGAGCGTTGTATCCTGCAAATTGTAAAGGAGAGGGGAAGTTATGGGGTTGATTTCACGCGGTACTTTTGTTTTAAGAAGCAATAAATTACAAGTCCTCCTTTTGTGAAACGTAGATATTTCCTGTCAATCTCATTTTTGTTGTCAAACTGATTCACACTGTCACTCTCATTCACACTGCCACTCTCATTCACACTGTCACTTAGCCTTCGTTCCTCCCTTCTCAACTTTGCAAACGGTACTAGGAAATATTCTTCCCTTCAACTTCCTAGAAGTGCCACTGCAAGTGCAGATCAAAAAGCTAAGTAGCTGACCGTCGTCGATCAACTTGCCGATCCATCGCGACAAGGAGTGGATCTTTGTGGTCTCTGATATTGGTTGCAGATTTGAGAAGAGGGTGAAAGGTGACCCTTATATATGCAGTCTGTGTTGTCCTCAGTCACTAGGGAAGGTGTAGTGGATTTAAAAACGACTGTGGGAAGTGTAGGTAAATACCCGAAATTTGAAGAAAGGGTTAGAGGCATTATTTTTTGCTTCCACTGTAAGCAAGTCTATATATATCTACCCGAGCGGAAAGGAAAAGATCAAAAGAGCCATTCCCAACCCAGTTCTTGAGGGAACTTGCAGGCGCTACATCAGCTAAGGATTCAACTTAAAGGTTATCACCTCGCAGCTTGATTATCCGCTAAGCGTTCCTTGAGGGGGAGATCTTCAACTAGGTAACTACTCGAATATGTGAAGACCCAGGGTTTTGTTGCCACGCGATTTGTTGTTGTCATTCTCCTACTCCTGTTTCCTCAATCATACCCTGATTACCCCCAGAGTTGAGCTATCTAGCTGCCTGCCAACCATCACTATCCGTATAACAACCCATGTTTTCTGCTCTTTCATAGTTACGCGTTGGCAACAAGCTACATCCCATGCGCACCCGATAGTAATAGGATATTTTAAGTTATAAATTTGGACTTGAGACAAGCGAGCGAGATTTTATACACTTTTTGTTTAGTACGTGTGCTGAACAAGAAACGGTCATCCCCTAAATAAGTAAAGGGGCATGTTCTATGAGCTACCTTGATCGCCATTGCGGGTCTGAGGTCTATATAAACCCCTCTATATTTAGCTTTGCATAAGACCATACCTCTCAGAACGACTGCGTAATGAATATAAGTGAGGATCCCATGCTGCGTAATTGTAGGAATGGTATTATGGCAGTTTATTATACATACAAATGCTTCCTCAAGTAAATTGAGGAATCACATAAGGTATAAATAGTACCTTATCTTTTCTGGTATATTACAGCAAGCGCTTTTGTTGTCAATTTGATTCTTGTTGTTACTCATCCCCCTACTTACATTCTACCCAATTACATCCCGGAGTTGAGCTATCCCGCTACCTCCAAACCCCGCTATTTTTACCGCAACCCAAGCCCTATCTTCCGTTCTCCAAAACTTGGTAGCAACAGCATCCATCACATGCGCCCCAGACGATAATAGATCTTTTGCATTAGAGATTTGAAAGTAAGGCAAGCAAGCGAGATTTTATACTGTGTATGCTGTTGATTTAGTAGATTTGCTGATCGAGAAATTGTTATCCCTAAAGGGCCATGTTCTATGAGCTTGCTTGACCGGCAAGGTCTTGTACGGCTTCTGAGGTCTATATAAACCCCATGTAATCAGAACTTGAAGATCATCACTCCACAACACAACAGGGGAAGTGAGAGCTTACCGGCTGTTTAGGGCCCGTTTGGAATATTTTCTCACTACGGATACCAGTATTTCGATACTAGTATTCAAATACCAGTATTCGAATACTCACGAATACTAGTATTGGTAAAATTTAGGTCCGTTTGGCAAAAATCGAATATTGAGTAATATTCTAATTTCAGAGGTTTCAAAATAACCTCCGCTAGCCTGTTGAGCCTCAATCCTTTAGCCTCATTAATTTAATTAATACAAAATTCGATCAGTTCGCTGAATACTTCGAACGATATACGTAATTGCTCTTGATATCGACGTGAATTGTTACAAAGCAGGAGATTTTTAGTTTTATGGGAGTCTCTCCAAGGAGAGGTTCTTATCGGAATTTTATCGCAATACGTAGTCTTCCAGTAATCGGCGTTATTTAGAGCGATTTGGGTGACAGTCAGCTCGAATTCAGCGTCGAACTCGGCCCAGAACACGTTATCTGAAGTTGTGGATAGCATAATTAAAATATAATTATACTACAGTGCACATAATCTCTTAAAAGTGTGCGTTTTTAGTGCTTATGGTAGCGTTTAAGCGAGTATTTGAAAAAGTGCAACTAAGAACTCACCTACTATAGGTGAGTTCTAGAATACTGGAATTTGTATAGGGACGAATACTCAGTATCTGAATACCAGTATTCGTCGTCAGTATTCGAAAACAGGGCAAACGCGTTTTTCGAAATATCCGAAAACTAGTATTCGGATACTGGTACAAATACTGGTATCCGGAGGGTGCCAAACGGGCCCTTAGTCGATTACAGATCGGGATGCAATGTCTCGAGTGCTTCAAACATCATTATGAGGTAGAAGGAGTAACTTATCCTTCTGTGATATATCACCACGGGCACTTTTTTTGTCATTTCACTTATTGTTCTCACTCTGGCTTCATAAATAACTCGCTCTTTCTACATCTGGGGGGCAAATACAGATTCGCAGTTTCACACGTGATTCAATGGTCTATCTTCTAGGCAAAAGCTGACAAGCGCTACATGCCGCTTCATCCTCACTGATAAGCCAGAGAACCACCACTGCAAGCTTTGGAAGGAAGCATTAGGAGTGCTATGGACACGAAGAGAGAATGGGGGTGGAGTTTTATATCCCTGGCTTTGAGATGGGGATTCGCTCCATGTTCACTTGATACATATTTCTCGTGAACAATGATTGTATTATATGTAGCTGAAGCATCAAATCCCGGAGTTTGAAGGGCGGGTATTCTAGTGGTCATGATATTCAAAGAATCTACACCTTTTATTGTCAAGTTGTGTCTTTTGTTGTCAACACACCTGCTACTGTCACTCCCCCATCTCACCTAACTCCTCACCCCAAATCTCCCAAGCACACCCATACACCAACTCTCCTCATCCTCAAACCGTTCGAAATTCCCTTCCTCTCAAGCGACGCAGCCGACCGAGCACACCCATCAATTTGCAGATCCATCACCACACCCACCTGGGCGCAACCCCATCTTTTCTGCTGCCCTGCAGTGTTTTCATAGACTGAGGAAGATATTTATACCCCCCATCTCCCCATCTCCCCACCTCCCCACCTCCCCCCAGACCAAAAACAGAAAACCAAGCATTGATAAGCGAGGAAGCAACACATACGAAACATTCGTGCTTCTGCCGAGGGCGTGTGGATGTCGCTTTCGCCTCGCAAATCTATATAAACTCCCCATCGGCAAACAACCTGAAATTTCTATATTCGAACCTTTTCCAGCACTGGCTCCCGCGCAGATTGAGTGCGTAAGGATCAAGGAGAAAGAGCATGTCAAATCATGAATAGAAAAGAAGCCCTTTTGGTATAGTAAGATTCAGTACATGAGGCAGGGGGGAGAGGGGGTTCTCCCGGGGGAGGTGTGAGGTGGTTCTTGGTCGCTGTATAAGAGATTATTGGGGGTTGTTGTCAATGTTTTTGTCACTGTCATTTCAGCTTCTTGCTCTCGGCCCTGGAGGGTTTCGTTTCCCACAAACTGTATCAAATACTTTCCACTTAGCCTTGAGTTCGTGTACCAATGACTAATGCTTTCCGACAAGCCGCAATCAATAGACATGCCTAGTCGCCAAAGCAAGCCATAAGCTCTGTCCATCGCGGATGAACTTTCGGGTTGCTGTCTGACGAAGAAGAAGAAGCGGTTTATATAACCCCCATCTCCCTCCATCTCCCCACCAAATCAAAAACAGAAGAGTAAGTTTCATAAGCGAGGAGAGAAGTACATATCAAAAACTCATCCGCTCGCGCCTCGCCAAAGTGGCATGATGATACTTGAGTCTTTCAAATCTATATAAACCTTACTCTGCACCTCCACCTCGAACTTTAACATGAAAGAGGCTTGGACGATCCGAGGGAGTGGTGGCTGCGTTTTTCTACGCAAAGCAGTTATGGGAGAAGTTCTGGAGTAGACCTAGGCATAGTTCTAACCTTTCTTTCCCCCTTGCTTCTCCCGGGGGAGAGGCGGTTCTATGGTTGCAGAATGCGTAGTTAATTGGGGTTTGTTGTCAATGTTTTTGTCACTGTCATTCCTCCTTCCCGCTTCCCCCAAAATAGATTGATTTTGTTTCCCTTCCTGCCAGAAAACATCACTTCCGCACTACACTTTCAGTTTCAGCCTTAAACTTTAGTAGATGATGAAAGGTTCCGCCAAGCGGCAATCAATACACTTGCCTAGTCGCCACAGCAAAGTGTGCATCCTTTAAGGTGTCTTCGCATGAGTTACTGTCTTAGGAAGTTAGAGAGTGGGTTTATATACCACGATCTGAGTCGCCTGGGTTCAAGTCACCTGGGCAAAACATCCGTCCATCATTTACTAAAAAAATGAAAAGTAGAAGTGAATAATTGAATTGATTGATAGGTATATTTTCGCTAAACGACTGTCCAGAGTCTTTCTCCTAACCTTTCGTTGTATCCAGAATGCTGAAATCCAGAAAGAAAATAATCACGTGACGTATTATTCCTCTTCTTTATGTTGCAGTTTGAGGTTTGAGACCTGTTTCAGGGTACGCTTTGGCCTAGTGCCACGCTCATATTATGAGCTCTGGAAGCCCACTTGTAACTTAATGGTCATCTCCTCCTTGATGGAATACACTCATTTGACCCGAAAAGCTTGAGATTGCAACACTTTACCTTTCCTAGGTAACCACCGAAAGACCGCCTGCAGCCGCAACACCGAACGCAGTTCCACCACCCCCATTTCTTCATTTTTCTCTCTCTCTTTCTTTTTTCCACATTTCCGACCCTAAACCTCACCCTTCCCCACCTCACCCTCCCCAACAACAACCTTCTCCCCATTCCCACTCCCCTCCTCACTGCCCGCATCCCCCCCCACACCACGACCACCCAACCTCTCTAACTCGTCCCCCTTCGCAAAAAGCCGATCCACGTCTTCGAGTTCCAGACCTTTCGTTTCGGGGAAGAAGAGGTAGATGATGGGGACCCAGCAGGCGTTCAGCACGGCGAAGATGATGTAGGTTTTGTAGCCGATGTTGTTTAGGGCCGGGGGAGTGATTTGGACGATCATGTAGTTCATTATCCAGTTGCCTTTTTTTGGACTGTTAGTTGGTTTTTTGCGTGGGATTTGGGTATGGGGAGAGGGGTAGGGGGGGAGAGTTTGAGGGAGAAGGGGAAGAGGAGGATGATTGGGGATGATTGGGGATGGTTGGGGATGGTTGGGATATATGGGGACTTACATGCGGTAGATACTCCGCTTCCTCGTTGTCGTAAACGCAGAGGAAGAATTTCAGAGGGGTACACCCAGACGGTGGCTTGGAAACCGATTGTGAATGCGCCTTCGAAGAGGAATAGCATTACTGCGGCGCCGATACCGCATCCTTTTGCGATGCTGGTTTTGTTTTGCACGTTGTAGATTAATCCTGTTTGGACGACCATGATTGCGGACATGAATGAGATACAGGAGAGAAGGAGAGGACGGCGTCCGATACGGTCGATGAGGAACCAGGGAATAAAGGAGGCGACGAAGAACCATGTTTGGAGGAAGCCAGACATCAATGCAGATAAATGGTCAGAAAATCCAAGACTGGCGGAAAATAGGGTGTTGGAATAGTAAATCAGTGCATTGATTCCGCCGAGCTGTTGGAAGGCTTGGATTGCGCATGCGATCAGGAATCTTCGCTGAGACTGGATCTCATCGTTGCGGAGAAGGTCGTGCCAGGAACCGGCACCGAGGGACTTTTCGTACGCAGAGATTTTCAGGATGTTTGAGTGCAGGGCGGTGATTTCCTCGTCGGTGCGGTGGTAGCTGTGGAGTCGTCTTAGGACGTCAAGAGAGTCTGAGGGCTGTTTGTGGGAGGCTAGCCAGCGAGGGGTCTCAGGGACGACGAGCAAGAGGAAAAGCATGGGGATGAGGAAGATGCATTGTAGAATGCAGGGAACGCGCCAGGTGTAGGAGCCAGTCTGGGATTGGGTGAAGCCGTAGTCAATCCAGTAGGCGAGGAAGATGCCTAGGTTGAGGGTGGACAGTTGCATGCAGACATCTATGTTTATCAGCTGACCATTTCAACCCGTGCTCGGTAGGGGGAAATACATAATCCCCTGGTTGCTTTGGGCGAGAATTCAGACTGGAAGACAGGAACTGTGGAATTTATAAATCCCATTCCCGTCCCGGACACGATTCTCGCAACGATCATGTGAGTCCTCGTGTAAGCTGTTGCTTGCAGCAAGGCGCCAATGATCATGATGACCACGCCGATCCCAATCGATTTCTTTCTGCCCAACTGCTCGCCAAAAATTGAGACTGAGACGCTGCCAAGGAAACATCCTACTTCGTAGATGGCTACGATAAGGCCGGTGATGGTAGGGCTGGGGGTATTGAAGGTAGTTGTAAAGGCTTTGGAGTTGACGAGGCTGGAGAAGGTTAGTGGGTCGTGAAACGGGGAGGGAAAGAGCCTCACCCTCCCATGAGACCGTTGTCGTATCCGATCAGCAGGAACCCGAGACATGTCAGTGATGTCACGGCCGTGAAGAGGAGACGGCCTTCAAGAGCCATGACTGTAGATAGGCGGGCAATTTTGCTCAGGAGAGATATCCAAATGAGTTGTGGTGGGCGATGAGATGAGAAGAGAGGATAGGGGTTCGAAAGCTCTGGAAAATGCGTGAAATAAATGTTCTTGACGTGACTCGGGTTGCCAGGGATCCGTTGCGGGGTAAAGAGACATGGTGTAGAGCAATCACCAACAAATAGCTAATCCTGCCTGATCCACGGTCATGAAGCTTTCCTCTATCACAACTTTGATTAGATAAGTAGAAACCTTCCTAAACTATCTAAGTTCTTGGCGCGAAACCCCATGGGGAAGCAGTGTATGTGACTAGACGGAATTGAGGAGGGAACGATGACCCGGAGTCTATGGAGAAGCACCGTTTCCAGCGAATTGGCAGCATTAGGTCGCGGGGGTCGGGAGGGCCACCAATCAGCCACCGTTCGGCACTTTGCGTGCAGGGTTTAGCTTCCCCCTCCCCCACTTCCCGCGTCGTCGTCCGTGTCAAGAACCTGCCGTGCCCACCGCCCACTAACACTTAACCTTCACACCCAGAAAACTCCTTCCCTCGAATTGCCTACAAATGCCGACACTTCCCTCTCTCCCAACCACCGTCGCCTCATCAATCCCCGACTTTGTGCGCTGCATCGGCCTTTGCCCTGCCTCAATCTCAATATAGCTTCATCTCCAGCAGCCAGCGCCCGCGCTCATTTGATGAAACGCGGTCGCCGTCAATCGCCGTCCATCCGACCAGCCCCCCAGCTTTGGCCTCACCATGGCGGCTTCAGGCCCACCGCAGAACATGCTGCCTCCCATCGGCCAGGTCACGAGCGTGCCAAACATGCCCCCTTTGATGCATCCACTCACTCCACAGAATGCCGACCCCATGCGCCAGCATGCTCAGATTGGCAGCGCCCCGAACGTTGCCCACTCCGCTGTGGCTGCTGCCCCGCCCAGTCGTCCTCCACCGCCGCCGTTGGATACCATGAGGGCGTACAGGGCGTGTCTCAATTGTCGGAATAGGAAGAGCAAGTGTGACTTGGACATCAATGGAGGAAGACCGGTGAGTGTTCTTTTTTTCAGGGGAAGGCCAATACCTTGGAGTGGCCTCTTCTCTCGATTCCCCGGGATCATGGATCTTGACGTAAAGACACCGAGAGGTGTGACGAGGTAGGGAAAAGGAAAATGATATAGATACACCTGCCTCTACATGCCCCTTTCCCGTTCAATCATCTTTACCGCTTGCCTTCTATGACGAGGTGTCGTTGAATGAAGCGCTGCAGCACGTGACTGTTTCCTTCTCATCCAACGAGTCATGCTGACTGTCACTTCAAGCCCTGCCGGAGATGCCAACGAGAGAACAAAGAATGCGTCCTCGGAGAGAGTCATCGTGGTGGTCGAAGAGTGAGGAAGAAACCGAAGCTCGAAGGAGAAGAAGCAACAGGACATACACCCACAACGCCCACAAACCAAGGAGGCTTCTCATCTTCAACCAGCCCTCAATATAGTCCTCTACCAGGCCAATTGCCGCCACCACCTTCGCAATCCTTCCACAATAGATTCGATAGTCGACAAGAACAATCCTTTTCGTGGCAACATCCCACACCAACGACCGCTGGGTCTGATACGACGAGCGTGTCAAGGCATACAGAGCAGACAAATGTGAGAATGCCTCACCTCATCTGAATTTCTCACTCACACATGTAGATCACTGAGCCACACAGCGATCACCTATACCGCCAACGCGCAGAGTCGACCATCAGCCTTCTAGGCAAGCAGGGAGAAACACGAACAGCAGTTCATGAAGGTATCGCATCAGCTGATCTCCAAAATCCGTCCGATGCTCTAGAGATCTTGGCACAAGTGGCAGACCGTGCCGATGATGGAGAATCTGCTACAAGTGGGCAGCAAACTCCAGGACAACCCAAGAACTCCAGAGCCCGGCCACGAGGATCGGATGTATCTCCTACAAAAATGGATGACTACTGGAGCTACAAGCCCATTCAAGATGGCATGATCAGTCCGGAAATGGTCTATCAGTTATTCCAGAGGTATGTATACTGATTCTTTCCCGACCAGAGCTGACTTTTGAAGCTATGAGGAATTCTTTCATCCTTTCTTCCCAATAATTCCTCAACAAACGTTCGATCACCCAAGACTTCCATGGCTTTCACGACACGAACCACACCTATTCTCTGCTATTCTCACGGTTGCTTCTAAGGACAATGAACGTGTCCATCAAGTCTGCTATGATCATATGCAACAACTCGTTTCGAATATCTTAGCTGGTGCTGATGCCATGGTTGAAGCTGTTGAGGCACTTCTCCTGCTTTCCCAATGGGTCTCCCATCGACCTCAAGCCTCGGTTGCTGTTGGTCGTGGAGAAGAGGATAGAGTGGCTTGGATGTACATTGGCACCGCACTTCGGCTCGGATATTTCCTTGGTATTGACCGGACCTCATTCAAAAGCGATACCCAAGAAGACCCGGCAAAGTTTAATCGAAAGAGGCTAGTTTGGTCCGCATGTTATATCTGTGACAGACAGGTCTCAGTGAGGGTGGGTAAAGGATTTTGGGCTCGTGGACCTGGACCTCTATCGGGTCTGAAAGCCAATGACTTTCCAACACTACAGCCCACCCCGCAGAATGAAGATAACTTTGCCTTGATTTTCCAAGCCAATCTCGAATTGACACAAATCTTCTCAAATGTTCATGACATCCTTTATTCATCAAAGGGTCACGGATGGAAGGAAATGCTGGAGGGTCGGTATGCCAAGTACCTTGACGACTTTCGCACTAGCATTCGTAGTTGGAATGATGTTTGGGGTACCCTGATTTGTAAGTTCACTATCTTTCCTCAATTCAATTGCTGATGATCAGGCTCTTCACGACTTAAAGCAAGTCTTATGCTCACATACGATTACCTTCGCCTCTACGTCAACGCCTTCGCGTACCAAGCAACAATTTCCAGAGCCCTCACCTTCCAACGAGACAGCCAACATAACCCCAACCGTCCGATGCCTCTCATCAACGCCACAGCACCCGACGCAAGATTCATCTATGAAGCTGTTGATGCTGCTAAATCCCTCCTCTCAACATTCAACAACTTCGTTGATCCGCAGACCTTAAGATATATGCCTTCTTCCTACTACCTATTCATAATCTACAGCGCTGTATTTCTCTACAAAGTAATTTACCCCTTTTCTCCCTCCTGGCCCTCCTCCACCTATCATCCTCCCTCTTCTTCTAATCCCTAACAACTCCCAGGCCCGAAGCACAACAACAATGACAGAAGAGGAACGCACCTTCGTCCGTCGCATGATCACCCAAACCATCGAGCGCCTTCAAAAAGCTTCCATGAACGCAAACCACATGGGCAATCGCTACGCCCGCCTTCTCCAACTCCTCTGGCGCAAGCCCCCGAAGCATCCCAGCAAAGGCCACAACCAACGCCAAAGCCAAAGCACCATCGATTCCCGCCTCAACCCCTCCAACAACCCCAACGAGCCCTCCTCCGCTTCCCAAAATCAAAACCAACAACATCAATTCGATCCCACAAACCCGAATAATTTCCCACCCATGGCTGGAGGAGGTGCAGGGATGCCGATGCCTGGTGATAATCAAGGTCAGGGAGGACAGGGCTTCAGCTGGTTGGATCTAGGCGCTACATGGAACTTCGCGACGCAGAATGGAATCGGTGATCATAGTTCTAGTGGTAGTACTGGGGATCTGCAGGAGGAGGTTGGGGGGCTGGGAGAGTTGAGTCCGTTTGATATGAGTCTGCTTACGGATTATTCGTTGTTGGAGGGGGAGGGTGGGGGGTTGATTTTCTGAGTTTGGGAAGGGAAAGAGTTTGGAGGGAAGGGAATGGGTGTAGTTATGGGAGTTGGGAGTTTGGCGTTTGGGGTGGTGGGTAAAAATGGGATTTTACGGCGTGACATACTACTTTCTGATTTGCGGGGCGGAGTTTGCATCACGTGCGCTGTATGCGAGCTAGATTGGGAATAGCTTCGCGGCTTGCAATTATTGCTCTATAATTTTGATTGAAGTTGTCTGGTTCTTTTGTGATTTTGCGGTATTTGATCATACGCTATACGTAAGCAGGCCGCGAAATCAGATACATGTGCCATCTTTCATCACGTGATACGCAATTCAGATACATATACGAGTGGAGGACGCAGAACATAATTTGTCAAACATGTCAAGGAGCGAAGATCTCATGTGGATATGCAGGCACGTCCATATGGGATTCTAGATGCTGTACCTTGATTTGAATAAGATGCAGTTTGGATGTGCAGGAGAGGGAGAGAGGAAGGAGAAGAGTGGTGATAGAGACAGCTGGAGGAGGTGATGCGTGGTTGGGGCGGTGGGAGTGACAAAAAAAATCTAATAATGACACCGGATTTTTGACAACAAAATATGATATTTTTGAAGTTATTACGAAGACTCTCTGTCTGAGAAATTGAAATACTGGGGAGGGAAATGGTGGAGCGGGAAAATGCGGTGGAAATACAGCGTGTGGGGTTTTGATTGGTTTGTTGTGGTAGGGAGGAGGGAAGGGTGTTCAGGTGACAACGAATGTTGATGGGTTCTTGTTGTGTGCAGAGAGAGGGGCAGGTTCTTGTATAGTTGGGTTTCTGGGAGGCTGGGGTTGACTGGATAGAGGTTGGGAAGTGAGAGAGAGAGGAGTAGGAGATGGAGAGGGGAGTGTTTACTGTTGAGCTCTTCGTTCATGCTCATATAAAAGGGAGGGAGCTAATGACTGTTACCCAGATACACTTCTGGTAGGAAATCGATGGGACAGTTCGGTTGCTTTTCGTGGTGGGAGCTATTGATTGAATGTCACCGGCGTATTATGAGAGGCAGAGGTATGAAAAGTTGGAAGGGAAGGAAAAGTGATAAGGGCAATAACTAAGGGGAAGAGGGAGTAGGTTGGAAAAGGGTGTTAAGTGACAACAAAAATATCGTGATAACAACAAGATACTTGATAATATCTTATCTTAATCAAGAGTTGTTTGAGATCTATAATCAGCTTTGCTGCTTTGGATGTAGCGGAGTACTGCTAGAATGGTTATGGATATGTAAATCGGTAGGGCGTGGGTGGGTGGGAAGAAGGATGTATGTGTGGTGTGATTCCCCAGTTCGTTGCTTTGGGAGGGGGGAGGAAGGGAGAGGGGGTGTTTATATAAGATTTTTGGGTGGCAAGTAGGGTTGCGGGAAGATTGGAATAGGGGAGTAAGTGGAAAGGGGAAGGAGGGAAGACAGGGGAGGAAGTGGATGATGTAGAGGGGAGAGAGAGAAAGGTATAAATTTGTAAGACTTATTAACGCTTCGTATAACAAAATGCAAGAACAAGGAGTATATCGCGTGATTCGAGTGGTAGAGGCCGATTTCTGGCAGGGTTTGGTTTGCTGTGTGGAGCTGGTGGCTGGGTTCATTGGAGAGGAGAGAGAGGGAAGGGGAAGTGCAAAGGGAAAGGAAAGAGGGGTGGCAGAGGAGAAATAATTGTAACTGTGGGAATGACAACAATGGATAGTTGACAACAATCTTACAGTTCTCATTAGCCTTAGTATGTGAGACCGGTAAGTAGGATCCGCTATGTTTGATTTTACTTTAGGGTGGATATGAGATTGTGGATTACCTTGATTATTGGAAGCGCTTTATGAAAGTGGAATGCAGGGAGAGGACCAAGAGGCTCCTATCAAGGATTTCCTCAGGAGGATGATGGATTAGTGTAGTGTTGTGAGAATGGAGGAGATGGTTATATACATCCTGTTCTAGGGCGTTGGGTGGCTGAGGTTCCGGCGAATTGGCTCTAATACTGTAAAATAAAGTGAATGACTGGTGGTGAAGATACGTACGAGTGGTACTTCTGTTGTGATCGGTTTCCCCAAGACGTTTCGGAAGAGGTATTTAAGATTCAGAATTTTACCGTCAGCAGTTGCTTGCACGCGCTCGTGGGAGGAAAAGAAGGTTTCGAAGTTGGATGTGTTTGGGTGCTTACCTCAACTCGCACGATCCGAGATATAATATGATATATTAACTTAGTGAGTGGAACTTAATCAAATTCGAAAGCTGGGGAGGGGGGTTGTTCGCTGACGATAGAGCGGTGAGAAAGTGACAAAAGTACGGTAATTGACAACAAAGATTCATCCCCAGTCGGAAGTTAAGTTCGGATATTTTTTGAGATAAGGTTTCTCGTACACGTGTCGCTGGAGGGATTCATAGTTTTTCTGGACTATGAAGGCTCGTCGCAGCCAAGTGCGTCGCTTCGTGAGGGAGAGTGGTTTTACGAATCCGTCATGCATGCTCTCGATTGAGTCTGGAGCGTAGTCGTCTAGTTTTCGAAAAGTCACAGCTTTTGTAGTCGCAAGCAAGCTCAGAAGGTTTGGTCACCTTATCTCCTTGTCTCGCAGATATAGCAGGATCTTGTGTCTATAGGGCATCGTTTGCTGAAGAAAAAGAGAGGCGAAAGTCCTCGCATGAGTACTGGATGTCATTCATGGCGGAGGCGACACGACAGGTGACGTGTGAAATAAACTGTTAGCATGGTGTTGGACGAGATTTGAAGACGGGCTGGATTGATGGGCATTCCGCGTATTCCAGATCTTCATCCTGTCTGCGTGGTGGATATGGAATGAATCCAGATAATTTATGAGTGAGGCAGCAGTTGGGGCCATTGCATGCTGACAATTATGATAGAGACTTGGCTGATCGAATAACTTAAAGGTGACTCGGTTGTGGTAGCCTCTGTAGGCCTCTCCGAGACACTTGGTAGGTAATGAGATGTGATTTGATAGTGTTGAGAGGCTCTGGGTAGACAGGTGGCATGGAATTCAGTTCTCCGTCAGGAGTAACAACGGAAATTGAGATGGAGACATGAGTCTTTGTCACAAGCTGCCGAGGAGGAGGGCAAAAGCATTTACCTGCGGAAGTTTCAACAACTGAGTCTAGTGAAGCAGGAGATACTAATTCCATGTTCCTTACAACTGGAGATGATTGGATAAAGCGTTCCTCTCTTCCTAGTGTTCTCCAGATGAGTGTTCTATTTTCATCACCCCCGATATTATTTGCCTTGATTGCTTATGTATATTGTTTTGAGGCATCCTTCGGCCTTCACCTTACTCTTGTTGGGTGATTTCGGGAAAATAACTCTAGTGAAAGCAGCACTTGCGTGACAAATTTAGGGATTATGGTTTTAGAACTTAGAAGCGGACTTGGTATACATGAGAAACCTCTGCTAAAAAATGCACAAACTACAGCACGTCTTTTTTTACTGAAAAGATATTATTCCGCTGCTTACCTCGGAGATTGCTTCGAACTACGTGTTCTGCATAGCGTTAAACTCTTTGGGCTATAGAAAGTCTCGACCATTTCTCATGTGATTGAATGTCGGCAATGGTTGATCGAAGTATGCGTTCAAGTCGGGTGTAGCCTGAGATTGCAGGAAGAGAAGCTAAAATATGACAGTACTTAATAACACGTAAGTCCACTTTCTGGTATGAACGTGAGCCAGGCTCACTGACTCGGCAGTTGTACGTTTGATTTTGATTAAAGGCTGCTAGGTTTTGGGTACTAGGGAATAATGGCTTATTTTTGAAACGTGACAATTTGAGTCCGATTTCAAGTAATTTGAATTGAACTTAAAGCCATACCACCCCTCGGCAGTTGGATATAGTGTGGCTACAAGCCGAAGTGCTTGTACCTGAGCAGGGGAGGTTTGAGATCAGATAGATTCGGCTTACTACTCAAACTTTTGCTTGGCTGTCGGGAAATTGTTTGACAAGAATGCTATTCATCAATCAAAGTTTGAGATCGCCTGATGTTTAATTTGCTACCGGTAATCCTCGTGCGGCACTGCGGGAGATCCCTTCCAGTTTGCAGACTAATCAGGGACCCCCACTACGAGTGTGTAACAACTCAGTCCAATCCAATTTTCTTAGTACTAAGTAGATGAAAAGATGGATAAGCAATGTTGTGTCTTACCCACCGAGGCATATCGAGGAATGACCATAATCCCGCACGCCGAGGTTTTTTTGGGGTGGAATTTGTCGAGTTGGCCAACATGGAATATGAATGGGGGTTTTGCGGGGTGCAGTTGCGGGGTGGTGGTGTCACAAGCCCCCTCAAAATGCGGTCGCCCACTCTTGCGGGGTGCATAATGCATAATGCAGGTATAGCTAGCTTCCACTCAGAGATGGAAGATCTGGTTCAAGTCGTCGCCGAGGTATTTTAAAGGTCATCCAAAGAATCTCCCAGTTCACGCTAAGTAGGAATTAGAAACACTCCTCCGGACAAAACATCAGGTTTTGTTAATATGCATGTATGGAGGAGGATTTACAGCTCATGGGATGAAAGGAGCTGGAGGTGATGTGAATCTGCCTCGGCTCCAGCAGTTGAGCGTTTCTATAACTACCGCAAGATATCTCCAGATGATGGAGTTGAGCGACACAGAAGTCCACTGGCAGATCCATCTCTTTGCCTCGCACAATCCTTCTCGGCATCCAGCAAGCTACACGCACTTCTATCGTTCAATTCCAAAATGAAGTTTCAAGCTACTGTTGTTGTGGCCTCTCTCTGCGCCATTGCAGCGACGCCAGCTTTCGGCAAGCCTATCAACAATAATGCTGCTCGCCTTCAAGCACGACAAACTCTTGTTGAAACCTCCAATGAGCTTGAAGACGGTCCCTGCAAAGATGTGTTTTTCATCTTTGCACGAGGTTCGACCGAGCCCGGGAACATGGTAAGACTTAGAATGACTAGATCTCAGTTATTCGTTGACTGACTCTAGTAGGGAGAAATTGTTGGTCCTCAAACTTGTTCGGACTTGAAATCTGCCCTGGGCGACAGCGTGATTGGATGCCAGGGAGTGGGCTCTCCATACGACGCCACTTTGGCCGACAACTTCTTACCCCAGAACACTAGTCCACAGGATATTGGAGCTGCCACCACCTTGTTCGACTTGGCAAATTCGAAATGTCCAAACTCTAAGATCGTAGCTGGTGGTTACAGGTAAGAACTCAGCGCAATCGGATATAATAAGCATGATTCTGACCTTTTGACCTCCTAGTCAAGGAACCGCTGTCATGGATGGGTCTATCCAAGCTCTTCCAGCTGCAATCCAAAACAAAATCTATGGTGTTGTTCTTTTCGGCTTTACACGCAATCAGCAAGACGGTGGTCGTATCCCAAATTACCCTACCAGCCAGACTAAGGTCTACTGTGCAGTTGGTGATCTGGTCTGCGATGGCACACTTATTATCACTGCCGCTCACTTGTCATACGGGGTAGATGCCCCATCAGCTGCGAGCTTCCTAGTCCAGCAGCTTGGTATGTAAGCGAGAACAGGGAAGTTATTTAGGGAAACCCGTGTCGGTCGAGTCAGGATTTGAACACGGCCAAGATGGTACTTTGTTGGGGATGAAGGTTTGGTGAATTTCTTGCGCTGGACCGCACCACACGCTCTTTACTAGGATGAACAAAATTCATGGTTGCAACCAAAGACTTTCCAAAATCTAGAGTGAAGTCCATGTTAACAGCAGCAGGTGGCTGTGATAAAGTTCTCGCTCCCCTGAAAGGCGGGGTACATGCACACCATGCATGACCAGGGCCGATTCGTTTCATATTGATTTGAAATAAACGTCCATCTGACCTGAATCCCCCACCAATCGCGATAACACCGAGGCTTTCAAGGATCTAGATGCGGGTAGCTATCTAAGTTTAAAAGTATACCGAGGTGTTGCAGAATCTCAGGTAAGGGGGAGATGGCGGGGTACGACGCAGGGGCTCAAGTAATTGTGAGACCTTATTCAGGGGTACCTCGCTTAAACCTAGCCTCGACACTGCGGAAGTTCCAACTGGGACTTTTAAAATCATTGAAAGGCGATAAGGTAAATAGCAATTATTTTGTAAAAGCTTCACGCTCGTTAGTGAGATTGATTGTTAACTTGTCTAAACGGTATTATATTGAAGAGTTCTATTTTTTCTTTACAAGGTACTCGCTTACAGAGGGCTCTAGCTTGTACGGAAGCACGCTGTATCACCAAGTTGCCAGAGCAACCTTCGAAGATTGCTCAATGTATTTGTTTGAGTGATATACAGAGTGCAGTTGCTGATTATTTGGATATCTGGAGATGTCTGGAAATGGTGCAATACGACAAGAATCAGCATTCAAGTAACGCAGTAGTAAAACAATTCCGACTGACAATAATAACCTTATCGCCTCCCCAATGGTAGTTTAACTCTGATCCTTCAATCCTCGTTCCACATTCAGTTAGTAAGCATGGCTGCTTCTACTCAAGCGCTAATCACCCTCCCCACCCTGAGCTCAGCCAGCTCACCTGAGCAATCCGAGCCACCTGAGCAGTCACTGTGTTATAGTTTTAGAGAGATATTACGATATTTCATATTATATAACTATGAGTAAAGTTAGTATAAGACTAATTCTCATTGCAATAAACCCGGGCTCCTTTTCTCAGATATAGCCTGATGATGCCGACACAATATGCTTGATATACTAAGATAGGCCAATCATTGAAGGTCAATAGTCAATCTTTCACTATATCGATATTAACATGTGAGAATTCGCTGCGACTTCTCGTCCAACTTTAGTCGGCTCAGGACCAATGTCAGAATATTATGCAAACGGATCTCACACGGAGTTTAAGGCATCTTAATATTTGCCAAGAGGGGTGTGCCATGACTATCGTCGTCGAATAGGAGTTGGATGTGGCTTTAACACCAAGGAATTATCCATCCATCCACAGTCCGACATCACCAAAATCTTGACAAATCAGCTGATATGCAAGATGGCGAATACAGAAGCTGAAGATATCGAGATGCAGCCCCTATCAGTATACCAACGAACACGATATTAGATCTTAAATTCCATGTTCAGGTAAATTAGCCGCCGAATTCGAACTTAGTGGCTATTTTATGTCGAGATTGTCCTAATCTAAGAACTTACAATCGACTGAAAGCGAACTCGATTCATCTGCTACCGAAGATCTCCTGCCATGAAATCCATCTAGCTGAGGGGGGGTTCTCTACATTGTAATGCAACTGACATTCACCTACGCAAATGGGCAAAGTAAAGACAATTTTGACGTTCGAGTATATCCTACGGCGGCAGGGGCTCAAACTTTACGTGCTTAATAGTTGACAGTAGCTTATGCTAATATATCATGTCAAGGAATTTTATTGCCTTAGCATATACAAGAGATCTCCCTGTAGGATACTTGATGCAAAGTGAATGGAGAGAGTTTCATCTCAAAATCATGTGACTACCCGCAGTCCTAAGTTGCCACCTATCGCTTGATAGATCAACAAAGCCGTAGCTACACTTGTACTCAAAGGAACTTCTCTTATTCCCTTTGTGCCAAATTTGGAAGTTATACTATAATCTCGAGTCGATAGGAGGATTGAGAAGAAAGATCGGTCGTGGCAAACACGATTTTTGTGAATCGCCCATACTCCAAGTGTAATAGCGAAAAGAGTGAATAAATTTGCCAGGGAGTAAGAGATCAGGAGGGCGGCTGGGTGGAATGAATAATAATTAATGATGGTTGCTTGTTTGACGTTCGTTTTGATCCAAGGTCTATTTCAAGTCAACTTTGTGAGAAAAGTGGGAAATGATGGGGCTTTTTGCTCACGCTAAAAGTTCATTCGAGAAATAGGTCATAGTCGTGTTGAAGGATAACTCTGGGATGAGTATGCTGAGTGATTCGTTCCTTGCTAAACCAATATCCTGTTGCCGCTGACCAATAGGATTGCATTTTGGACTGCCACCTGTCCAGAGATGTTCCCTGTCGAAAAATACATCCAGATCAGAGCTACCTAGAAGAATAGTGTCTTGGATCTGAGTCTGAATCTGGCTGAAAGGTGAGCCAGCACTGCCATTGGCCAGCTTTTCTGCGTATAATCCCATGGAGCCAATGATTTGATTGCTGAATGCCCACATATATGCCGAATAGGCAAATTGAGTCAGGTTGGAGGTCATGGAGCCATTCACCTGAGGATACCGCACTTTGCCAAGTGTGTGATTGCTGCCGGTGATAGTCTGGACACCGTTTTCAAATTTAAAGTCAACCGTGTATGAGAAGCCGACAAGGCGGCAAACCATGTATTGGAGACCCCAGTTTGCTGGGTTCCAACAACTTGATCCGTTGCTATATGTGGAGAAGGCTATCCATAGCTCGTTTGTAGCATTGACTGGCTGCTCTGGACGGTTCCCCAAGATTGCGGATACCAGGTAGCCAGGAAAAGGCAAAGAAAGGTTTGATTCGTTTCCACCCGGTGTCAACACAGGAATGAAAGCGAAGTAATTGATTTCGTGCGTGATAGATGTCGCTTCTTGGGCCGATACCTGAGCCTGTATTTGGCTATTAATAATCTGGGCCTCCAGAGGACTAGCATTCTCGCATTCAACTCCTGGCCCATCAAAGGTCAACTGATAAGTAGAGTTTAAAAAAGGTGCGCTGATTGATAGAATCTCGCCTGTAGCGGCCGTGGCTACCGATAAGCGCTGAATGATCGTCCTTGGCCCTGTCAAAATCTCACTACTATTGTTGGAGCCATTGGCTGAGACCCAGACTGCCGTTTTGTTCGGTTGGTTTATACCAAGGGATGGCTCGATGGTCACAATGTCGAGTTTCGTCACGTTGGCCATCGTATCCTCAAAGTATGGAGCTGGATACACAGACAGCGTCGCGGGGGGTAACACCGCTGCGATAGGGAGTAAGCTATATAGATATGAGCTTCAACCTGCAAGTTACGTCAAGGGAGATCTTACTGTATTATTAAGGCTATGAATGGTATTCCTCTTGATTTCTTGATCAAATCCCTGTTCCGAAGAGCGTTCAATGAAAAATCTGCACTGAATGCTGCGTTCAGAGTCTCTACAGACATCTTCTGTTTTCGTAATTTCAGCCACAACCACTGATCGTAAGCATAGCGTGCCGATCTGCAGAGGCAGGTATGTACGAGAAGCGCAAGGAGCGTACCGCCTCTTCGATTTTGTCAATACTTTCCAGTTTTTGAGATATTGGGGCCTCTACTACGTGAGTAATTTACATACCTCAGAGCCCACTGTTGTTTTCCTGACGATCCAACTGGCTTTCCATTTCTTGAATGATAATAAATATAATGTGCAATACTGCAAACGAAACCAAACACGAAAAAGAGTACCATCTCCCAGAACATAGAATATTGAAAAAATCTATCATGATGGACGCCGACTTCTAGGTAGGCGCGAGGATCATTGGAATTTTCGGATTCCGTGCCATTGTCTGGCGTAAGGTCTGCTGCATAAGGTTCTTCTAAGTTGGTCGTAGAAACGGAATTTCTTGTCGAACTTCTCTCTAGGCTCTCATCTCTGCCATCACCATGAGAGACTGTTGAAGCTGCAGGGCCCGATCCTAACAATCGGTCGGATTCGGCAACAGCCGATGGTGATATTCCTTGACGTTCTATAGCCATAATCGAGAGTGCTGAAGCATTAGAAAGGTATATTGAGGTGTATAGGATTCATATGATTTTTAAACAATTGGTGGCATGAAATCATGAAATGCAACCCTGGCCAGCTGAAATGCCAGATAATAATGTCTCAGTTGCGCTACGATAACCTACAGTGGCTTAAGCCTTCGGATTTCTCTGATCTTATTGGCCCGCCTCTGGCGGCTCTCCCTCAGATTCTGCCTTATACATGCAAGCCGTCTGCAGCAGCGGAGAGATGGTCTAATCACGTACACTGAAATATGGATATGCATGAGTTGTCATTTGCGGCAAGGCTGAAGGAGATGAAAGCTAGGCTTCGTTGTGTTACAGAATATGCAAGCGCAAAGGGGGAATGTCACCTCCTAGAACCAAAGCTTCAGAGCTCCAATGATGACCCCAGTCTCCGCCTCGATAAGGCTCAAACCTGTTAATGCAGGTGAAGGTACAATATCATTGGATCTATTCGTTGTAGTCAATGTGCATCCAGTACGAAACCACGCCAAGTATTCAGAATCAGACGTTGGTATCAACGGAGAAGATTTTTCAGCCCTCTGAATATCAAAGCGAAGATGAAGAACGCTTTAAAAAAAATTCAAAAATTAGCACATTGCCAGGATCCCATGCTGATACTCTCTCTGAAAG
This sequence comes from Hyaloscypha hepaticicola, assembly GCA_002865625.1. Lineage (NCBI taxonomy): Eukaryota > Fungi > Ascomycota > Leotiomycetes > Helotiales > Hyaloscyphaceae > Hyaloscypha > Hyaloscypha hepaticicola. The sequence goes on along the minus strand of KZ613466.1, from coordinate 260,574 downwards.
GTGTTTGTCCACACTTCTCAGCATTAGGCCAAGCTTCTACACACTAGTTACATGAGTGAGTTGATGGGGAGAGGTTACACAGTTTTATTACATGACCGCGATGCTGGTGGGTTCCCCCTCTGTGTCTTCTCTCTATACAGTAACTCCAGCAAGTCATAATTTTCAATGCCAAGTGATAAGGTGAAGTTACACCTAAGTTATGAATTTGATTAGCGATACATACTAAAAAATATGGAGGGCTCGCAAACTGTGGAAGATTACAACGAAACAGTCTCTGGGGTGTATTTCCAATCCAACGTATCCTAGCTCCGTCCTATAGTGCAGACTGCCGCTTCTGGCTGTACTTTGTGATTTTGACCTAAAACATATAAGTTGGTTCATGCGCTGGGTATGTGTCTGCCATTAGGCGAGAGCTGTCAGCAGAAATATTGAAGAATCGATATGAAATCAGGCGTGGCGTATGTAGAAGATCAAGTCGGAAATTTGATATTGCTATCTTAGTAGAAATAACAGGTTGGGGAATAGAGGATGATTTCCAGGCGCTTGGGTTCAATAATGGGACATGTTAGAAGTGTACTAATCTCAAATAAATTCTCGTAATTCCCAGGATCCGCCTAAGTACTCCGTACTAGACAATCATTGAAGAGCTGAAATCATAACAAGCTTACTTCATCTAGTCTAGCATCTATGTCATCTTGATTTGAATATTTCCTCATTTAGCGGCAGTGATTCTAGCCTACCTTTGTGCCTTCCCATTCTGCCTCAATGAGCATCATTCGCGATCCAGTTGGTCTCGTAGCGCCCCAATACTTGAATCTTGGATCTGCTTTCTTGAACAACTCCTCCCAATCAGCCTCTTCTCGCTCCTTAGCATTCATTGCTACCATCATGCATATGTCGATATTTCTGCACAAAAATAATGTCTCATTAGCCACTCATTCAGAACTGATAGCATGGTTAGATGACTACAGTACCTAGCAGCTTTCTCCAGACTTGCATGACCGGTACCTGGCAGGGGTAAACACCCATCATTGATCAAGATCTTCGCGCCAGGTTTCAAGGCCGGGATGGCTGCTCGCAGAATTTGTATGCACTGCTCATCCTGCCAATTATGGAAGATCCAGCGATAAAGATATACATCCGCATCTTTCACAACCTGGGGCGTGAAGAAGTCATATTTCTGGAACTGGATGTTAGGGCGTTTGTGCTCGGTTTTCATGTCTTCGGTCACGTCAATGTCTTGGACCACGATTTTGAGTGAAGGATATGCGTCAGATATAGCGGAACTTGCAAATCCATTTGCTCCCCCAACCTGCGATTGTCAACTCTCTTTCATGAGACAATATAAATCAATGTTGTGGGAATATGACAGAAGTGCTTACATCGACAATGGTTCCTTCGCCGAGCTTGGCCCAATCATATCCTTCTACTAGAGAGCCGACTTCGTAGCCTTCTCCGGAGCTGAAAAGCTCCATAGCCAAGCCAAATTTCTGGATTTTCTCCGGCGTCTTCTTCACCTCCTCGAACAAAGAAGTTTGGCCTGGGTTATGGAATCCAATGGATACGCCGGTCTCACGTTTGCTCTCCGAATTAGGCCAGCGGTCCAATGCCTCGCATTGATAAGTCCCTCCTAGCAGTATGGTCTCTGTCTGCAGGTCTACCCAAGCAGCTGTTTTCGGGTCTTCTACAAGATTCCGTGACATGGAATTGTGTGCGATGTGGTCTATGGTAGGTTCGTGAAACATTCCATTAGTCATCGCATGTCTTAGCAATCTGCGTAGAGCAGTTGATTCCAAGCCGCATTTTGTAGATAGGTCCGTATATGAAATCTCTCCCTCCAAGGGGACCAGTGTTGCAATATTCCAATGTGAAACGGCTTTGAGGCTAAGCACATTCAACCACTACGGAGGAGGCATTAAGTTGTCAGCTTGTGCTCGAAATGAAATCACGAGGAACAGGAGAATATTCGGCACATATGTACCTCCCAGGCCATATCACGAATCGTCTGAAGTTCTCCAACAAATTTGCGATTCAACACAGGAATCATATCAATGATATCAAGCCGAGCCTCACGGTCGGCATCTGATTCCACAACTAGCGGTGAGTCGAGTGCTTCGCGGAGGGACGCCGCCAAAGCGACAAGGTTAGTAGCAGGCATGATGCACGATTTGGCTTCTGTCGATCCGATCCGAAGCAGTGTAACGAGACACAAGAAGCTTCGAGGCCGAAGAATCGGGAGAAGGTCTAGAGATGTTCTCCGAGTGAGGGGTAACGAGGGGGAGGGGCACAGACTCCCAGTGGCCACCACGGGAAAGGTCGCTATTGGGTGATAGCCGAGCGTGGGGGGAAGAACCCCATGCCATTGGTACGGCGCAGTGACAGGCTGTCTCAAAGGGCCAAGATTACCTTACGAAACAGGTTCCCATGGGTCGGCTTTAGTGTACAATGCCCTGATTTCGGGGGTTCTCGACCTGCATCCCTCTCGATCAACCTTCACATCTCAACAATAGCCAATTGTGCCATGGCGTCGCCCAGGTCATACTCTCCCAAACCAGATTCACCAAAGGCTCACCTGAGTCCAGAGCCTCCAGGGGATCCAAATAGTCCAATCGAAGCCGAAGAAACCGGTGGACCAGACGACGATGACGAAGCGTACTGCAGCGAAACAGCAAGCACATCCTCGACATCGATCACATCTAGTATTCGAGCACATACCTTCGAGGATGGTATTCGGTATCACAAGTTTCATGATGGAAAATACGCGTTTCCCAACGACGAAACGGAACAAAATCGAGACGACATGAAACATGCGATGACTTTGCTGTTGTGCGGAGGCAGGCTTCACTTTGCGCCGATTGGCGACATGCCACAGAACATTATTGATTTGGGTAGGAATTAAACGAGGAGGGTCAATCAAATGTCGCTCACCATTGTGCTAGGTACCGGAACTGGCATCTGGGCTATTGAGAGTGAGTAGTCCTCGTCCCCGAGCGGTACTGTTACGCAGGGCGCAATTTTCCACAGGCTAATGAATTTATCTCGTTGCAGTGGCAGATAAATATCCATCAGCTACAGTCACAGGGATCGACCTGAGTCCCATCCAGCCTGTTTGGGTACCGTCGAATTTACGATTTGTTGTTGACGATATAGAGGATGAATGGATATATCCACAGAATCACTTCGACTACATTCATATACGACACACCCTCCACTCCATCAGAAAACCAGCTGCACTTATAGAGACTGCGTACAAGTGAGGGGCTGACATTACACATGAGAAGCGGTAGACTAATCAGCTGGTTCTAGGCACGCAAAACCCGGTGGATGGGTCGAATTCCAAGAGCTTCACTATTATCCCCACTGTGATGACGACTCGATGAATAGACCTTACGCTGTTCGAGACTTCCTCGAAAATGTGAGAGATGGAGTAGCAAGTTTGGGAAGTGATCTGAATGGCGTCACTAAACTACGGGGGCAGATGGAAGATGCTGGATTTACAAATATTGAGGAACATATTCTAAGGTGCCCGATTGGACTATGGCCGAAAGACAAGACTTTGAAACTTGCAGGTCTATATTGGAGAACCGCAATTTTCGATGGCCTAATGAATGTTTCGAAGAGACCGTTTGAGAAGGGCTTGGGGTGGACGACGGCTGAGGTTGAAGTGTTCCTGGTGGGCGTGCGAAAGGCTCTTATGGATCGGTCGTTTCACTCTTATATGTACGTTTGTTGGCATCTCTCTTACACTTTAATACTCATGCTCGAGTAGCTGACAAGTGTTATAGGCCACTACATATGCTGTACGGCCAAAAGCCATTCAAATCAAAGAGAGAGCCGAGCTCTTCGGCTGAGCCAGTTGTGGAACCATGAGTTCGGAGCTTCTCCTCGTCAGATCCCCATCAACAACGCACGATATCTGAAGCGATACGCCAATGCCCAGTCCATACTATGCCCGTGTATTGAGATCTTGTACAGGTCGAAGCCACAAGGGACTCTTGTCCGATCAGATGCACTTGGACGATCATTGAACAAATCAGCCTCCTCTGGTTGAGATTACTTCCAGTTCACGTAGTACAAAATCAAACAACGATTTTGTGTGTACTTCTTGTCTGAGGACGAAGCTGGAATGGGGCAATTAATACTGCCAGTTCGCTCTGTGCAGATTTACAATTAGAAATTAATTGATAATGCTCTTCAATGGTCCAAAATACCTGCCAAGGACAAGTAGCCGAGGCAGGGAGCAGAAGTGATTGCAAGTAGATTGACATGAAACCTCTGACTGCCTTCATCGTCAGTTAACTGCAAATATTACTGCAGGTTCGGTGAACCTAGTCCAAACCAAGCGGGCAATATAATATGATGACAGCCAATTAGTTGAGAACGACACTGTAACCGCAAAATAGTCTCCTCCATCCAATCCCGACGACTTCATTGTTCTTAAGTTTAATATAGCGAGCAGTAAAACACATTTGAGACTCCTTGGAACTGGTCAAATATGACCAGAAAGTAAGTGGCTGAGCAGGACATTGAAGAAATTCGGTGTTCGGCGGAGCAGGGAGTAGGAGAAACACGGCGTTCGGCGAGGAACATTTTGTGTGTGCTTTGTTCATAGCATCTTCCTCCGCCTCCTCCCTGAGAAGTATGAAAACCAAAATTCCCACACTCCATAGTATATAAATTGCTTCAAAAAGTCACGTAAACTATCATGTCTGTAATCCCCTCAGCCATGCGTGCTTGGACCTTCGACCAGGCAGGTACGCCCGAAAACGTCCTCAAATTCAATCCAGCAAAACCCACCCCATCTCCTCCAATAGGCTCAAATGTCCTCGTCCGTGTCTCCTACGTGGCTCTCTCATCTGCATGCACAAATCTCATGAACAACATCCCCTCTATACTTCGCCATTCCGCGATTCCAGAGCTCGACTTCTCCGGCTTCATAGCACAAGCGGGTCCTAAAGCACCGTCCGAGCTCAGCCCAGGAACAGCTGTGTTCGGCACCATCCCTGTGCTCTCCGCTGTTCTTTTTGGAGCAGGTTCTTTGGCTGAATACGTCGTTGTGCCTGCTGCGAACGTTACAATTAAGCCAAAGACGGTGCGACTGTCTGAAGCAGCCGGGTTGACTAGCCTGGCCCACACGGCGGTATTGATGGTCGAAAGAGCCAAAATAACGGCAGGGGATCGAGTACTTGTGAACGGTGGTGGTGGAGATATAGGTACGATGGCGTTGCAAATCGCTAAAGGTGCTGGGGCAGAGGTAACGGTAACATGCTCGGAGTCAAAAATCAACATGGTCATACAACTAGGAGCAGAAAAGGTATGTTTGGCAATTCGAAATTACTCTATATCAATCTAGGCAATGGAATAACACAGCTCTAGGCTATCGACTATCGAGCAAACCATCCCCTTCCTGACTTTCTTTCAAAACATTATGGGCAGCAGCAGTTCGATGTTATCCTTGATACAGTGGGATCACAAGACTTGTATGAGCACTCTCCTGCTTATCTCAACCCAAGTGGTGTATATGTCAATGTTGGAAATATCGGCATTTCGACTGCTGTCACAGTATGGCGGTGGTTGAAGAATTCGTTCCACCCGCGCTTGCTGGGTGGAGTACCACGGACATTTATCCAGTTCAGTGCCATTCCGACAAAGGAACGGGGAGAGAAAATTGCGTCGTTGGCAGCAGAAAAGGGGATTGATATCCTGGTAGATTCTACCTTCAAATTAGAAGATGCGTTGCTGGTAAGCTGAGACATGCCCTACGTGTGCTATGATAACTTACGTGAAATTGTCAAGGCGTACAAAAGAATGCGTGATGGGGAAAGAAAAGGAAGGTGCCTGGTTGAAGTGTCTCCTTAGAAATTCACCATTTGCTAGCCTATGAAGTTGTTCATACATGGAATTAAAGAGATTGGGGTTCCATTTACTATTCGTAATAAGCAGTAGTTGTATCCACGCTGCTGCTCTATATGTGAAGGCATATATCTAGAAATCACAAGGTCCTGGATGTACTTTTTCGCGATATTGCAGTTCCTTGAGTCGTTGATCAAGCAGCTTCTCCATTACAATACACTAAAAAAGAAATCCACTTTATAAGTAACCCCCTTTACAGAGTCTTCAGGTGAGTTAAAAGCAAGTTGAAGTAATTAGCGCTTGAGTAGAAGAAGTCATTTTTATTCACCAAATGTGGAACGAAGGTTGAAGGATCAAAGCTGAACAACAAAATTGTGCTACGATTCCCTACTGGGACAGGGATCGTGGTGTATTGAATATAGACTGGTGGCACTATATAATAATTAAGTAAACCGGGAAAAAAAAGTGTAGTCTAAAAACTTGTAAGATGGAAAAATAATACAAGAATTAAAAGAGAAAGGAGATCTAGTTAAGAAGTCCTACTATATAGTTTGTCGCACCATGTATATGTAATAAGTGGTGCGAGCGGTCATAACTCAAGTAGTTTGGAAGGAGAAACAAATTACGGGGGTGATGAAAGAGAGCAGGGGTGGGTGTTTAGGGGTTATCACGTGTTTTCATGTAGTTGGTTTTCTCCGCAATAGAAACCTTTATAAAAGATCTAGCACATGTATCTCTAGACCTTATGACTAGCTGCATGGTAGTATTAACATTATAAAGCTCAAACTCAGTCCATCAGGGGAGCCAATCACGTGGTATGATGTATTTACCCCACCCCCGCTGCCCCACATTCGCAGCCTACATGCCAATCACCGGTGCACGTTTCCCCTGTCACATCTCGTTATCCAGGATCCAGACAGGATTCGATCTTTCCGACCTGTTTCACTATAAAAAGCAAAACCCCGCCCTCTGCTCTTTCAAGGGAATGACGCGATTTGTCAATCCGTTTTCACAATTAACACGGCATCTTATCACCTCCATACTCTAGTTAACTCCGAACTCTCAGCTCAATTTCAACCTCCCCTCATCACCAAGCCCACAAAATTCATCACCTTCAGCAACTCCATAGCCAATTGGCAATCGCAACCATGGTGCCCTCCGCCCAAGCAGGATTGATTCCTTCCTTCGTAGCAGCAATCCAAGCCTCTCTCTCGGTGCTCCTCGTAATCTCCTACGGCGCCCTGGCCGCATACCTCAAGCTCCTGGACCCCAGCTCCTCAAAATCCATCTCAAAGATCTGCGTGCGAATGTTCCTGCCTGCCCTCCTCCTCACCCAAATCGGCTCAGAACTGCATTCCGGCTCCGCGCACCGCTATCTGATCGTTCTCGCATGGGCAATCATTTGCCATGTTGTGTCGTTCTTGATTGGGATTGCGGCGCATTATTGGTTGGGAATGCCGGATTGGATTACGGCTGCTATTATGTTCAACAACACGACGAGTTATCCGTTGCTGTTGATTCAGAGTCTGGATCAGACGGGGATTTTGGGGAGTTTGATTGTGGTGGAGGGGGAGAGTACGAGGGCGGCTATTGAGAGGGCGAAGAGTTATTTCCTGGTGTTTGCGACGGTGTCGAGTTGTCTTACTTTTGCTGTTGGACCGAGACTGATTGATTCGGAGCATGGTCCTGATCTGCCCAGTGACAAGGAAGAGATGGAAGATGATGAGAATGGGGAGAGGGATGAAGAGAATGGGGATGCGGATGATGAGTTGAGTCCTACAGATGAGGGGACGGGTTTGCTATTCGCGAGACAGAGGCAGGCGAGTGTTGCTTCGATGTCGTTTTTTCCTTCGAGGAGGCAATCAATTGCACCTGCTATTGCATATGATCGCAGGCCGTCGGTGATTGCGAGGAAGAAGTGGGTGAAATTGGGTGATCGGACCAAGTGGTGGCTGCTTTTTCTGTTCGATTTCCTGAATGCGCCGCTGCTGGGAGCAGTGCTGGGTGCGGTAATCGGTCTCATCCCTGCTTTGCACAAAGCTTTCTTCAACGACACGGAAGATGGTGGCATCTTTACGGCTTGGTTGACTCAATCGTTCAAGACTGTGGGCTCCTTGTTCGTTCCTCTTCCGGTCGTGGTTGCGGGAGTCTCGCTGTATACGTCAACCCAAAAAATTAAGAGCGAGGGGTCAAGAGCCCCCACCACGCCGTGGTTGACGACCTTATTCGTACTCGCTGTGAGGTTTGTGATCTGGTCGGTCATTTCAATTGGGGTTGTTTATCTTCTGGCGAAGAGGACGGATACTCTCGGGGATGATCCGATGCTGTGGTTTACCATGATGTTGATGCCAACCGGTCCGCCCGCGATGAAACTCATCACCATGGTCGAGGTCAGCAACGCGGACGAAGAAGATGAGGACAAGATTGTGAAATTATTGACAGTAGGTCCCTCTTTTGCATAAACTTATCCGAATTGTGAAGCTGATGACTTAGATTTCATACATCATCTCCCCTGTTCTCGCATTCACCGTGGTGGGCAGTTTGCGTGCCAGTGTTGCAGCTATTGGAAATTGAGATATTGGATAAAAGCAGAGATTCCCGACGAGTAGCTGTCGGACAATGTATAAAATTGCAGTGTTCCGCCGAGGACAAGGCCACCAAAGCCAATGTTCAACTTTCTTGCCCATATTACATCTTTACTACCATTCTCTTCGCTTGTTCAACTCTGTAGTACGGAGTAAACAAAATATCTCATCGTACTTAAATAATATATCCAGAGCAAGACTCATGGCGGGGTTGTTTTTACACAACCATGACTCGGCAAGATGCCGAACACCCGCAATAAGAACAAATGCGGCCCACTCGCTGACTCCTAGTTGGCCGATCTTGCCCACACGTAGACCACCACGCAACGACTTCTTTGCGCCCCTTTGCGCAATCCGGGGAATTGTCATCTGCTCCAGCTGCTATTGGTCGAATCTTCTCCGAGGTGATTTTTTCATGTGCGAAGCATTTCTAAGCGTATTGACGGACCGCTCCAACTCCGATCATTATGTCACTAGCATTCTTTATCCCCATCGCCAACATGTTTTCTTTTTCAGCTTCTTTTATTTCCCTCTTGTATCCATTTCACCTTCACCTTTTCACTGTACATACTCCTTCCCTTCCTCTCGTCGTTGCTTGACGACACCATACACGCCATGGACCGAATCGAGCGACTCCTCTCCCGCCCCACCGCAAAACCCTACCGAAGCAAAGGCCTCTCCTCAACACCGCATATAAACTCCCGCGGCCAATTAGATTTCGCACCGGGGGACATCGAGAACCCCAAGAACTGGTCCGCCAGCCGGCGCTGGTACATAACCGTCGTTTCCGTCCTGCTCGTCGTGAACGCCACCTTCGCATCCTCCTCCCCCTCCGGTTGCCTCACCGGCATCGCCTCCCACTTCTCCGTATCCGTAGAAGCCTCCGGCCTAGTCATCACACTCTTTCTGTTGGGCTATTGCTTCGGTCCACTATTCTGGGCACCGCTTTCAGAGTTCTACGGCCGCCGGTGGATATTCTACATCTCGTTCACGCTGTACCTAGCGTTCAACTTCCTCTGCGCGTTTGCGCCGAACTTTGGGAGTCTCCTGGTGGGCAGGTTTTTGACCGGTACCTGTGCCGCGGCACCGCTGTCCAATGCGCCGGGTGTGCTGGCGGACATTTGGGGGCCGGTCGAGAGGGGTAACGCGATGGCGTTGTTTAGCATGATGACTTTTGTGGGGCCTGCGCTTGGCCCGGTGATTTCGGGCTTCTTGGAGCTGAAGGAGGATTGGAGGTGGAATTTCTACGTGTTGTTGTGGTTTGCGGGCGTCACTGAACTTCTCATGTTCACGATTCCGGAAACTCTTGCTTCGGCTATACTTCTGAAGAAGGCGAGGAGGATTAGGAAGATGAAGATTGAGGGATTTGAGAATGTTAAGGCACCGGTTGAGGAGACGGATCGCTCACTGGCTGGACTATATAAGGTTGCGTTGACAAGGCCATGGAGGATTCTGGTTGATCCGATTTCTTTTGCGACGGCGGTTTATTTGAGTGTGGTTTATATGTTGCTGTACATGCTTTTCACAATCTACCCTATCGTGTTCCAACAGAAGAGAGGGTGGAACTCTGGTGTTGGGGAATTACCACTTATTGGTACAGTTGTCGGAGCTGTGTTGGGTGGTTCTTTTATATTCTGGGTTTCGGCTCGGGATCGCAAGCGAGCAGAAGCGGGACATCGAGGACGACCTGAGGATAGACTGCCTGTTGCCATGCTTGGCGGGGTACTGTTTCCGGTATGTCATAATTTACAGGAATGGAATAGAGGGACTCGGCTGATTAGACACAGGTTACAATGTTCTGGTTTGCCTGGACTGGCGAATACGACAGCATTCACTGGGTCGTGCCCACCCTTGCCGGCGTCTTCCTGAGCACCTCCATCCTCCTTATCTTCGTCGCCTACCTCAACTACCTCACCGACACATACCTCATGTACGCCGCTTCGGCTCTCGCCGCAAATACAGTGTGTAGATCAGCGTGTGGTGCGGCAGCGCCCCTGTTTACGCAATATATGTTTGATGCATTGGGAGTGGGAGGGGGTGGGAGTCTTATTGGGGGGGTGGCGTGTCTTCTGGCGCCAATTCCGTTTGTGTTCTACAAGTATGGCGAGCCAATTAGGAGAAGGAGTAAATTTGCGCCTACTGAGGATGATGGGGAAAGGGAGAAGGAGATCGAGCAGAGGAGGGACGAGGAAGAAGGTGGTGGTGTGATAGAGGATGTCGATATTGCGAGTAGTTCGGAGAGCTCAATCACTCTCGGGATGGTAGAAGCTGAGAGGAAGAAACATAAGGAAGGAGGTGAAGACTCGGCACGCGAGCGTGATGGAGACGAAATAATAGAGAAGGCGCTCGAGAAGGACACTTCATGAAATCTTATGATAGATTTAGAGTATTAGTCATTTTGCATAGCGTACGGAGAATGGAGAATGGTATTCCTAATTTTCGGTCCTCTTCGAGTCCGTGCTTTGCCACTTCGGGCAAACTAAAGTTAGGATCGTGACTTCAGGTATTGTATTAGAACGCAGTTGTATAAAATAAATCCTCGAAAGCCAGGATTAAATTTAGTAAAATGCATAGTATGGCGAAGTGTTAAATGCGCAGTCTTCGCTTTCCTCGTCAACTCATGATCACTCTAAGCTCTGTCTCGTGCATCCACTCTTGTTTTCATAAGCCGACTGATAATAACTTCAACTACAGTTTTAGTTATTAACTTACTTTATAATGTCAAATTCGGATCCTCTCTATAAATCCGTACCAGAACCGTCTCTACACTTTCGTAGGTTTACATTTTCAAGGCCCGACGCGTTGAATTACTAACATGTCAATGCCAAGATTTCTTACGGAATCCAAACACATCCTTGTCATTAATTTCCCACCTTGAAGGATGAGTGTAATATTGTCAGCGTTTGAACCTTCCTATCCTTCCGTGAAAATCGTTGATGGAAGGGAAGGTTGTATAATCCCGATGGGATGGATGGGAAGGGAAGGAATGTAAATATCGAATAGAAGGATAAAAAAGAGTCTTGGAAGGCAGGACAGGAAGGTTAAAAATAGAAGGTTTATACTAAAAAACGCCTGAAACGCCTGAAAACGCCCGATAGTCTTAATATGGCCCGAATTTATCCCTATATTGTTTTTAATCTTAATTATCTCAAGTAAGTCCTGTTTTTTATACCTTTTTTGGACCAGGATACTCAAGCTAACCTAATTTACTATAAGACCCTCCCAAAAACAGGTTACCATACTTCGAAATCCACTTTTTAGGCTAATGGGAAGGTTGGAAAGATTACTCAAGTCCAAAATGGAAGGATTCCCGCCCTCTAATCCTTGGGAAGGACGGGAAGGGAAGGATATGATATTTAAGTGGGATGGATGGAAGGTAACCACCCTGTTACCTTCCGTTCCGTGGGGAATGGATAGGAAGTTTGAAACGTTAAATATTGTAATTATACTTTCATTGTCCAATACAGTTGTGTTTTTGAATCAAAAGTGTGGCTCTTTGGTTTTATGTTTCGAGCTGAATGTAAATCATCCAAATAACCATATAACAGATTCGGAGTATAAAATATAAGATAAGTGTAAAAAACGCACTAGTATTGACAGTCTTAGACCGCGAATTTAAATAAGGATTATAAAGGGGGAAGAGCTCGTTAATAATAAAATCCTCGAAGATTTCGCTTATATAAGTGCTCTTAAAGGTTCTTAAAGTAATATAACCATCAATCGTATATACTAGTAAAACCGATATCTTAATCCTCTTTATTAATTACTAATATATAACAACTCGAGATCTTATAATTACCTATTTATAAGCTCGATCCCCAGTCCTTTCGTCACTTCCCGATTCGTTAATGTAAACCAGTTACTTTACTGTAAAGTCTTTAAGCTCGTATTGCTATTAGGTTCTTAGCTCTTGATTCCGTTATACGGCCTCGACTTTTAACTTCTTCCATGTGATTTCTATACGTTTTAATACCCTTGAAATTATTAATTAATGGACTATAAGATCGAAAACTTTTAAAAGAAAGTTTACGATCTTGTTTTAGTAATACCATAATCGTTCGTCAAGCAAGAGCTTAATAACTTACTTTATTTTCCATATAATAATTCGTCTTTGACCTCTTGAAGGACGTAACATTGCATTACCTGTCTGAATTCGTAATTTATATCAATATATAATCTACCAAGTTATATTATAATCAATTGCGAGCTGTCGAATGTAAAGATCGGTGATTTTCATGGTTAGATCGCGTAACGCATCCTCGATTCGAGCCACAACCGCGACGCTAAGGCCTCTCCCCATTTTCACTACAAGACCTGTCAAAGACTTAAATTTCCACACCCTGCCTTTAATTTGAGCCACGTACCTTGTGTTCCAGAGTTGTGGTTGCGAAGTTATTCGTGAAGGCGCAATTAAACGTTATGTTAAGTGGGGACCTTCGACGTGCTAATCGAGCGCTCGCTTAAAAATCGCGTCTCGCATTCGTTGTGCATGTGGCTGTACCCCTCAACCGTCCAAACTCATAATTCACCACAACATCGATATTAAACAAGGTCTTTAAGTCGACATTCGTGACTAGCGACCTTGAAATAGTGGGTCTAGGAATTTTCATTTGCAAAAATGGTAGAAATTTGCTTGGGCGATTGGCCAGTGAATACTTCTACGAAGCGGTGAAGTACTGTACGAGATGAATAAGCCACCCCTAAACGTTATAACCTAGCCTAAGGCCGCCACATTTATGAAAATTCGTTCATATCCCACTTTCCATCCTCCAGGCTCCTGCTTCGATTCTTTCTATCAGCCTGTGGTGTAGAAAACATCCATCCCGAAGTTCCTCCACTTCTCAGATTTCTCACGCACAATAGACAATTCCAAGGGTCGATTTGGCTGGCATATTTGCAACGTCTACCTTTATCTTGCCCTCGAGGTCCGAGGACCGGGGACCATTTGGATCTGACCATTCATCTTAACTGGCTTCAAGGATGCTTTGCAATAAGTGCGAACAGGTATTTAGGGGGGATTCACCTGCAACACCCGGTTTTCATGATGCTCATCCATTTTTCCGACATCATGAGAATGTCAACATGATCGAGATCTCAGCACGGCAAGGTTGTCACATTTGTGCTTTGATAATGAGAACTATCAGGCCCGACGAAATTGAGATTGTGCGACCACCTGCCATTAAAACACCAGGACTTTCTCTCGGTAGTTATGAAGTATTTGTCACCATCAAATTAAACGAAAAATATCATCAATATGCTTCCGAGTTAGAGGTCTTTCTCACCTACCCACCAGCACTAAATGCGCGTTATGGACATAATATACCAGTCAACGATAGAAAGGTATCTTTGCGCTTATTCCCAGCAGAAGGCAGGTTCAGGCTATCGATTTTGACTATGCAATACTGATCTCTGAATTAGCGTATAAAAATGATTTGAACACCGGTGATTTTGGTAGTTCAACAAGATCTGACCAGACCTGGGTATGCGTAATGAGCTGGCTTGAGCAATGCAAGCAGTTTCATCGAAGATGTTCTTCTACCAACGGGGCAGGGTCATGGAAGCCGACGCGACTTCTTGATCTGGGCCCACTAGGAACAAATCTTTCTCCGCGTCTCGTTGAACACCACGAGATTCCAGTTGGAATAACATATGTCACATTGAGTCATTGCTGTAAGCAGATCTCTACGCCTTGGATGCACACAAGGCGTCGGAAATAGACCTCCGTATAACTGCATATTCCATCCCGTTAAAATATGTGCTTTGTGCTCCTAAAATCCAGGATCTAGATATGCTGACCTATGAGTGCTCTATATAGGGGGAAAAGCGGAGGTATTCAGGCTTCTAACTCAAAATCTTGAAAGCATGAAGAATCATGTCCCAATGAACCACTTGTCTAGGACTTTCCAGAATGCGATTGAGATTACTCGCAGGCTAAGCATCAGATATCTTTGGATAGACTCTCTTTGCATTATACAAGACTCCAAGGATGATTGGGAAATAGAAGCATCGCAAATGGAGCAGGTCTACAAGAACTCCTATTTTAACATAGCAGCAACGCAGGCTGCCGATGGTCGAGGAGGGCTTTTTGTCGAGAGAGATACAGACCTTATTCGGCCATATAAGGTTACTGCTACATGGAACGGCGAAGAACCTGTGGAATTCTTCATTACCGAAGATTTGGACGAATGGGTACGCAAGTTCAACCTTGAGCCACTCATCACAAGGGCATGGGTTGTCCAAGAGAGACTGCTAGCTCCCAGGATTTGCCATTTCACCTCAACGGAAGTCATCTGGGAGTGCAATGAGCTCTGGGCGTGCGAACGGATCCCGGCTACCGCTTTGGAATCAAACTATTACTTGCCTGCCACGAAATTACCTTCGGGGTCATTTTCAAGCTTAAGCTTAGATAGTCCGAATCTGGACTTCGATGCTAGGGATTGCTGGGTGCAAATCGTCGGTGTCTACTCCAGATCAAATCTAACCCGGGAGACGGACAGGCTGGCTGCTATATCGGGAATTGCTAGAAAAATGCAGGGTTTTCTCCGCGACGACTATCTAGCTGGAATGTGGAGAAAGAATCTCGAATATCAGCTTCTATGGACTATCAATCCTATCGAAATGACTCGAAACCAACTACCACCCTCGAAAAGATCAGCACAATATATCGCACCCACATGGTCTTGGGCGTCGGTGAACGGGACCGAGGTCATTCTGAGTGTGGCGTGGACATTCTCATCCACACAACCAACCCGAGCAGACAAAGCTCTCCTTGCCCAAGTTATTGATGTGGGAGTCACGCCTGCCAATAACGCAATATTGTGCGAGGACGGATTCCTTCACCTACGATGTTTCCTAATTCCTGTCACTCCGCACTCCCTAACGAAGACAACATGTGTTCTACATTACAATAATGGGGAATTCCAGCAAGAAGAAATTCCTTTTTGCTTCACGACTGTCGATACCCTAGTTACTGACCCAAGAGAATTCAGCTTTTGGTGTGCTCCGATTTTACACGATCGCCTTTTCTCTGGTTCGAAAGGCACTTGTCTACAAGGTCTATTATTATACCGGCACAAGAGTGATCGGCTTTGTTTTCGTCGTTGTGGCCTGTTCTCGTTAAATAACGCGGGTAGCGACGATTTGGATCGGTTTTGGAAGGGAGCATATCACTACGGGAAGAGCGCTCTGTTGACGCAAAGCTTGGAATCTGAACCTTGTACAAATATACTTACTTATAAAATGGGTTCGGGTGGGATCAACTACAAGCGACGTAGTGGCATTCCGCAATTTAAGATCATCATCAAATGACGAGATGCTGGGAACATCTTGATGAGGCTGGTCACCCGTCAGGCTTCGCTTGCTTATCGAAGGGTGCAAATCCAAGCTCATGTACTTGTAAGTACCTCCTGAATATTGAATCGATGTGTAATGAGCTAACTCCTTTCTTTAACAGGAGTTTCGGCCTCACGAATCATCTCCCTTCTATTACGCACTCGACTTCTTCTTAACTGTGGTGAGGACGCTTAGAACTATCTGCTCTGGGCGCCTAAAACGACCCGCGAGGCAACTCTGCTCCCATAGTGAGGGCCAAGGTTAGCAGGTTAAAAGTTACTACGAAGATTATTAAGGAGCCAGAGAAGAAATTAATAGACAGTATCTCCTATACTACGGCCCATAAAAACACTCTCTATAAGGCATCTCATAGTATGCCATGTCTTCATAGTCTTTCGCCAGATAGTGACTTCGCCGTTATCGGCACCGAGTGTTCAAGAAACTTTTAGGTGGAGTTTCCTCGATCTTGCTGCTCTTGCAAAGCAACTCAACCCTCCCCCGATTCCCACTCCATTCCCCATAGGCCAGGCTGGTCACTTTTTCAGAGAGTATGCCGGCTGCCAGAAGTTCCTTTAAGTTTCTGTAGTTTAAACCCGATAGATAAATAATATCATGCCAATATAATCGCTAGCCTATTCCCAGGCACAACAACATTAGTCTCGAAAACCGTTCTAAAAAACATATCCAAGCTTACCATTTCTGGATATCCTCAAGTTCTTCCTCATTTGTCTCGTGCTTTAATTCCTCATAAGAACTCCATGTTATGGTTCCAGCAGTTGGCGCTTCATTCTTTGATATCTTCTTGAATCCTACAGGGTTTACGAGATAGTCAATAGATTGAGTAGCCCCTACGCTCGAAAAAAGATAAGTAATAAGCAATAAATATTAAGCAGAGAGAACTCGGGTAACTGACAATTGATGGGAAGGTAGTCAGCTTTACCATGAGCCCAAAATATTGCCTTTTTAAGTGTAGAAGGATCTGTCGTTCCAACAGACCTAAAAGAATCAGGGACAGAAAGAGAGGACGAGAGGGCTATCAAAGAAGAAATAGAATATCAACATATCGATATCTTCAAATGACAAACAAAAGAAAAACTTACCGATAATTCCACCAACTTTGGCATTCTGTTGTTATTACTAAGGGTCGTACATCACCAGTGGCGTAGGGGGCCCTGGAAGGCCCCGTAAGGATCGTTGCCACAGGACTTACAGGGGCCTAAGGCCTATAAATACAGCGTACCTGTCCACTGTAGAATAGGAATTAAGTCGTTCTTAGCATTCATATCACAACACATTCTCCAACCCAACTGCTAAGCTCAAGACAGTACCTTGCGAGAAACCTCCTAACGAGCCTTATGGCGAAAGTCTGTGTTTCTGGGGCATTTCGCTAAGAAACGAGCCCTATAACTTTTTTGAACCCGTATATTTTATATTTGGATTTGGATTTAAAAGCCTTGTAAACCCATTCTGGCTTCTTGTATTATATGCGCTAATATTATACACAGATTAAATTTATAGTTGTCGAGAAATTGTAAGGTGAAATAGTTGGCGTTAGTTTTGCGATACCTGAAAATGTCGCTAAAAACACAGACTTTCGCCATAAGGCTCGTAAGATGACCCTTCCTGGTGCCACAAGTTTGGCCTCTTCTTCGATAATCTTCTCGAGATTCGCGGTGGCCTTCTTAAAGCCTTCGACATCATTGACTGGCGTATCTTTTCCGGCCCAACTCGACTGGATACTATCGGTGAGAAAGGGGTCCCATCACGCTGGAAGTTGAGTTTCGCCTGGAGCTCCTGCAATAAGAACGTGAACTTTGATGATGGACGCATTAGGCAAGATGAATTTGACATGTGGCAAGGATGTTCTTCAGATGTGCAAAACGCAAAGTCGGTGAGGGATCAAAGACTAGGAAGAAAGACCCACTGCAAATGCTTTGCAATTGGCTCCCAAGCAGTCCCGCTGTTGGCAAATCCATGAAGGAGGATAATCGTTGCCGTGTGCTTTCCCGGAGCTGGAAGAGAAGTCTCCTTAAGAGGGCTAGCTTGCACCCAAGGCGCCTGGCCCTGGAATGACTTAGAGTGATCGAGTGTAAAGTAGATTGCCATGGCCAAATTTACTTGTACTAACGGATAAAGCGAGTAAAAGGATGTTGCCTTCTTTTAAATAGAGGGTCAATGGGTTGTGTGATGAGCGATTGGAATGGCATTATCGGGAGTGGCGTGTGACTAAGGACCTTGGTTACCTGCCTAGGGTCGATACGAATCTTTAGCATATATATCTCGTTCCTTTTTTTACTCATTCCCTTGTCGCCGGCGAAAGTAACTTGATTTAGAGAAAACAATAACGGCCAACACGTGGGTGCTGTAAGGTACAAGCGATCACAGGCTATACAAGAGGCACATGGGAATGCGTATCGTGGACTTAGGGCTTACGGACTGGTAGGCTAGCTACGAAGGAGAAGATAAAGATACAGAAGGGAGCCCAGACTGCGTACGCAAAAACTCATATTATACAGAAGCGAAATTAGCATCCGGATCGTCTCTGACTCCATTCCTAATCAAGGAGCGACGCTTGGCATTCCTCACGTAAAAGTCACTTTTCATTTTCCAGTACTAGACTCGTCGTCCCAGATGATATACGCGACTCGATGATAAACCAAGTCAATTTTTTTATTAATTTTAACTTGAGATCTTATTATAGAATTTTTAGGAAAGAAGATTTATACAATATTTAATACGTATGCGCTGGGAGGACGGAACCCAACTGATCGAAATATCTCTACTAGTATAAATAGTCGAGCTATTTTATAAAGGAGCTCAAGGCAAGTACCCCATATTCGATTGAATGACTATGTCCTAGGATAGCCCATGTACACCTTTACACTAGCTGGGAGAAATATCACTAGCAGTAAAGTAGTTAGAATAATGCTAGCGACTCGCCAGTAGATATTTTCAAATTCGGTAGGAAACGTCAGCGACCAGCCTGGGACGTGTATACTACCAAAGACGACACCTCCAATTATAACCCCAACCACCTGAAGCTCATTATCCATCGCATCATTTGAAATCCTTCCCATTCTTGGTTTCAGCACGGTTTTTTCCCATAGTCCGAAGAAGTTGGGCATCAACCTGATAATTCGGTCCCTCCTGCCGCTATGTCAATTTGTACGATTGAGATATTGCAACGCGGGCGCAGTCACGTAACATCTAGTCAATAATTTCAACCTCCAAGCAAGGACAGCGGGAGAGCCTGCTGTTACAGTTAAAACAAGTAGAAAGTAGAAAGGAATTTTGCTCTTTCCGTCAGAAGTCCTTCCTAAAAAGAGGCTCTGCCGGACACGCTTCTAACACCCCCCTAAACCCTTCCAGAAACCCCTCAATTCTTCGGCCTCCCCTCTTCAGTAACTTAAATCTATATACACCACTTTCAGTCGTTAACGCGTCGGAGTTTAGCTCAGGAAGATCACAATAGTTCTCAATCCCCGGAAAAGGATGTCTATGAAGGATCTCTTGCGTGGAGAGAAGTTGTTGGAATTGAGGGCCGTAAGAGAAATCGCCGAATGCAATGAAGAGGAGGTTGGGGAATGTGCTGAAAGCCCAACGAGCAAAGGAATGACGAATGGTATCATCATCGATTTCGGACACGATAGGGTGTTCCAATTCAGAGCCCAGACCTGTAGTTCGGAGGTAGAGGAATTTGATGGTGCTGCGTTGGGAGAGTGTAAGCTGCGAGAGTTTGCGATTCTGTATAATGAAAGAATGTTTAGTTATTCACTTCCTGTATAAGTTTTTGGGAGCAGGAGCAAGATTGCTAGGGCTTCTCACCATGGGTGGTGTTGGAGAATGACAAAGTCCAAGACATTCCAGATCCATCTGCTCAAAAAGATCTAGAATGTTCTTGTCCTCGATAGATACATTACATTCCGGTTGGATATAACCCTCGTAGATTTGTTCCTGATAGACAAGTTTTTTTTTTAGCGTTTTTCTGTGATAGAATATCGAAGGCCAAAATCGATGCTTGGTAGCAGCCATCTTTCCATTCAGAATAAAAAGGTATAAGTTTCTCAGACCTTCAAATGAGTTAACAAATCGTGAAATCCTGCTTTCGTTCTCTTCCTGGTGAGAGTCTTCAAGGCTTTTAGGTTGGATTACCAGTTCCAGAGATTGTAGATTGATAGGCTCGCCGGACTCCACAACTTTTTGCAGTAATGAATCTGTATAAGAGCAGGCCCGTAGGTTCAGGGAACTAAGGTTACTGAAATTGAATGCATGTGTCATGTCGATGCTTGCGTACTACAATGCCACGGATGACAATGCCAGCGATTTCAGAGATGGAAAGGGCACGTTCTTGACTCCTGGAACAATTTCCAGCACTCTTTCCGCGAAGAAGTTCTCTCTGATCCATAACTGAAGATCGGGGTCCTGCCTACATCAGTTCCATTGGGCACCCCACCAGTCAAGGAGATCAATTTTCAAGACCTCCAGCTTGCTTGCTTGGCTGCGGAACATATCTCGAAGCTCATCAAAGTCTTCCCTCGAAAGTCCACCAATCCAAGAAAAAGTTTTACGGGACTTGAACTGGGTGAGGCTCATCTGCCATTCCCAATCGTGGTGGGGTAGAATGCATGGATCACTAGTCAACAGAGATAGGTCTTCGATTTTGCATTGCCTTGTGGGTAGGTATCCTCCTGGACCAAGTAGATCCTGTGGAACGCATGTTCCAAGATGCCAACTATTATCATTTATTAGGATCAATAATATAGTTCGGCTGTGTGATTTGACATATTGGAAGCTCCTAAGTTGGTTGCCATACAATCCTTGAAACAGCGGCCTAATCTGGGGCATTAAGCCCTCAAGATTGTAAAGCCTTGACACCAGTTCCTCACTTCTTTCATTGATGTCTTCGTCGGTGTTTTCCATTATTTCATAGTGGACACAACGAAATTGGTCATTTATTGCTATCGGGGCGGTGAAAGTGATGCTCTTCATATATTTGAAGTATTCTCGATTGGCAGTCCGTAAAAGCTCGTCGATATCCGTTCGAGTAAGGTTATGTTCATTGGGCGAGCTTATGATAATTGACTCATACACGGCGAGAATGAGAACGTTGTGGAGTTTCTTGGACACCTGACTGAGGCTATTTCGGTCTCGGGTTTGTGGAATCTCTAATTGTCAGAGCAGGAAATAACCACTGAAAGTGAGATGTGGGGCCTACATAAGCAACGATCGCGAGGATAACCTCACGGGGGTTTTAAGTCGAGCATTGCTCTACGACGTTGTAGTCTGCGAGAACGAAGCGCAGTGGTGGTGATCTGCGAAGGTAAAGCGGTGAAGGGGCAGTTTTATAAACGATCTCACGGCGCGACATGACCGAAATACAATACTTCGGTTTTTACACGTGATTTAGAAGACCTTCTGAGTAACCATTATACTCTCATTGATTCTCAGCCCAAGAATCAAAATAATGCACCACTGTTGGCGAGTGACTCTCATTGCCATACACATCCCCATCATAAGTCAAATATCCCTCCACCTCTGGTCTTGGCACCTTGTCCAAAACATCCGTCTCATTACCCATTACCCAAACGCTTTACATGCTCCTGCCTCTTGCCAGCAATTACTCTTCCACCATCCTCAGCCCCTGTGTTTCAACAATGCTAGACATCCTATTCTTGCCGCACAAGCGAGAACCCTATCACCCTTGTTTTCTCAACCATTACACTGCGCCGTTTTCTTGATCTCCGTGGAATTTGAGGATTTTATTGGCCATCCGGCCGAGAGAAAGTTAACGGATACGAAATACTCACATAATCATATGCTGCAAAATATGACAATGCACCATCCAAACACCTGGCTCCGTAACCCTCAGTCTCCACGCCCTCCACCCCTGCACCTGGATTGTGAGGAGAGACAAGACTGTGTGATATTTTGCTGCGTGACGCGCAACACGGCGTCGGGGATGAACGTCGAATCGTGCAGTCGTGTGCTCGCAGCTGAGGTATTCAACAAGCACGATAAAGAAAATAGCAAAGCTGAGAAAGAAGAAATGAAATGCATCTTGAGTATAATATTGAACAAGTGGAGTGCAGTGCCCTGGGCGTTGCGTCTCCAGCGCGTCGTTTTACAGGGCTCGTTTGCTAGCTGGGCGTTACTTTATTTTAGGGTTAAGCTCTCCACTTTAGGGCCTTTATTACAGGGCTCAGGCGCTGTTATTGAAGCCTTGTTTTCTGGCAGGGCGTTAAGGTTGAGGGTATCCCTTTTTAATTAATAAGCTCAGCAGCTCGTCAGCGCTTCGCGCCGACTCGCTCCCTCGCAAATTTATTAATTAGGGAATAAATAGCGAGTTGTGGGAGTCGTGAAAATAAATGAGGATATATCTTTAAGCGGGGTGTGGAATGGAGATTACGAAAAACGACAATAACGAAATGAGATAAATAATAATTTCGTCCGCGCGGCTAGGGGTCGATGGATTTCGCTAAAGAAATCCCTGACTTTACACATAGGATTGTCGTCCCTGGGATTTCACCTCACGGGAGGCTTGGAGGGTAGCTAATACTCCTCTTCATATTCTTCCTCCTCTAGTATATTGAAATGAACTTATATTTTTCTCGAAAGGAAAAGTATAATAGAAGAACCTATGTAGAGTCGACCTCAAGTGGAGCGCTGATCTTACTCCTTGTGGCCTGTATTACTGAATCCGGTCAGTAAAGCGGGGTCTCCCGCGACTGCCGAGGCAAGGACTGATTTCCATAGTATTGAGTGACACCTGAGAATTTTGGAGAACTTTTTGGAAAGACAACAACCGGATTTATGAATGGAACAGCAGGTAAGACCACCTCGGTCTTTACAGGTTTTAGCACAGCCATTGCTTAGAGGGGCAGGGCCCTTACTAGAGTTTGGGGACATTGAAATTGGTGTGAACCTAGCGCTTGTTTTAGCTAGAGAAACGATGCCTAAAACGCCCCCTTTTTACATATAATTTAAAATATTGAAGGACAATAGGTATGTGAGATCTGGATCAAGGGGTTTAAAAAGCTGGTTCGATTTAAGAAAGCTCCTGACTACGAATTTTAGTTAGAGCGTGGGGTGGTGTTTTACTTTTAAAGTTGTTCGGTGAGATTTTGAGTACTATCCGTTCAGCTGCCACCAGCTTTACATCTCACGTGATCAAAAAATTTCAGCCAACCAGAGGCCATAAATCACAGATTTGGACAATATGATTTGCTGATCAAAGGTCGCGTAAACATGCACGGACCATGTAAAGCTGGTGGCAGCTGAACGGATACTCGGAGCGAACCGGCGCCCAGTCAGCTCCCTTGTCATCACGGGCAATTGTAGTTCTCCCAAAATTCAAAATTCAGAAAAGAAGAAAAAACCCCAGCCTCGCCCTCAAAAACCTCAAGCAACCAATAAAATTACCCTGACTTTCGGATTGAACGCTTGTTAGATTTTGATTTGAGTAGTTGGCCGCCTGATCCAAAGTGTAATCCTTTGGTGTCACCCAACATCAGAATAGACAAGGATGGAATCCATCGAGATTCATACCGTTTCCCAGGCTTCCAGGGTGATAAACTTGATTTATTTGCGGCCATTGTGCATAACAAGCCTGAACTTGATAACTTGGCTTGCAAGATACCTCTGGCTTGTCTTACCTATATTCGCGCACGTACTTAGTTGAACATGGTTGGCCGTCAAACCTATTGGAGAGGATCAAGACTCGTGTACAAGCCTCCTTCTAACCCTACCTTCGTGGAGTAAACTGTGCCCAGAGGTCTCCATGCGGCGGCCGTCGTGGTGTATCAGATGGAAAATCCGGAGAAGGTCCAGGAACATCCCCAATTGGCCGGGAATAGAGTCAAATGCATTGCATTATTAAAGAATTTAATGTATCGGGTATCTTTGTCATGCCTCGACTGACCACCAAACGTGCGACGCCACCTCTGCAAACCCATCAATCCACTTCCTGGTACTCAAACTTTCAACGCCAAATTTGTTTCCCAATAGGAAATAAAGGCGTCATAACAGAGTTTCTTCCATAAGCGCCTCAAAATCAGGCTTTTTCGATCTCCTTCAGTTCTCTCTCTTCGGTTTCACCATCAACCTTCTCTCCTTCCCCGGGTTCTCCCCATGCTGAATTAGTACGGCTCAAGCGTCCCGTCGCGTTGCCACTTGCTTCTCGAGGACTTGCGAGAGGGCTGCTGGCTGCGGGGACCCCGCCAATACTACCGCTAATGCTGTCATTCCTACCATGGCCAAGTAGACCACTCTTAACACTGCCACCATCCGCAGCGATGGATTGCTTCCCTGCATAATAGCTGTTGCGTTCGCTTGGCAGGGCAGGTGCAACACCTGTAGCTGAGTATATGCTAGCTCTTTCGTTCAAGCCTCCAACACTGGGACGCGGTTGGTGTGGAGTGGATGCGGCTGGATCAATATTCGCGCTCAAAACACTCAATGGAAGACTTTCTCGGCTGCCACCAAACAATGACGAGGGAGCCAATGCCCTAACCGATGCATCTGTATCCATGGATCTTCGTCTTCGTCTCTTCGAGGAGGATGCGAGCGTAAGGATCGAGGCATTGTCAGTAAGAAGATTGTTCGCTGTAGCCGTACTATATGTTGCCGGATGCCCACCACTTCCCTGAGGAACAAGATGAGCTGGCAGAGCGCTGGGCAAAGGCGAGGTGGGGAATTGGTGGGAAAATTGCACAGTTGGTGGATTGTTAGAGGCTGGAGCGGCGGCAGGTGCAGCAGACTGGATTGTGGTCAGAGTCGTTGTTAATGAGCGTACGGAGGGTGCGGGCGAAGAGAATGTGCTGTCATTGCCTCGACCAGAGCTGACTCCACACCCCACGGTAGCATTCGTTGCTTCTCCAGATGAGGGAGCGTGTGAAGGCGCCGCGTCGGAATGTGCATGATCATGTTCTGTTGACATGGTTGCTGCCAAGGATTTGTTCCCAATGGTCGGCGGAGGCAGTCCGTCCAAGGATGACTGGGCTGAGAGTCTGCGATCCAAGGACGAGGTACTCCTCGACGTACCGGTAGGCACCGTCGAGAACGAGCGGTGTCCGTTCGGAGCGGCAGAATTCCCATTCATCGGCCGGCCAGACTCGGGATACGGATTGTTATTCTTGGAAAGGGTCTGTTTCTTCGAGCTCGCTTTCATTTGGTATGTATTTCGTTTTGTGGAGGAGGGGGAGTTCGGGTCAGCTGTAGAGGAGCCACCTTTGAAGTTCGCGAGCTTCTTCATCCATGTCGAGAAAGGACGGCGACGGCCTTGACGATCCGGACGATCTGGCATTTGGGTCAGTTGTTGGGAAGTAGATTTTGTCAGAGCTGGCGGGTTGCAAGAGGAAGACGACTTGACTCCAAATCTATCTCTGACGAAAGCATTGAATGTGTAGCGCAAACGAAGACTGGTCATGTTCCTACCATGGGGTTGCTGCGCTGTCTCAGCTGTAGCCATTTTTCTGGATGACAAGGGAAGCAGCGGATAGTGCGGAAGAAGGATGCTGCTAACAGCGGCGCGGTGCGAAGCGCAGTTGATGAGACTGGGCGCAGCCAAACGAGTGTGCAGAGATTGACAGAGTGCTGATGTGGTGAGAGGGTGTTGTGCTGTGCTGCGGTGATGGCTTGTGGAATTGTTGTTCGACGCGGTAGCCTCGTCTGGCAACAAGAGCCTGTAGGGGTCATTAGCGTGATCGTCACGTGAATTGCTGCTCAGGCTTGCCGTTAGGCCCTGTATCTCTTGACTCAACTAAATCTGACATCAAAACATGCATGATTGTGCAAACCATCAAAGACCTCCCAAGAAATCCGTGTGACTGCTGCAGGATATCATTTGAGACGATGCCGACATTCTTGTGACGATAGCAAGCCGGCATACAGGAACGATGGCGATTTGGTCTCAGCAAAGAAGGTGCCACCCAGCTGGATATCTCTAATTTCAAAGCTGCACTGATCCAAAATAAGGCCAATATACGTCTTACAGTAAGATGTCGATCCAAGCCTTGCCACCCGAGGTGGTCGCTCAGATCAAGTCATCTATCACCATAAGCAGTCTGAACGTGGTTGTGTGCGAGCTGCTCAAGAATTCTCTCGATGCATCCTCGAACAAGGTCGAAATCACTGTTGACTACAGTCGTGGAGCTTGTGTTGTGGATGATGATGGCGTGGGAATCTTGCCATCTGAATTTGGTGCGGGAGGAGGTCTTGGAAAGCTATGCCGTCAGCACTTCCCTTCTAATATGAGATCCCGATACTGACACGTGAAGATTCTTCGAAGTTGGCCAGCCAGACTCCAGTACATGGCGGTCGCGGGGCTTTTCTTGCATCGCTCTCTGCCATGTCGCTGCTCTCCGTCACGTCCCACCATCGTCTACATCATTCTCACAACACAATCACCATGCATAAGTCAACCATTGTGTCCCGCCAGACCCCTTCTCCTCCTCAGCTTCACTTGACGTCTTTCTCCCATGGTACTCGTGTTACGGTGCGTGATCTATTTGGAAATATGCCCGTTCGTGTCAAGCAGAGAGCCATGTCAGCTGAGAGGTCACGAGGCAACAACAAAGAATGGGAGGAGTTGAGACGAGACATCGTATTGCTCCTTCTAGCCTGGCCAAAGAGTGTTGCAGTCACAGTCCGTGAAGCCGCAACGAATGAGAACCTTCTCATTCGCGGACACACTGGTGCTTCGACTTCGGCCTCTCCTGACCAAGTCGATCTTGCAGCTGTCTGTGCCATCTTGTTGCAAAGCTCTCTGATCTCTATTGAGGACAAACCGTTCTGGGTCTCGGCTCGAGCATCGACGCCAAAGATGGCCATCAGTGCAGCAATATCTCTCATACCCAGTGCTACCAAATATACTCAGTTCATTGCTTTCGGTATACAGCCTCTTCTTACCCACGACGCGCGCAGCATACTTCATGACGAGGTGAATCAAATGTTTCTCAACTCTGCATTTGGTAATGATGAAGAAGCCATGGAATTAGATGCTTCAGAGCTAAGTAGACGAGCTAAAGACAAGAGGTACAAATGGGATGGCTTCACTAATAAGGAATTGAAAGGGGGCAAGAAAGGTGTTGATCGATGGCCGATGTTCTACATCAACATTCAACAAGATGCCCAGCTGTTGGAAACTACGCCTCCTGACATCGATGGCAACTTGGATAACAAAGGCAGTAGTCTCCCTGCGATTCTTGAATTGCTGCAGGCCTTGCTATGGGAATTTCTGGCGAAGCATCACTTTCGACCCAAGGCAGATCGTGGCCGCCGTACCAGGCATACTGCCTACGATGGAAAGTCGAACCCACAAGATTTGGAATCTTCACAAGTTTCTGCAGAGCATTCAAGGCCCGAATTTTGCAGCTCGGAAGGGACCATTTCAGAATCTAGGCAACAAAAGCCTTTCTCCTTGGCAGCTCATGTCAAATCCCCCTCATCTCACCAACCATCAAGATCCGATGCGCCATTTAATGCCTGGACCAGAGTCAAGAGTGGTTCGAGACCCCTGAAACTTGTTCTCCCCGAGGACGTGTCACAGACTTCCGATGCCTCGACCATTCCGCGACCCTTCTCTGCTCCACCGAGCTCCATAAGCCGTTCACCCACGCTCTTACCGATACCGAACAACAGACCAGCCGCTCCATTGCTTTCGAGCAAAGGTAAATTAATTCGGCGCCCTTTTGAGGAAGTTGCAACTCCAGCAATGAAGCATCGGGCATCAACTTGGAAAGCTTCTCAATCTCAAGACAATTGCAGTCAGCAAGGGGAAGATTTAATTACTTGGATCAATCCGACCACCAAAGTCAAGTCCCTGGTCAATCAACGCACTGGCTTGACTTTGCGAGCCGACAAATTGAATACGAGCAATTCAAAAAATGCTTCTTCCACTTCTTCATTACGCATTCATTCCTGCTTGCAGGTCTCAAGAGACAGTGTTTCAAACACCGACGTACCAAGTCCTTGGTTGGGAAACCTTCTCAAGACCTGGAACAATCCTATCTTCTCCCCAGCTGAACCAGCAATTCCTCAAGTTTTATTTGAAGGCGTAGAAGCCGGTACGCAAGAGACACTGCACGGTCGTCGTCATCATTGCTCTCAAGTAGACATTGATCGAGCCTTTAAACGACCATCAGCGGGCCTAGATGGACGAATATCGAAAAATGCGCTGAAGCGCGCCGAAGTGATTTCTCAGGTGGACAAAAAATTCATTCTAGTGAAGCTTAAAACTGCAGTTGATGCAAATACTGTGGATAATACACTGCTGGTGCTCATTGATCAACATGCAGCGGACGAGAGGATTCGTATTGAGACCCTGTTGAAAGAATTTTTTGGGCCACGAGCAACAGACACATTATCGTCATTACCCTCGGATATCCCAACGAGTGATCTCGACAAAGCTATCAACTTTGAGATTTCACTTAAAGAATCTCGGCTCCTTTGCAAACACAAAGAACATTTCGCAAGGTGGGGCATTATCTTCGATCTTCCCAACACGATCACGCAGCCCAACCTCACTTCCATAGAAGCGTCTTTGCAGCGCCTGACCGTACGGTCTCTGCCGCCAAGTATTATTGAACGATGCAAGCTCGATCCCAAAATACTCATAGACCTCATCCGCGCTGAAGTCTGGAAGGTCCATGACGGAAAGACACAAAAGGCTCCGATCGCTGAAGGAGATTGGCTACAACGTATCCACAGCTGTCCTCAGGGTATCATCGATATGCTAAACTCGCGGGCGTGCAGAAGCGCGATTATGTTCAATGATGCACTCAGCAAGGAGCAATGTCAAACATTGGTTAGCAACTTGGCCTCATGTAAATTCCCCTTTCAATGTGCCCACGGAAGGCCCAGTTTGGTTCCTCTTGTCAACCTTTGGCGGGTGGAAATGGGAGCCAGGGAACAAGCCAACAATGAAAGGCTCGGTGCGGACTTATCTATATGGAAGAGAAATATGAATAGTGCATGACAGTGAAATACCCCGCACACTATACCTATATATCGATCATTTGCGACCAGACTACATCGCTCTATCGTGCATATGGAGCTAGGCTCTGCTTTTGCTCTAGATAGGCTATGAAAGAAAGACGATATATCAGGTGTTGGTTGAAATGCGGGAAAATTTGGACGGATTTCTCCAAGATTTCAAAGACAGCAACAAATATCCGATTGGCTGAATGGGGCTGGGCTTCAGAGTCAGGTGGTTGGGATCTCCTTGGCCCGTACGCTTGCATGGCTTGGAAAACTAGGCCCATTGTGAGTGACGAGAAGTGACAATCCAGGAGCTCCAGTGAGGTTGAGACGAACCGGGAAGGTAGTGAAATTGAAGGCGCAACAGGTACGAATAGAAAAGCGTGGAGATGATCATGGAATTGATGTTCCCCTTTTACAATCTGGCATTTCCCACTTCCAAATTACTTGCTGTGCTAGAACTGGGCCAATCAGACCTAGAGGAATTACAGACGACTCTGAACCCACATGTTCACTTGCAGTGCACTCAAAAGCCCTACATCACATTGGCAACCTCAGTCCGCCTTGACTTCACCCCTCTCCATATCCGCAATATCGCCGTCCGCGCTGGGCCAGAAGTGAGACAAGTCTCCAACTGGAAGGTTGATGGTCATTCGCATCTCCGCTGCCATCATGACAACAGTGATATAGTATCCAAGCAATGCGAGAACAAAGAATGTTGCACCTCCAGCCTGAAGTAGTTAGCATAGTTATCCATATTAGAGCTCATGGTTGCGTTTCTTACATGTTGCAGCTTCGTAGCCATGCCATAATCACCAGTGGCAACCTTCCAATATGCTCCCGAAAAGAGAAAACTGCTGATGAACGCAAAGAAGAAAATAAGGGCGAAAACCGTGTTTGTTTTGAGCGTGAAGATCCAAGTTGTAAACAGCCAGAATCCCCAAACGAGGAGGTAGAGAGCGACTGCAGCGTTGTATCCCTTTGTGGCAGCGCCTGTTGCTGTGTCCCCAGTTGGAGAATAGGAGGCTGCAATTGCCCAGGAGGGTGTCTGGAGAACGCCGAAGGAGAGCCAAAAGACGGCGAACATGCCCATTACCATCATGGAGAAAAAGTTGCCCATTATCCATTCAGCGATCATTGCAGCTAGGAGGAGGACGGGGCCCGTGAACCAAAAGATTCCGCTGCGAAAGAGATTGTGATTAGGAACTGTTTTCGATGCCGAGGATGGGGGAAAGAACTTACGCAACTCCATCAAGTGTTGTTGATCCACCCCAACCCATCATGATTGCAGCAAAAGTTGTAGCAGAAATGACGAACCTGAGTTGTCAGCAATTAATCCTTTCTTATTCGAAGTTGAGCTCTTACCCCATCAATCCCAGAGGTGTTGGATTCGCGAATCGCTTTCGGAAATCTCCAACAGCAGCAGTCTTCGGGGTCAAGTAGAGCTATTGCAACTACATTTAGTGCCCGAAGTTCTTGGGAGTTTGGATCAAGTGGTAGGAGGCTCAAACCTTCTCAAACAGCTCAGGAGAGATTGTCATTCCGCCAGAGGTCTTCACATGCAAGAGATTGCCTCCCATATCGTCATGAATCCCATCATCTGTGACGTTAACCATACCATCGTCTGCAGCCTTCCTATTCGTTACGCCATTGGTAGCCATTATTACTGTAGATACGGCTGTCGAGGAACTTCTTCGAAGGTTCTTTTAAAGATTGGATTGACTTCTTAAGCTGGTAAAGCGAGAAGCAAAGTAGCAAGTAGAAAGTGGGAAAGGAAATGAGCTCCGGCAAAGCTTCATCAATAGCCGAGCTAATATATGAATGGTAGCATACACCGCACAACCCCAGAAAGCCAGCAACGATGTGGAGCATGGGGCCTCCTGTCAACAAGTGCCTGATGCGGGGCTCTCATGCTACGCTGGAGCTTCCCCGCATCCACCCCTGCATGCAGAACTCCCTCACACACCTGAAGAACACAAGCACTGGCCACAATCCCCATCTTTTTCTACGAAACATCCACTTAGAGATTCCAAATGTCGGGGAGGAGAGTCGCCCAGACCCGATCGTGAATAACCGAGGACCTTTGTCATGTACTACTAAGCACCACTAATCGTGAGAGTAGGTAGAAGCCTCGCGAGTAGTACCTGGGAACGAAAAGGAACGGGAGCGATGGCTGCTGTGATCACCGAATCACAGCTCTATGAGCCGTTCCAGAGTATCGATTGAACTTAATAATTGATCCGTAAGACCTCGCTATCCGAGAATTTACGCAATGCGATGAAGGACCGCAATACACGCCGGTTACCATCAAGGAGCCTTGAGGTTGCGTCCTGTAGGCGTTTGTTGATTCTGCGGCCATGCCGCAAGTTCGAGGCGAGAGCGTTCCTGGTTACTAAAATCTATTTTAATGTTGGCTGTAGATTGCACTTCGCGGGTTATGATCGCGGCAGATCTTAACGTTTGGTATAGATAGGGAGAGGTGAGTAGGGCAAATGCGGCATTGTGTTTCTCAATAGACCACTACCGGACACGGTGGTTGAAATAACATGACTCGGGGGTAAAGGAAAAGGATTTGAATGGTGGACACGTAAAAATGGGGCCGGGTCACGTGGCGAAAATACTCCAGTAAACAAGAATGATCTGCGGGGAAATGTCGGGCCAATATTTACAGAGCTACAGTACCAAAGACACTTAACAATTCAAACTTGCTACCAGTTGCAAAAAAACAAAAAAAAAAAAACAAAAAAAGGAGTCTTCCGGTCTCATGAAACGGATGAGGTTCCAAGAATAGAACGAACTCGACTCACATGATAGGGACCCCTGAACAGTCTTTCTTTACAAATCTTCCCAGACTTTCCAATGTGCATGATTCTGATGTTGATGATACCGTTTCTAATCCGTTCCGCTGCTGCTGGGGACGCCCTCGCTTAGCATTTAAGCAACATCAAACTTCTAACTTCTAATCTAATCTAATCTAATCTAATCTATATTGTACGGAGCGACGGTCGGGCCACCTCTGTTAAAAAAAACGGGTCACGTGAGGAACGTCAAAACTTCTCTTCCCTTTTATCCGACCAGTAAGCTCTCTTCCCTACACGCCCAACCCCCCAAAATGGAGCCCTCCCCACGTGTTTATTGTACATCCTGCAAGCAGTATCATCGGTCATCCCAGTTTCCTCTTAACCGCTTAGGCCGGCCCTATAAGACGTGTTTACGGTACAAGGCGCGTCTTACAGCCCTCTCTTACGGGCCTTAACGTGTGCAAAGCTGACCTCTTTTAGGCCCGCCGATTAGTATAGCGACCTGCTCTTGCAGAACTCGATCCAAATGCCCCTCACTAGACCCGTAATAGACCTCTACCGCCGGTTATGGACAGTGATGAGAATCCACGGTCCCGGAAGTATACTCGATAAACCCGCGTACAGATTAAACACGACCGTAAGCTCAGTTACGGTCCGTGGAAGGTCAGTAAACAGTTAGAGAGTACTTACGGAGGGAGCAGCGGGCACCTTCACTGCCGTAGTGGCAGTTGGCACAGCTTCCACCAAAGAAACCAGCCACGACCACACACACCGTCCACACACCCTGCCCCCGTATACAGTGTACACAGGGCCGGAGGTTACGAGCCTGACCAACAATTTGGCCAAGCTCGGCCTCCAGATTAGAAGGCCGGGTGGGGTTGGTGGTGCGGCCGGCACGCAAGACAGGGCGGCGGCGGGGCGGGAGGAGCGCGAGGGCACCCATGGCTTGGGTGGGGCGGGCTGGGAGGGGCGGTGGCGGCAGGGAGGCAGCGTAACTTGCCGCAATGGCAGTAGTGGCAGCAGCGGTAGTAGTAGCGGCAGTAGTGGTAGAAGATATACTACGGACTGTAAGTAAGGAATTTTGTTAAGTCGACTTGCAGGATTGTCTTAAATCGACTTGCATTACCAAAACTTACCCGCACTAAACTAGATTCAGTCTGCCTTCTCAGAATTGTATTTTTTTTATTATATCCCAATAACCCCAACTATAACCTAACCCTAATATCTAATCACTAACCCTAAGCCGCGCTACACACCTAACCCTAATTTTCGTGAGAAAATTCGGATGCGAATTGAAGTATGAAGGTATTTTGTAATGTGTTTGGCCCCCAAAATATCGCTAAATCGGGTTTAGCCAAGTCGACTTAAGGGCAATTTGTCAAGTCGACTTAACAAAATTCTAAGTAAGGTGCAAATGGGGCCGTAATAGTAGGGGTGCTTATATTGTGATTGGTGGTGTTGTGGAGAAGGGAAGGCTAGATAAAACTATTTTAATTTAGCCTAAATCCCTGAGGATGTAGGCGAATAAAAATTAAAGTCACGTGATTTGCTTATGAATCTATGTCATATTGTGGACAAAATTTTTAAGTCACGTGATTCGCTTACTAATCCACGTTACGTTGCGCGAACTTGCAAGTGTGATGTGACTAATAGTCATACGGTGAGGTATTATTATAGGTGAGAGAAGCTGGCAAAATGTAAATCACGTGATATTTAAGTATTTACACCGAAATATAAGTTAAGAGATCTTATTATATAATAGTAAGATCTTTTAACTTATATATTGGCTTATTAAATGCCTTACCTTTTAAAATAAAATTTAATCTCGCCCTTGCGAGATCAGGGCAAAATTTAATATTTTCCCCGAAGCTTACGTAGGGCCGTAAAATATTAAATTTTAGCGAAGCGGCCCTGATCTCGTCTATAATATTGTGCTACGGTCGGACCACCCTAAGCGATTGGCTCTCAGTGCACCTTGAGAAATACGGGTCACGCGTTCTGACCTAAACAGGAATACCAAAAATCTCCTCCACACCTTACACTCCCCTTCCCCATTAACCAGGGCTCCGTAGTCGAGTTCTCTCTTAATCGGACTTCTTTACGGGCATATACGCGCTCCGCTAGCGACGCACTATAATGGGACTCCTTCCGGGCGCAAAAGGGGGTGGTTTCACAAGATAAACGGGCATGGAGGTTTTGACGGGCGTAACGGGTCGTGGAGAAGGCTTTACGGGCACGGATATGAGGAGAGAAGGAGAGAAGGGAGCGGTAGGTAGAAATGATAGCGGTGAGTAGTAGAGGAGTGAAGATTTACGCGGACTAGCTAGGGCCACTACGTGAGGAGGAGTATACAGTCTTAAAAGAGAGCTGGAACGGCGTGTTAAGGGTAGGTCTATATCGGTAATAGGTAGGTTATACGGATCCGCGAGAGGGGCTAGGAGAGGGAGGGGCAGGATTGGGTGGGCTCTACGGGTACAATTGAGCGTTGAGGGAAGCAGGGAGAGGGGCAAGACTGGGAGGGCTCTACGGGTGCAACTGAGTGCTGGGTAGAGTAGGAAGAGAAGGAGGACTAGGAGGGCTCTACGGGCGAAACCAAGAGCTGGGAGGAAGTTACGGGTGGGGAAGAGAGCTTAACGGGCTTACAGGTAGGTTGCGGAGGTTATACGGGTCCGCAAGAAGGCCAAGAGAGCTTTACGGGTCTATAAGAAGAACAATACCGCTCTTCTTATAACCAAAAGAAGTCTCTTAAAGAGTTTGGCCAGTTTTAGACCTATAACGCCTACCGAGAACGTAATAAAAGAGCAAATCAAGCTCGCGATTTAAGGGAAAAGGCTCTTTTAAATAAAAATTCTTAAAAATTAAGCTCTTGCCCGCTTACACGTCACGTTGTGCGAGCTTGCGAGTGCGATGTGACCATTAAATAAGGTGCTTAAATTAAAACTTAATATTAAAGTGCCTTAGTAATCCACGTCACACCTGCGGGAGCTTGCGAGCGCGGGTGTGATTAAGAGGTCTTCGTCAACGAGCCTGCGAGTTGCGAGGACCTCGTTTGCTACTACTGTCGAGTAGTAAAACCTTTATAAAAATGTAAGGAAAGCAGATATAGTTATATTTTGGAAGGAATTAGTCTAGCATTTAGAGGGAACTAAATCTTTTGGGATTTGGTAGACATCTATTCACGTACGAAGTTTGGAGGAAAACCGTAATCGATAGCGTTCCTTGACAGTAGCGGAATGGATACACAGGTTGATAAAGCATTTACGGAATGCCATAAGGACGTGATGTCCCAGCGTACCACGTAGCATCTAGCATCTAGCATCGAGCATGGGCCCCACACGACAAGAAAATCGTCAATAACCCTAGTACCTCAATTTATATGGGAATGCCCGCCCAATTCAAGTCCCTTAATTGCCCCGTGTTTATCGCATTTGTGTCCCGTGCTCTCCCTGGCAAGCCGTTCGCGCGCACTAGGGCGCAACAGGGCCCTAGTTATAGCGCTCACAGAACCCTAATCCAGCGCTCGCAGGGCCTTTGTTACAGCATTCACAGGGCCCTAGTTACAGCGCTCACAGGGCCTTAATCGAGCGCTCGCAGGGCCCTTGTTACAGCACTTACAGGGCCCTAATCCAGCGCTCGCAGGGCCCTTGTTACAGCGTTCACAGGGCGCTAGTTACAGCGCTCACAGAGCCCTAATCCAGCGTTCACAAGGCCCTAGTTACAGGTTTTAGCCACTATAATACAGGCCCGCGCTCTCCATTCCCTGGCAGGCCGTTCGGGTGTATCATGGTATAACAAGGCCCTAATTAATTTATAAAATTAGTGAGTAAAGGCCTATAATTATAAGGAGTTATCACTAAAAAATTTAGTGCGGTGTGGGGCCTGAGTTATAAGGCTCGACTAATTAGTGAGGAAGGCCCTGTAATTATAAGCAGTTATCACTAAAAAAAATTGGTGAGGTGTGGGGCCTATGCTCGATGCTAGATGCTACGTGGTACGCTGGGACATCACGTCCTTATGGCATTCCGTACCTTCCTAACGCCAGCGCCTTAGGACCCAACTCGGCCCTCATTTTATAACTCAGCCACCTTGTCGTTGAGTAAGCGCACCCTAAACTTAATTTTTAGATTCGGAGTACTACAATTGCGACCACATCGGTTTTCAACAATATACCTCGGAGTAGTCGCGTCTACAGTAGGATACCTCGCTATACTACAAGATTGCGTATGAGCCTTATCTGTACTAACTCCGGGACGGAGGTGGGAGCGCCTCAGCGTTAAGGCTGCCGCCTGATAACCAGCAGCTGCTCCCGAGCCCCCCCGCCCCCTTCCCCAGACGATCGCGACTCGTTGCCTGCTTCGCAGGCTTTGGCCAGAGCGATGCTTTAAGATCGTGACTCTGTCTTAAAATGACAATAACATGGACGCTGCGGTACATAGAGCTCAGGGTCATTTTTTTTGCGCCGCAAAAGATGCCTGAAATTCTCCCTGGACGCTGTTCATCAGTTAAAGGGGATAGGCTGTACGCTAGTGCGCCGATTGTCTCGCAGGGCTTGAGGGCTGCTTGATGTGAGCCATGATGACGTCATGCATATCCAAGATATCCAACAAACATTACTTGCAGATCCCAGTCTTAAACAGCCCCTCTGCTCCACCTACATCATGGCTTAGGCTACCTAAACTGGAACCCGTCGACAGAAACTATTGCTTGTAATCGTATTCAATTCTCCTACATCAAGCTACATAGTTTACCTCTCTTCAAAAATCCTTACTTGGTCATACCCGAGCTCTTTCGCACTAAGATGTCTACACTAGTTGAGAAATTGACTGCTGAGGGAGATGGAGATTCTGCTGGTGAGTGAACTGTCTGCCATCGTTTCACCAGGAGCTTTTTGAGCATCAATTAACCATGCAATGCCTAGGCTTCCTAAACGACCTCGTTGCACTGCTATGGCCCAACATTAATGTAGCAGGCAGCAAGATGACTAAGGAAATCGCCGATCCTATGTTCAAGACTATGCTCCCTGGCCTCTTATCGTCTCTTCACTTCACCAAAGTTGATCTTGGCAATACCCCTATCGTCCTGTCCAATGTCCTAGTTACAAAGATTGGTACGGACGGCATCAAGCTCGACTTGAATGTTGACTGGGACGGCAAAAGTGATATCGAGCTTAAGGGCGAAATGATTCCCGCACTTGTAAGTCAGATATCCTGCCTAACTAAAGTTTGCCATCTAAATGTACGAAACTCATTCGTTCCACAGGGTGTCAAAGGTGTCGAACTTCATGGCAGGCTCTCAATTCTGCTATGTCCTCTTACAAACATTATTCCGCTGGTGTGTAATAGCCATTGTGCATTAAGTTGACAACCTAGTTTGTATTTACTGATCCGACTTAGATGGGAGCCGCTCAAGTGGCCTTCATCAACCCGCCGGTACTAAAGTTGCACTTCACTGGCGCTGCCGATATAGCCAACTTCTCCGTCGTTGATAGCGCCGTCTGCAAGGTAATTCTCAGCATCATCAACAGTATGGCCGTTCTGCCGAACCGCTTCTTCGTCAAAATTGACGCGAACAACGACTACTTCATGACATATTATCAACCACTCGGCATTATTCGAGTGACTGTTGAAAAAGCATGGGGATTTGCCGAAGAAGCTAAGACAAAGACTAAGAAGCTGTTTTCAAAATTGACGGGTGCGAGTCCGGATTGCTATGCCAAGGTTGGTGTTGGCGCCGAGGAGTCGTGGGAGACAAGCGTTAAGAATAACACAACTACCCCAACGTGGAACGAGACGCATGACTTTGTGGTAACAGATTTTGACCAGTGCATTACAGTTGATGTGGAGGATAAGGACGTCGGCTCCGACGACCCGGTTGGTCTTGCCGTTACTACTGTTAAAGAGATCTTGATGGCCGATGGCAAAAAAGAGCTGGGATTGGTGCGTAAGGGCAAGGAGACAGATGGAAAGCTTTCTCTATCATGCCAATTCTTCCAGTTTGCCGCCGATAGTAGCAGCTTCTCCGCCTCCGATCACAAGGGCGATGGTCTGCTGTGCGGACTCCTCACCGTCCTTGTTGCAGGTGCCTTCGGCATCAAGGGACAGCGAGAAGAGCTCAAACCAAGTGTGGTGGTGTCATGGGGAAGTAAGCACCGTTTCCAGACTGCCGTCAAGATGGATGCCCCTGGAACAGACATCAACAACCCGTCATTTGATCAGCAGTTCCGTGTTCTCGTCACAGCGGAAATGGTGGGCAGCGGGGCCGAGAATCTCCGGATTGCATGTATGAATAAGGAGACGGAGATCGGGGCGGCGGATGTACCGTTTACAGATTTGCTAAAGGCGCCGAATATGACACTGGAAGACAAATTTGGTGTCGGCAATGGAACGACGGTAAGAGCGAGTATTCGTTTAAGTGGTGTGAAGGCGGCAACTATGGAAGAAACAGCATTGCCGCAGCGTACGAAGTAATTTTAATATTGGCCAGTTGGGCAAACACGAAGTCTTCAGCTGCTAAGGCGTATTTGTGATGAGGGCGAACAAAACAGGTAATTGAACGTGGACAGTTGGGGATATTTAGAGTATAGCAGGAGGCATCAGTGCTCGCTTGGTAGTGGCAAGATATCTGTAGTATGGAGCTGGTGCGGATGAAATGCTTGGACAGACTCCCTTCTTACCCAACTTTCTCCAAGACGTCGGAACTCAGGTTGAAAGGCTTTCATCTACTGTATCTTATTTCTGAGGGTCGAAGCGAGTCAGGCCTTAATGCTAACCACCTTCATCCAAGTCCCACACATCCCGATTATTTCAAGTCATTCCAAGAACTTCACATCCATGTCCAAATCTCCAGAAACCGTTGTTGTACCCCATGACCATCCACCACTATTGTCTCGAATAGTAGGTAGCCTTAATAGTATTCAATCTTATTATGACTACGAAATGGGATTTTTGGCGGGAGGCGTAGTAGTAGTAGTAGCTAGCTTGTAGTTAGTGTACTAAACTCTTTATATAATTAAGTTACGAAAATAAATTCTAAAGTAAAGTGTTTTCTTTTATAATTCTTATTTCTTAATCCAATTAATAATAGGTACGTAGTCTATATAACTAGTACTACCTCTACTCGAAGCTATATAATTGTAACTAATATTAAATATTAACTTCTGTGAAGTATTCTTAATGGCAGGGTGCTACGCAAGTTGTCCGCAGGCTAGGAAAAGCGTGTCTGAGATGATAATCGTTAACAAAGCTCTCAATTGCTCAATTCTAGTCATAAACTAATCGATGCCTCCTTCTAAGTGCCACGTAGACACGATTTATACTGCCTAGCGTCAAGCATAGACCACGCTGGCACTTTCCCAAGCTGGGAAACACGCCCCAGCCACGTCCGCGCGTGACCAAATTTGTGCCCGTCACAACTTCTACGTAATTCATAACGGGCTAGATCTGATAACTTAAGAGAAAGCAGGTCATGATTTGAATATTTAAGAACTATATAAGGAACTAGGTTTATAAGTTGAGATTTAGCGTTATATGCCCCTCTTACGGACAGTAAACTACTAATATAAGTAACGGCCCGAAAGCGAAAATCACGTGAATTCTCCTCGTTAGGTATCGAGCATCTAATATCTAGTATCTAGCATCTAGCGTCTATATAGCTCGGCCCTGTCTCGAGTATAAATAGGAGTTAACCCTTTATATTATAACGGCACAAGAAATCACAAGTTACGGTAGAGGCATATAAGAGTGTGTACAGTAGACTAAGAGGATCAACTTCTGGACCTGTTACGAAAGAGAATCTAAAGATAAAGAAGAAAGAAAGAGATCGATCCCTGTACCCCTATTTGAGTGCCCTGTGAGATTAGCCTCCGTATCCGGTCCGACCCTTAACCCGAGCGGGTAAGGGGCTCGCTTCAGCGCAGCATGTGAGCCCTGTCGTCACATATATTATCCCCCTCCTCCCTCTTTCCTTCGTCCCTTACGGGTCAAATCGCGCTCTTTCCGCCTTCCTAATATTGCGGCAACGACGGGCGCTATCAGATACCAGATGCCAGATGCCTAATAGTGGTTGAAATGGAGGGTCAAATAGCGGGGCGCGTTTGAGGATCACGTGACTAGATAAGGGTGTATCAATAACCCACACTCCACTCTCTTCCTTTTCCTTTCTCTCTTCTTTAACTTTAGATTCTTGTATTTAGCCAATCTACTTATTACAGCTCCGACCTATTCGTTTAGCGTCTCCTATAGTACTCCTAGTGACCAGGCGCTGACATTATCTAAAGTTCAACCTCTTTCCTCCATTCCGATAAAAGGCGTGGCCACCTTTTCACCTCTTTATCTCCTTCCAATATCAACGCCTTCATTTACTTTGTGGTGATTTGCCATATATTCAATTTCTCGCTTGAAAGTAGTTTCATTCGATTTTCCGTGCTCTCGTGTTGTGCATGTTACTAGAAAGAGCCGTAGCCATAATTCGCGAATCCGAACCTAATGTAGATATTGGACAGGAATGCTGCGTCGTTCTATGGAGCCGAATTAATACATTCGATCGTGCGTGGGAAGATGCTTAGAGGCCGGGATATACTCGTAATTCGCACTAATATCGGTATTTTAATCCCGTCACATGGAGGGACTACCTCGAGGGGAGGGAAGGTAGGGAACAGACAAGGATAAAATAATTAAGAGGACGATATAGTGATACTAGTAATAGTGGTAAAGAATAGTTGTGATACCCGACGATGGCCTAATACAAAGGAAGCGCAAGCACCATCTTTAGTAGAGATTAGCCGCGAATATAGGGTATGCTCAAATCCCCGTCGAAATTCTCCTAAGTCACAGTCCGTCCTTGATCGAGCTCCAAGAGCCACCCGGGGCCCTAGAGCAATAGTTGACTACCTTCGCTGGCTCCTTTTACGGTTCGGAACCATGAATATAGAGATGTCATCTAACTGCCGCAACCCCGTGCGCTCGCCACGGCCGGCAAGGAAAGCTGTTTACGAAGAACTTCCTAGGCCAGCTTCATCTGTTATATGCTGTCTTAAAGACCACAAGATCACACTTTATATACCATGTAAAAGCTGTCCTAGTTGCTGTTATTGCCCAACGTAATAATAACAATAAGCACAGCCGCATACCTACATCTCTGATCAGCAATGTTTCTACTCTCTCGTGGGACTGGGTGAAAATACGCAGCGCTTGCCCCCAAACTCTCATATGGTCTCGCCACACAAACAACCGTAACAACCATCAAAAACACGACAATAAACACCGTGAGAATCCTAGCCTCACACTATTACCCTCCACAGATTACAATATCCACAACGGCACAATCAGCATCACCAGCCCGGCTGAAAAAAGAATCCCCGCCACCAACTGATCGATACGATCTAAACGGGCTAGGTACTGTGTCTCGGGATCATAGCTTTCCTTTCCATCTAGAGTTCGGCGGAAAATGCTATAACGACAAGAGAGTGTAAAGCGCCCGATAAGTCGACACAGGTACCCTTTTTCGTGGGGGCAGATAGCCATTAGGTCGTCGTCGTGAGTGATATATGCTTGCTCTTTATCTAGGATGACAGCGTCATTGTTCCAGTGCCAGGCATAGCTGTTTTTCATCTCTTCTTTTGAGACGGGTGGTCTTGCACGTATGGGCGAGTGAGTGTTGATAAATGTATCTAGGGAGTTTCTTCAGCATGCAATATGTTTCGAAATCCTTGAAGCAGTTTGAAAACAGAGGTCGCTCAACTCACTATACTCGACGAGCTTCGACTTCAAATTTGCCAAAGTTCCCACTCGCTCCGATTGTGTGTCATCACGGAATGACCCATTGTTGATAACCCCCGCGGTCGTCGAGCTGCAAGCTTCATCCAATGCCTTCAATTTCTCCTCAAGCACCACAATTTCATCTTGAAGAGAAAGAATGACCCTCGCATTCAAAGTCCTGAATTTACGCACGTGAAAGAATGCATCCGATGAAGCTACCCAGGAGCTGTATTTTGGATAGCCGGTGTACTTCCAAGGTTATTTTCAATTTTCTCTTTTATTGGAGGCGGGGGATTAGAATTTGGAGTCGTTTATCTGTCGGCTGAGGATGTGATAGGTGTTAATTCCATCGTCTCGAGTTTTAGCGCCCTTAATAGTGACTCAAGACGAATATTTCAAGCGCTAGGGCGCAGTTACAGAGCCTTATTCTAAAGGGCAAGGGTATTTAATAGGTGCTACAAGCCATTAGGCAGCAAACGAACCCAACCGACCCACAATCAAAAAGCATATCTTACTTTATTTTCAACTCTACGCACATAGTTAGCTTTCACGGACAGATAGCCAAAGGTGCCGTTTTGCGTAAGACATATCTCAAAAATTTCTCCTTATCTTTGCCTGCGTTGATTCTTAAGGCCTCAGCTTTGAACGTTCCTTAACCATCATAGCCCGCCTTCAAAAGCGAAAGATGGAAGCAATAGCACCAAAAGCAATGGCACCAATAGCTTCTAGTGAGAGTGAAGGAGGAAAAAATAACGGGAGTGGGAGTGGAGATGGTCCCGGAGGAGGATCATCTGGTGGTGGATCGGGCAAGAACCCAGATGCACCTCCAGGGCGTCCAATGCCCAAGCCACCCAAACGCCCCAATGGCGAGAAGAACAACGACAACCCAAAAAATTTCGACACTATCGAAGATGGTCTGACGTGCTACTAACACGAGGATCTTTGGCGTGTCCAAGGTGCCAGCATGTTAACGTACAATGGGATGGAAACGATCACACGGTCATGAGATGTTTCTCCTCGGCCCACTTCACTCTTCCTCTAACCCCAGCAAGTTCCCACGAGGAAGGTGCAATTCGGAGAAACCGACTATTCTATAGATAGACTTGTGAGACGGAGTTATTCACGGGAGGACATGAGAGGAAGGAATAGGAAGGAAATAGACACCATTACTAGGAGCAAATAATTCATGATACAAGTCTCATTAGTCAAGATTATCTCACCACCACCAAAGATCACTCATGATCCGTAAATTAATGCCTTCCTATTAGAACAAGGCAACCTGTACACGCCCTCCAAACTATTCGCCGCCATGTCCGCTCTATCTTAATAACATAGCTAGACTACCGTATTATCTGTTTTATAAGACCACGTTCGTATAGCCCGTTCCACGCACTTTTAACTCACAAGGAATGGCCTTATAAGTCAGGGGGGTCCACTAAAATGTTAACACCACCAAAGTAATATAGCTTCAACCCCTTTTCCTCTCTAATTTATTCCTCTCATATTAACCATCATCTTTGTGCCCGTATCACCACCAATTGCTTGATCTTATTAGCCCAGAATCTTTGGATATGGCACCTGGTCTTATTCTTACGATCCGCTAGGGTGAACCGTTGGAAAAGGGGCAAACCACCATCTAAGCCGCCCTTATTAGAGGCCTTTCTTACACACGACCAGTTCGCCTAATCGTGCACCTTGGTCGGTCGCACTAGGAACGGACCTCTGGTGTCCTAGTGCACATCAGCAATAAGGTCGTTTTTCAGCAATACGGTCGTTTTTTTTCCCCATACAAAAAAAAATTATAACAATTAATAACTCCACAACGCAACACTCAATCAAAATAATTTTTTGACCCAAAATTGCGCCCGAGCAATGCGCATTTTTTAGCTTCTTACGATTTTTTTATTTTGTGTTGTCACGAAATTTATTACCAAAACGACCGTATTGCTGAAACTGACCGTATTGCTGATGTGCACTAGGACACCAGAGGTCCGTTCCTAGTGCGACCGACCAAGGTGCACGATTAGGCCCTACTCTTAAAGACTCCGGTCGTATTATCGATACCGTACTTGGTAAACGCCTTATCGGGGGGATAATGAGAGATTCGTGCAAGAATTGTTCATAAGCGTATACATCGCTCAAGTTGCCAATACTGATAAAGAACCTGGTGATAAAGATATTATAAAAGGGTGTATTTTAAAGAGTATCGATAATTGTAATATTAATTATGAGTTTATTAAGTGTTATAAAAGGGTGTATTTTAAAGGGTACTGATAATTGTAATATTAATTATGAGTTTATTAAGTGTTATAAATATAGTCGTGAGTATAAGTTAATTACGATCGAGTATTTTCAAATAATATAAAGAATATTAAATAATAACTCTCATTAATGAATCTCAAAGAGATTAATAATTAAGAAGTTTAAGATTATTAAGTATATACTTCGTGATTGGATTTATAAGAACGAGAGGATTAAGGAATAAAAGAGAGGTTCTTTTTAATCTCGTTTTAAGGTATTTTGTATTTAAGAGATTATTATAAAGTAAATATTAAATATCGAGTTTAAGGAAATAAGAGATTAAGATAAAAAGATATTATATAAGTGAATAATTTATTATACTTATATAATTTATATAAAGCTTTATTTTAAACAAGTTATTATTTACGAAAATAATAAAAAAATATACTTTAAATTCCGTTTTTTAATTAATTAATATAATAAATTTAAAAAGAGATTCGTGATTTCCTTAAAAGTTAATATAAAGAGAATATAAAAATCACTTAAAGAATTAAATTTAATTTAATTATTATATAATAATTATTATTAAAAGGAAATTTATTATTAATATATCTTATAACTTTAATATTTTAATAATTAATTAAATTAAGTTTTTTAAGATTTATAATATAAATTAATTATTAATATTATTTAAGTATTTAAAAAATTATATATATATTAAAAAGGGTTTATAAACCGTTTAATTAAAAGAAGAAAAGAATAATTATAATAAATATTAATTTATTTAATAAATTATTATCTTTATAAATGGAATTCTTTATTATAAATCCCTTTTAATCTTTAAAAACAAGATTAATAAAAGTGACTCTTAATAAATTATAAAGATTAAAAAGTATTATCTTAATATAATAATTACTTTTAATTTAAAGATTTAAATTAATACTTTTAATCTTTTTAATTAAATCAAGAATTAATATATTAATATTTTCGTATATCCTTTTTATAATAATAAATCACGAATCTTTATATAATAATTAATATTATTATAATATTTATTATACTT
This sequence comes from Hyaloscypha hepaticicola, assembly GCA_002865625.1. Lineage (NCBI taxonomy): Eukaryota > Fungi > Ascomycota > Leotiomycetes > Helotiales > Hyaloscyphaceae > Hyaloscypha > Hyaloscypha hepaticicola. The sequence goes on along the minus strand of KZ613466.1, from coordinate 215,969 downwards.
TATATATATTATAATATTAAATATTATAATCTTAAATATATTAAACGAATAAATTATATTTAAAAGTCGAGATTCCCCTTATTCTTTAATTTCCTTAATTTAATATTTTCAATTATATTTAAATTTAATTAAATATTATATTTTAATCTTTATAATAATCTTATTATTATATAATATTAAATTTATTTATATTAAATTATAAAAGCGATTAAGATATTCTTTAATAAAGGATTTAAATTATCTTTAAAGAATAATAATAAAATATTATTTTTAATATCCGAAATCTCTTTAAATTATAAACCTTTAAAGAAATTAATTAATTAAGTTTAATTTTATTAATTATTAATAATCGATTTAAATTTATTAATTTAAAATAAAATAAGATAATAATTAATCCTTTATTAACTTAAAATAAGGAATAATTAATATCCTTTATAATTTAATTAATCTCGAAATTTAATCCTTATTTAAAGTAAATAATATTCTTATTTATTATAATTTAATTAATCTTGAAATTTAATCCTTAATTAAAATAAATAATATTCTCTTAAAGTAAAATAATAATTAATTTCCCTTTATTAATTTAAAATAATAAAAGATTTGATAATTGATTTTAATTTATTGATTTTAAATAAAGAGAGACTTAATAATCGATTTTCATTTATTGATTTCAAATAAAGAAAAACGATTATTAATTTTAATTTATTACTTTTAAATTAAGATTTAATTTATTACTTTATTATAATAAATATTTATTATAAGTCAAATATTAATAAGATTAAATTAAGTAATATTCTTTAAGAAAACACTTTTTAATTTACTCGCTTTGATTTTAAGAATAAAGAATAATAATAAATAAGATTAAGAAAGAGGAATTTAATATTACAAATTCTTAATATTAAAAAGATTATTTAATTATTATTTCAAGAAATAATAATAAGATATTATTTATTAATTTAAAAGACAAGATTATAAAAGAATATTTAAAAGTAATAAAATAAGATTAAAAGATAAGAGTTTATTAAATATTAATTGATTATTTTATAAGAATTATTAATAAGTAAATAAAGTTTAATTAAAGGTTTTATAATTATATTAAATATTTTATTAATTAAATTCATATATTTATTAATTAAAATAACGAGTATAAAGTTTTTATTACTCGCTTTTAAGAAAAGGAATAATTAATTTAAATAAAAGTAATAAAATAAAAGAAAGAATAAATTTATTTATATAAAAGTTAAAATAAATCCTTAAAAGCTTTATAAGATAATTAAAAGGAAGTCTTTATAATCCCCTTTATTTATATAATTAAAAACTTATTTAATTATTAATAATTTATTAAGATTAAATATCTCGTCCCCTTTATAAAAAAGGACAATTACTTTATTGAAAATTAAACCTTTAATATATAAAATAAATTAATATAAAACTCTTTTAAATTTAATAATAAAGCCTTTAAGATCACTTATATAATTCGATTAATAATTAAAAACCTTAAAGATTTTATTTATAATAAATTATAATCCGGTTTAATTATTTTAATTATAAAGATTAAATAAATCTTTAAAATTCTTTATTAAACTTATAATAAAAATAAAAATAAAAAATTAAATAATAAATTAAAGAAAATTATTAAAAGTTTAAATAAAAGAATAAACTTTTTCTTATCTTTTAAATAAACTTTATTTACTTTATAATTAAATTAAATAAATTATTAAAAAATTAATATAATAATTTATTAAATAAAATAAATATTAAATTATTAAAGAGTTTAAGAAATAAGAAATTTAATTTAATTAAAGACTTAATCGAATAATATATAAAATAAGAAAATAAACTTCTTTTTATTAAAAATTAATAAAATCAAGAGAATTAATAAATTAAAATTATTTATTAATATATAATTCTTAATTTATAATATATAAATAAATCTTATAATATTCTTATTCTTATATATTTAATATTCTCTTAATTAAAGAAGTCACTTTATTAAAAAAAAATAAGAATAAGATTAAAAAATCAAATAACTTATATTACTTTTAATATAATAAAATAAGATATTAAAAGAAAAATTACTTAAACTTGAATAAGTTTATATTTATTAAAAAAAAATTAATTTAATCTTAAAGATAATAAATAAGATTTAAATAATAAAATCTTTAATAATAACTCGAGAAAAGTTTAATTTTAAGATTAAAAGTAATTAATTTAAAATAATATCTTTATTAAGAATTTATTAATTTAATTTAATTTATTAATAAAAGATAATTTCTTATTAATTATAAAATAAATTAAGGAAATAAGATTAAAACCTTTAATACTTTAATAAATATTAAAATAAATACTTATATTTTAATTAATTAAAATCTCATTCACTTATTAATAAATATATTATATATATTAATATATAAATTCAAAAAACTAATTTCTTTATAAGGATTTGATAATTAATTTAATAAAGCCATTTAATAAATCATTGAATTAAATTTAAAATTCAATAAGTATAAATAATCTCAATAATACTTTCTTATTATTAAACTCGGTTTTCAAGATCTTATACTTAATAGAAAATAGTTTATAAAATATAATATTTTGCCTTTAAATAATAAATTTAAAGATTAAATTTTCGTTTAGTTTACTTATATTAAAATAAGGGTTTTTACTAATAAGGGACATTAAAGTCTTAATAAAAAAATAAGGTTTTTATAAGATTAATAGTATAAATCTCTTATTTGGACCTAGTGTGGGCCCTTGGACTAATAAGAGTCCTTAAATCCAATAAGATAATTTCTTAAATTTAAAATTATATTTTTATTTAATATACTAGTATTTAGTAAGTCATGTGATTCTTGTTTAATTTAAATCATAGACCTAAACTAGACTTATTTACGAAAATTAAAATCACGTGTCTAGTCTTATTATTAAGGAAGTTATAATTTTTTAAAAAATTTAAAACTAATATCGAGATTTTAAAGTATTATAATAATATTATTAATAAGAATACCAAAATCACGATTTCTATTATTTATTTAAAACTTAAAATACCGCCTTAATCAATCGTATTATAAGGATTCCGTTTAACTAGTAATTTGGAACTAATTAATATATTATTAAGAATAAAGATTATATATAATTTAAATTATTATTCGTGAAAATTTGATTTTTTAAAAAATAAGTGTGAAAAATGAATATAAAATGAATATACGAGAGTTATATAAGTGTAATAGTCTTAAATTTAAGAGTTTTTATTATTTTTATTATTTATTAAATACTTAAAATATTACTTTAATTAAATACTTTATAAGGATTTTATTTAATTAATAATTTAAGTCTAGTTAATGGATTATTAAAAAAAAGTTTATATATAATTCGGATTATTATTCGTAATAATTTAATTTTTTAAAAAATGAATATAAAAAATGAATATAAAATAAGTATAAGATAAATATATAAAAGTTATATAAGTATAATAGTTTTAAATTTAAGAGTCTTAATAATTTTTATTACTTATTTAATATATAAAATATTATTTTGATTAAATACTTTATATAGATTTCGTTTAATTAATAATTTAAGTCTAATTAATAAATTATTAAGAAAAAAGTTTATATGTGATTTATATTATTATTTATAATAATTTAATTTTTTAAAAAATGAATACGGAAAATAAATATAAAATAAATATACGAGAATTATATAAATATAATAATTTTAAATTTAAGAGTCTTTATAATTTTTATTATTTATTTAATATTTAAAATATTACTTTAATTAAGTATTTTATAGAGATTTTATTTAATTAATAATTTAAACTTAATTAATAAGTTATTAAGAGAAAAGTTTATATATAATCCGAATTATTATTTATAATAATTTAATTTTTTAAAAAATCGAAACGGAAAATAAATATAATAAAGAAAGTATAAGAATTAATAAGTATAAAGACTTTAAATTTAAAGTTTTAAATAATATTTATTATTTATTTAATATTTAAAATATTATATAAATTTAATTTAATTAATAATATAAATTTAAATAATATATAATTTAAAAAAGAATTATATAAAAATTAAAATATTATTTATAATAATTTAATTTTTTAAAAATAAATATAAAAAATAAATATAAAAAATAAATATAAAAAATAAATATAATAAATTTAAATTTAAAAGTATTAATATAAGAGATAATATTATATAATTTTTTATATTTTAAAAAATCGTTTTATAAATAATTATTTAATTAAAAAATATTTTAATTAAAGAATTTTTTTAAATAAAAGACTTTTTAAATAAATAATTTTTTAAATAATAAAAAATCCTTTAAATAAATAATTTTAATAATAAAAAATCTTTAAAATAAAAAATCTTTAAAATAAAAAATCTTTAAAATAAAAAATCTTTAAAATAAAAAATCTTTAAAATAAAAAATCCTTTAAATAAAGAAGTTAATAAATAAATAATTCTTTAATTATAAAAAATCTTTTAAATTAATAACTTTTTAAATAATAAAAAATCTTTTAAATTAATAACTTTTTAAATAATAAAAAATATTTTAAATTAATAACTTTTTAAATAATAAAAAATATTTTAAATTAATAACTTTTTAAATAAAAATTTTATTATTTAAAATAATAAAATAATAATAAAAATATTTATTTTATTTAAATAAAAAATCTTTTAAATAAAAACTTTTTAAATATAAAATCTTTTAATTAAAGATTTAATTTAATAAAAAATCTTTAAAATAAAGATTTTTAATAATAAAAAATATTTTAAATTAAAGACTTTTTAAATAAATTTTTTTTTATTTTTTTTTAATTTTAAATAAAATACTTTTTATTTAAAATAATAAAATAATATAAAAATATTTATTTTATTTAAATTAAAAATTCTTTAATTAATAATTCTTTTAAATTTAATAAAATATTTAAATATAATAATTATTTAAATATAAAAATCTTTTAATTAAAGAATCTTTTAAATAAAGAATTTTAATTCTTTAAAATAAAAAATATTTTAATTAAAGATTTAATTAAATAAAAAATATTTTAAATAAAGATTTTTAATAATAAAAGATTTTTATAATAAGAAATATATTAAATTAAATACTTTTTAAATAATTTTTTTTATTTAAAATAATAAAATAATAATAAATTATTATTTTATTTAAATATAATAATTATTTAAATATAATTTTTTTTAAACTTTTAATATTTATTAAAAAAGTATTTTTATAATAAATTAATAAAATAAATTAATAAAATAAATTAATAAAATAAATTAATAAAATAAATTAATAAAATAAATTAATAAAATAAATTAATAAAATAAGTTAATAAAATAAATTAATAAAATAAATTAATAAAAACTCTTTTATTTAAAAGAAATTAAATAAAAATATTAATAAAGAAATTAAATTAATAATAAAATAATTTTTATATTTAATAAAATTTAATAAAAATATTATTAATTATATTAAAATTTATTAATAATTATATAATTTTTATAACTTTTTAATATATAATAAATTTGAATTTAAATTTCTTTTAAAAAAAAAGGTTTATTATTTAATATATTTTTAATTTATTAATAAAATACATTTGATTTTATTTATAAAAATGTTTTTAATTTAATTTAATATATAATAAATTAAATAACCTTTTTATATTAATTTTTATTATAAAATAAATATAAAAAGTTATATTTTTATTTTATAAAATTATATTTTTAAATTTTATATTATTATATTTTTTATAAATTAATTTTTTAATTATTTATAAATTTTTATTTTTATTTTAAATATATTAAATCTTATTTTAATATCTTTTAAAAAAAATAAAAAAAAAATTAATTAATTAATATCACGTGATTTGGTAAATTAAAATACTTTAATTTAATATAAAAATTAAAAATAAAAATAAAAATATCCTTTTAATTAATAAATTGATAAATAATCAAATGATTATTAATATAAGCTTTTAATCTTTAAATTATAAAATTAATTATATATTTTAATTTTAATATTTAATATAAATAATAATTATTTATTTTAAAAATATTAATATTTTTTTATAAAAAATAAAAATCTTTTTTATTAAAACTTATTATTAAAGTTTATATGACTTTATATATATAAATATATTAAATTAATATATCTTTAATATAAATTAAATAAATTCTTAATATTTATTTTTTATTTTTAAAAATATATTTAAATTTTTTATTTTTTTATTTTTTTATTAATATTATAATTATATATTCTCTTAACTTAATTAATAATATTATTATTTCCGATTGGGACTAGTTCCGATTAACTTTTAAATTTCGGCTCGCTTAGTCACGTGAACACGCTAGCGCAATCTTGTATTTAGTCTTTAAATTTCTTAAACTTAAAACTCTTTTCTTTTTTTAATTTAATATTATTAAATAAAAACCTTTTTATTATACTTATAATAGTCGGAATACCCGTTATATAATTAATTTAATTGTGATTATATTAGTTTTAGATTAAGGGAATTAATATCTGGAAATTAATATTTATAATATTAATATCTCAAGTTAAGAGTATAAGTAAATATTAAAAGAGTATAAAACACTTCTCTCTCCTTGACTTCTCTTCTCTTCTCTTCTCCTTAATTTAATATTCTTAATATAACTAGATCTCATTGAATATTATACTTTAATCTTTATAATACTTTTTATTATTATAATATTTTTTAAACTTGAAATATTATACTCGTGATAATTAAATTTAAACTCTTATAAATAATATAATCTTGATTTAAAGATTCTTGAATCGATCGAAGACTCGATTATATTATTTTATATTTTCACTTTATAATAAATAAATAAAAATAATAATAAAAATAATTAAAAAAAGAATTTAAGTTTATATAATTATATTATAAATTAAAGTCCTTAATTTAAAGATAAATCCTTATATTATATATATAATTTAAAAAATAATTATTATATAATAAGGTTTAAAGAATAAAATTATTATTAATTATTTTAATTTTTATAAATAATATTAAAGTTTTTTTTAAAAGTAATTATTATAAGAACTTTTAATTTAAAATACTTTATATTAAAGTCGAGTATAAGTATATTTTTAATAATAATAAATAAAGTATTTATTATATTATTAAATATTAAATATTTTATTATTATTAAATTTATTATATATATTTTATATATTTTATAAATTTTAAATAAATTATTTCGAGTTTTAATAATAGTTTTAATAAACTAGTTTATAATAATATAATGATTATATATTAAGAAAGCTGAAATATCTTATTTAAATTTCTTAATAAGGAAATACGAGTAATTTTAATATAGCGCCTGTTGTCTTTTGGCTTTAAGACCTATGATTCGCAGCTTGCGAGAGCCGCGGGTCACACCGCCTGAGACTTTCAATGCACCTGCCCACATCCGACAGACCCTTTGTATTCAGCAGGCAGCCACTGCCACGTCACCAACCATAATTCGAAAACCACAACATGCAGCACGATCGAGAGATGAGATCAAATTACCAATGGAATTTGCGCCGCATAATCGTCTAAAGTTACCGATATGAATGGAGAGACGCCCCTTTCTCGATATTCGTCCGTCGGATCATTCGAGGCTCTCAAGCAAAACCCCGCACCACCTCGTTCTTATCTCCGCAGAACCAATAAACCTGTGTCAGCCATTTCAGCTCAGCTTTGCCCGGCATCCAATCCCAATGTTTTGTCGGTCGTGTGCGAGCCGAGCCGTGTCCACAATCACACACAGCACGGCCTGCAGTTGACCTCTCAGAAGAGTCCAAGCGCGGATATGCGAAATTAATTGAGCCTCCTATGCTCATTAGCGTCTTAAGTACGAAATGGCACTTGAGGCTGAGACGCTAGATCTCCGTCTCAACAGACTGTTAGGTCTACAAGATATTTCTAAAGAATGGGTACCAACGAGCCCGCGGAACCAAATAACCCCACTTTTCAATCGTTCGAGACCAGCGCTGCAATAATTAAGGTGAGTAAAATCGGTTCTTCCTAGGCTTCACGGTTTTGTCTGACTACATATGATAGAGAGCTGGCTGGAAGATCCGGTATCCCCAGATTGTGAATATTCCAGATCAGGCGAGCGCTCAAGCTTTTATCAAAACCCTCCTTCGGGTACGTACTTTACATCCCTTCCGACCCGTTCTTTAAAATTTGGCTAAGTATATGTTCTGAAGCGCGACAAACGCCAAAACCAGGGAGAGAGTCGGTTTCGTTTGCTGTAAGTACAGTCGCCAGGGACTGGCGTTTCTCGACAGGTGACTTAGGCTCACATCAACAAAAAAGGTGTATCAAAGTGGACGATCGGAGCCAGATTCCGAAGCAGCAGCCCACTGTGGAAACAGCTGCTGAGGCAGGATGGATAAATAGCGAGTTTGATAGTTTCATCCATAAAGGTACTGTGGGGTCTGCAGTTCTAACAGAGACGGGAGATATCAGTGAGTTTTGCTCCTCCATTTCTTTACATCCTCCCACACAAAGCAGTGTAAGCTAAACTGTTTGCAACAAGGTCTTATTGTGCAGACGCCAGATGACAACTTACCATTCTTCACCCTTTCCATGTGCGAGATCCACGCAGAAGGACGTCAGCGAGGATCCGACTGGGTGTGTCTCTTCTTCATCGGACCAGACATCAAATTAGAATCCTTGCTCCGCGAAACGGCATTCCCGTCAGATTACGGCCCGCTGTTTCCCGACTTCATGTTCCTGCCCGTCTGCATCCTGAAGAACGAAGTCGAGCAAGTCGGGCGCGAGCTGAAGGAGCTAAAGAAGCATGTCCTGAAGGGAGACGATCGACTGTTGTCCAGAGATCCAGCAGACCTTGATCGCGTCAAGAATGAGTTGTTTGGGCTGGGCAAGACCCACCTGAAGCTGCGCGATAGGTGGCTTTTCGCAAAGGGCCTTGCTGAAAATCTAGTGAAATGCTTTGGTGAAATCGCGAGACTGCAAGGGAATGATATTGGTGGCAGCAGCAGCAGCAGAAGCAAAACAACATATTCCAAGATCCTTATGCAGAGAGTCGAGACGCAAATCGCTATGTCTGATATCTTACAGCTAGACCTCGATGCGATTCCTCCAAAGATAAAACAGCAACATAAAACGGTACCAAATTTCCAGTCCCCAAGAAACTCAATCGAAATTCTGCTAACTGACTTTCTTTGCAGATTGACACTAAATTGAGTATAATGGTTCGTTCTTTCTATATCCAAAATGGTGCATCAAATGAGTTATGATTGATAATTTTGTCTAGATTGCAGAGGACACACGCCGTGACAGCTCGTCTATGAAAACAATCGCCGTGCTAACCTTGGTCTTCTTACCCGCGACTGCGATGGCGGTAAGTTACCCTTCAGATAATCGCTGTAATGTTCTAACTTCTCAGTCAATTTTCAGCATGTCGATGTTCAACTGGCAGGCCCAAGATGGGGGCACTGTCGTGTCGAGCAAAATCTGGATATACGTCGTCGTTGCAGTCGTGCTAACTTGTGTCGTGCTTATCATCTGGATTTTGTGGTTCAACTGGACTCAGAAAAAGTATGACAACAAAATGCGGAATGATATTGAAACTGCAGATGACACAAATTCGAAGGAAACAACCTAATAGTAGAGCTCCTAGTACTAAAAAATATATTTGAAAGGAAAATTATGGCGCCGTGACTGCCCGCTTGAACCCTACTGTTACATCTCTGAGATCCGTCTTCTCAACCTTCCCAATGCGGTAGATCCCGTAGTTCTCTGGGAGGATGGAGACGTAAGACTTCACCATTTCCCGGTCAACATTTTGCCACTCCGGCTCGAGATCTCTCCAGGGTTTCAGAAAGGGGCTTGTTCGCTTTTCCCCATTTCGTTGCCCCAGATGCCATTGTTGCTGCAAGCGTTCGGCATTCCATCGTTCGTGCTCCTGCTCAGCGAGGAATCTCAGCTCGACGTCCGTGAAGTTCTTCACTGGGTTGCGCTTCTCGAGCTTTTCGGATAGGAAACAGGATATCATGCGTAGCTTCCTAGGTATGTCGATCGCATGAGCGCGTGAAGACTCTCTCAGATCTTCCTTGATTGATGGCCATGGAGCCAACGAAAGATCTTTCAGGAGATCCTCTTTCTCATTGTCAGTCTTTGCCATCGCTTTCCTTGTTTCAATATAGACATTGTGAAGTGCCTCTGCGAGGATCTCCCTGAGCTCGTCAGATAGCGTGTTGTATCGTGAACATTCCATAAAGGTTGGGTAGTCGAAGTGGAGGGCTAACTGCGCCTCTGGCGGAAGTGCGGCTCTTTCAAAATGGTGCTTGCCTGTGACTTTACTCATAGCGATTATAGCCTTTAGAGATCGAAGTCCATGTCGATACTTCGGGATCATGAGCAGCCCATCCAGAACACTTTGATCGATAGAGATGCCTTCACCCCTCTTCAATTTTGGTTCCCTGTCTTCGAGCAATGCCCGGAGAACAACAGCTCGACGCACTGGATACCATACATCGGAGAAGTCGACCTGATCGAGACCAATTACGTCAACGAAAGCATGCAAGCAGCTCAGGAACTCCTGCGCTCTTAAGACATCCTTTTCATTTCCCTGTTTCTCCGAGAATGCCTCGAAGTGTCCCAAAGAATTCGTGAAGCTGGATCCCAGAAGAAGTATTGCGGGGCCAATATGCTGCATCTCGCCACGATCGAGAATCTGACCACCATGCATGGCTGGCAGGAGATGGGCTAGCCAACCGAGTGGAGAGCCCGCGTACTCCGTGTCAAAAGCCTTGATACTGACCAAAGGCAAAGTCCCTGAAAGATTACACTCTCGAACTTTGTTGAAAGCAGCCGAGAGATTTTCAAGGCTTGTGAACTGAGAAAGGTCGATACGAATATGCTGGATCTTAAGAGGGCTCGTTGTGGTTGCTGCTGCGGCGGCAGCAGCAGCACCTGCAACTTGGCCGGCGGCGAATGATTTTCCCGAACCCTTGGATCCGAAAACAGCAATGTTGAGTGGTTTAGTCTGTGGAGCTGATAAATATTCATGTATGGCATTGAACATTGTCCGAAACCCTTCTATTTCTGACCTATCGAGGACAACGAGATCACCGAAGCTGGCGATGGGGATCCAATTCGCAGTAGAGTATGTTCCCTTCATTACGATGTGACACGCAACTTGCACTGGATCTCCAATATTGTGGTGCAAAATAGACCAATGTCGTTTATCACCGGCAGAAATGCTTTCGGACGGAATATCAAGTGTATTGGGGGCTTCTTCCGGATGTTCAGCTTTCTGCATTATATCCGAAAAGGGATATCTAGGCCAATCGTGAAGTTCGTGGTTTCTGAATCCTAGTTTCGCCAGGCGTCTTGCAGCAATGAAGCCAAATTCGATGCTTTTATGGAGTTCAGCTGCTCTGGGAGGTAATTGTGCTACCTTAGTTGCCAAACCCCCAATAAAAGCTTCCGTAATGCCTGGGACAGGTCCTATATTTCGCCTGGTGAACCTGCCTTCAACACTCAGGGGATCAAAAAACAGAACCGGTTCATGCATCTCCCGGCCGCGGTGCCAGATGACCCCATCACAGCCGAAAAGGACCAAAAGATTCGCACAAGTCGCCAGCGTATCAAGTTTGCCGTTGGAACCGAGTTTTTCCACGAAATCCTCGCACGTCTTTTCCCAGGAGAGACCATAGGACAGTTCAATCCCTTCAGCACGAAGATCGTCTGAACTGACAACAACGATCAGCTTCATGGGGTCCTGTGATCCATCCATCGCAATAGGTCCATGGCGGACGACATCCCAAATCTCTCCAGTGCCGAGAGGGCGAGCCATGTGATATATTATTGTGCCCGGACGGCTCTGGCGAAAGAAATCCACTGCATCATTGGGTTTTTTAAAGCCAAATTCCGCATCTTGAAAGATTAAGACGCTGGCTTTGTCGTGTTTCTTTATTGGCGTTCGAGGAGGATACCACACAGGCTTGGTAATGAGCTGCTGTCTTCGTTTTACTTTGAAACTATAAGGCGGCTTGGCTGCTTTGCCAAAGACTTCTAGCTCGGTGATGAAGCTGGCCGATTGCTCCACTAAAGTCTCCCTGGGGACTTCGAAAGCCGGCTCGTGCACTTGCTGTTTATGCTCGTTTTTTGAGGCATCCAAAAGCTCTGCGATGAGTGTGGCCCCACCATTGCACCTGTGAACACAGAACTTTGGTTGACCTTGATAAGTTTGGTCTGCGTCTAGCGATGGATACACAAGCAAATCGACAGGAGTGTCCCCAGCGACCAGAATGTGGCTGTCAGACATAGCTAAAGCCTGGCCGGGGGATACTCGAGAGATAGGAAAGCGGAAACAGCGTGTGGCGCAAGGATAGTATGGAGGTTGTCGTTCTGTGTGCGTAATCAAAGCTTACAATCACGGGGCTGAAATGATCTGGTAGAGAGTGTGCGTGGGCAGGGGCTGACATGCAACGAATACGAGAAAGAGGTAGGGCGAGAAGGAGGTTTTCGAGAATGAGATTACAGTATTTTGACTAAGCCGTTCGCTTATTTACAGCGCCATGCATAACTAGTGTCACCTCCCATTTTTAAGCGAGCACTCGATTTACGCGTCGCCAGAGAGTTTAGGAATAACCATCACTTAATATAATCCTTAATATCTCAACACCACCACATTCAATTAAGCCTAAGCTTGGTCAATACGAAGTTCCATATGGCAGGAGCCCGTCGATCCAAGCGCTTGGCTGGGGACGCTCCTCCAGAGTATATAATACCCAAACGCGTTCGACACGCCAATACGAATACTCTAGCGGAATTCTCGAAGTAACAGTCCCCACTTCGAGTAGATACATGTTCCAAGAAGAAATCCACGAAGCCAATCGATCTTCCGGAGACTAGTCCAGAGTCTATCGATGTGATAACCCCTCTTCCTGTCGATCTGGTATTACCGTTATCTTCTCCGGTACTTCGAATATCCCCTGTTAAAATTACTAGTTCACCAGTTCGAGTTCCGAAAAATAAGACTGAAATACCTCTATTATTCGATCCTATAGTAGAATAACTACTGTTATATTAGGTTTCAGTCTTTATTACCCCTATTATTAACGGAACTCGTAAGGTTAATAATATCTACTATTATACTATTAATATTAATAATATATTCCATTCAAGCTAGGATACTTTAAATATCTGATTATATAATAAGTATATAAAGGGATAGGCAGGTTATAAATCGATTCCAAAATACTAAGAATCTCGAATTTCATACTGGATTATAATTACTGGCTTACCGAAGGGTAATTATGAGATTTCGAGAATTGATAACGAGATTTTCTAGTTAAATCTCTTAATTAGACTTTATTAGATGTATAAGGATAGAGACTCTAATCGAAAGAACTGTTTTAAGGTTATTATTAATATAATATATTCTAGTTTCAATCGAGAAAAGATATCTTCTACTCTTCTTCAAATTAAAGGAAAGGATAAAGCTTAACCCTATACTATTTAATTAATCCCGTTATTTGGTAATCTATCACTTTTTAATAGTCCTCCTATTATTCTTATAAGTGATCTATTAGAGAAAAAGGAATATAATTCAAATAAAGTACTAATTGAGAAAGAATAAGTTCTGTTACTAAAATAACTCTCTAATTGTAACTCGAGTATAAAATAATAATTCTATAAAAAAATATTAAAAGATAAGGCTTTAGAGACTAAGATATTTACTCGATAATAACTCTTTATAATTTACATCTATATAGAGAAGAACTACCAGAACTTCAAAGATACTTATTATATTTTATAATCAAAAAAGATATACTATAAATTAATAAATATTGAACTCGATTAGTGAATCGAATTGATTATTACTGGCCTGGACAATATTAGTCTTAAGACCCCTCTTATAGAGTGGATTATAGAATGGATTAAAGGGCAAAACGAAATGATAATTAAAGATTATTAATTTGTAAAAACAATTATTCCTACTTTTCCAGTTACACTATCACTTGTACTTTTATATACCCAGTATTCTCCTTCTTCGTGAGCCTATCCGTAGTATATAGTCCCTGTTTAAACTCAATTAGTATAGGAATAATCTAATCCTCTATACTTTGAATGCGAATTATAACCCTTCCCTCCCTCCTCTCTAATCCGAGAATACTATAATACTATAACCGGTTTAATTAATATTATAATCCAGTTTAGGGAATGGATTATTTAAACTATAAAGACAGATATAAGATATAAAATTGTAATAGTTATTATAAGGATTATATAGGATAAGGAGCTTTAACTCGAGTAATTAAAGGACTCTTCGATTATCGAACTACTCTATTAAGTTAGTATTAAGATAAGTAATACTATATTTATTTAATATTCTATTTCAGACTTTAAGTATATATAAAAGAAATAGAATAAAACTATTTAGAGTTTTTATAAATTAAATTCCGGGAATTAATTAATATTTCAAGATATTAAATAAAGTATAAAGTATAATATATATAATAGAGAATATAATAATAAAGGGAGTATTTCTTTTTTCGATAATTATTAATTTTAGTATAGGGTTTTAATACAGGATTATTCTATTACTTTTTTTATATTAATTAGAAAAGATAATAATAGATTAATAATAAGTAATCTGTGATTGATTTTATATATTTTAAAATACTTTAAATTGAAAAAAGAATAAAAACATATATTTAATCTTTAATATATTTTTAATAAATCTATACATTTCGCTTTAAAGTTTTTTAGTAATAAATATACTAAATTTAATTAATCCCTTATAGTAGAATATATTATAGTAATATCAAAAAGTGAATTTTCGAATTTATTCAATAACTAAATTATAAAAAGATATATATAATAAAGATATAAAATGCGAAAATAAATATGAAATCCACTTAATTATCTACTATCTCATATATTCCCGTATTCCTAAAGTATACTCTTACTCATCGAGTTCTCCCTTTATCAGTTCTACTCTTCCTAACAGTCCATTCTAGGAATATTTAATATATAAGGAAGCGGGAGCGTTCCCGATAATAGTAACATTTAATAAAGGCTTTTAGGTCCCCAAAAGACTCTTTAATTAGATTAAAATCGAGTGAATAAGGAGAGAGGAAGCGAATCCAAATACCTTATCATTACGCGATTTCAATTATCCTATCTTGAATAGTATAATAAACGGAGGTATTATCTATTATAATAACAGATCACGGACTTGAATATAGATTATAAAGGGAGAGGAACTCGTTGATAATAAAATCCTCGAAGATTTCGTCTATATAGGTACCCTTAAAGGTTCGTGAAGTAATATACCCATTAATCGTATATACTAGTAAAATAGATATTTTATTTCTCCTTACTAATTACTAATATATAATAGTATAAGATCTATTAATTACCTATCTATAAACTCAATTATCAGTTCTTTTATCGGATCCCGATTCGTTAATACAGACCAGTTATTCTGTTATAAAGTCTCTAAACTTATATTACTATTAGATCCTCAATTCTTAATTCCGTTATATAGTCTCGACTTTCAGTTTCTTCCTTGTGAGTTCTATACATTTTAGAGCCCTTGATATTATTAATTAATCTATTATAATATCGAAAACTTCTAAAAGAAAGTCTGTGATTTTGTTTTAATAATACTATAGTCATTTATCGAGTAAGAGTTTAATTGCCTACTCCATTTTCCATATAATAATTTGCCGCGGACCTCCCGAATAAGGAATAACTATACAATTTACTCGAATTCGTAATTTATACCGGTATATTATTCGTATAGTTATATTATAATTACTTGTAAGTTATTAAATATAGTATTTAGTAATTTCTATAATTGGATTATATAATATATCTTTAATTCGAGTCACGACCGTGATACTAAAGCGATTCGGCATTTTCACTACTATAGCAATTAGAGACTTGAAGTTCTATACTATATCTATAATTTGAACTATACACCTTGTGTTCTAGACTTGTGATTGTGAAGTTATTCGTGAAGGCGCATTTTTGGGTAATGTTAAGCTGGTCCTTCGACATGCTAATCCAGTGCTCGCTTAAAAATGGGAGGTGACACTAGTTATGCATGGCGCTGTATACTGAAAGTGTGCTGCACATGACAGCTTGCCATACCGATGCGAAGCCTTTCGCCAACCAACTCACAGAAACGGAATGCTGCCCTATCCAACAACTGTTCTCCAGCCGCAATGGCTTGGACGCCACCGGATCTCAGCGGGCTTCAGCAAGCCAGCCCCGAGACGTTCAAAAGCACGTTGGGCCCAAATGGGGGGAAATGAGACAGACCTCGAGTCTTGCATCACTTTCCAGATCAAACTTACGCCGCCAACACCTCCGCAGCCATGACGTCCAGCTCCGACTCCGACAGCTGGGAAACAGAAGACGAGTCTACGGACCCTGCCGGCGCCCAAGCTTCGAAGAGCGCGGCCGTCGAGACGCTCCCGCTGCTTCCCGTTCCAGGCGACGTCTCCCAGCCTGGCGACAAGCTGTGCGACGTCTGCGCAGCGCTGAGTCTCGAGCCCAGGCGCTTCGTCGTCCTCCCAGGAGACAAGGAATGGAACCAGCTGAGCCAACCTGATGATGATGGCGTCTCGCTCGGTAAAGTAGAAGACATGAGGAAGAAGACGGGCTGTCCAATGTGCCGCCTCGCGCTGGCGGCCATCGGCGGAAGCAAAGTTCCCACGCACGAAGATGCTGATCCAGTCTGCGTGACATTGAGCTGGAACACCGACGGCCCGTTGCCAGACCCCCGAGCCCCGTGGAGTCACCGGCCTGAGATTCGGATCCTAAGGCCGTACGTGCGCAAACAGAGCGGTGGATTCATATCCAAGAGGCTCAACCTGTTTCCCGAGATCACGCTTCTGGCCAACGATTCACCGACGGATTCAACTATTTACTTTGTCCGCCCGATCAGCCTGGACAAGATCGACTTTACCGTCGTGCGGCGATGGCTGGACCTCTGCGATGCGCACCATGGCAAAGCCTGCCGGAGGAACCCTGTGTTGAAGGAGCTGAAGCGATCCCATCCCACCAAGGAAGTGCCCTCCTTTCGGTGTATCGATGTGGAGCAGAATTGTGTCGTCATACTGCCCAGTGGATGTCGCTATGCGGCCCTGAGCTATGTTTGGGGCCAGAAAAAGTTCTTCGCAACGCTGACCACCAATGTCAAAGACCTGGAGGAGCCCCAGTCGCTAAGTAAGCCCGAGTATCTGGACCAGATACCCCCAACGATCAAGGATGCCATCCATGTGACGAAGGAAATCGGCTTCAAATACTTATGGGTCGATAACTTGTGTATTGTCCAGAACGATCCAGTCCTAAAGGCCAAGACTATAAAGACGATGGACCTGGTCTACAGTGCGGCAGACTTGGTAATTGTCGCTGCAGGCAGCGTGGATGCGTATGCCGGCATTTCTGGCTGCCATACTGGTACTCGGGGACCTCGACAGCCGATCGAAGAGTTAGCTCCAGGCTTTAGGCTGGCGTTCAAGGAGCGATGGCAGGATGGCATTGAAAATGCAGCATACTATACCCGGGCCTGGACGTAAGTTTGGTCACCATTGGGCTCCGGGAGTCTTGTCTTCGAGCCAAAGCTAATCAGCTCGTAGTTTCCAAGAGACACATTTTGCTACAAGATCACTCGTTTTCATCGATGGAAAGGTGGTCTTTCGATGCCAAGGCGTCGATGTGTGGCAGGAAAATGTCTTCGAAGCTCCAGACGCGATCAAGGGGCAACGGCACGGAGGAGGTGCATATGAGGGCGACGATAGTAAGCCTTGTTTAAATACTAACTTGCTGTTTTGTTTTATAAGAAGGAGCTGGAGAGCTATTTCAGGAGCCAGCATACCCGTTTGTCTCAAGAGCCTGGCTCCTCAGCTCCCAAGCTCTTTCTTATAGATAAGGAAACTGCGTGCTAAGTAGATGATAGTCGGCGAATTTGAAGGCCTGATCCAGACCTACTCAGAACGCGTGTTGTCGTACGAGGAAGACATCTACAGTGCCTTCGCTGGCGTGTCCCGGCAAATAATGTTTCGGTTCGATACCGACCTGTGCCATGGAATCCCAACTGTGTGCTTCGACTGGTTCCTTCTATGGGGACCGCTCTCGGATCAAGTGCGGCGAGCCACTGCACCGAGCTGGTCTTGGGCCGGCTGGAGGGGTGGCACCTTTCCTCGAATATGGGATTGGTATAACCGGAGCATTCAACGCATCAAAAAGGCAATCCGGAGGCGGACCTGGATCATCTGGTACCAGCGCGCCACGAGTTCGACGGACTGCAAACTTCTGGTGAGGCACGCTAAGGATGAGGACACGGACGGCGCTTCCGCTTTGAAAGCGAACAAAAACTTCTATGGCTCTCGCGCTCGGCGTCGCTTCGACATGGACTGTTCAAAGAGAGAGCCTACCAAGGTGGTGCTTGAGGGCCTGAACCCACCGACGTATACGGAGGACATCCTTAGCAACCACAAAGGCTCGGGCTTCCTCCAGTTCTGGACAGTTTCACTTACCCTACAGCTCGCTGAACCCACCAGCAAAAATGAAGATCTGGGACCAGCACACAAGCGGCACCGCCTGGGGATCTTCGCCCGCAGCGGACGCGAACTGGGCACTGTCTCAGTGCACCAGCCCTGGCTAGAGAGTAATCCGCTTTTTCCGCAGGAGAGGGAATTCATCCTCCTGTGTGAGAGGAGAGATAAGAGGGCAGAGGGCGGGCGGTTCGACGATGAAGAGGGGTGGAGGTACATGGCCTTGTTGATCGAATGGCGAGGCGAGAATGGTGTAAAGACTGCGATGGGATCAATTGATGGCGGCAAGCCTATGTATGCTGAGCGGGTTGCGCTTGGGTCCATTGGGAAGAAGGACTTGAAGGAGGCGCTTGGGGATGGTCCGGTTTGGAAGGAGATCATTCTTGGATAATGAGACCTATAAGTGTGAAGTTGAGGTTATGCCTATTCTTTGTTGAGGAGTACAGAGAATAAACAGTTTAGAAAGTGCTAGCTATACCCCGTAACACTACTATTGCTATAGCTATCGTCACTCAACAGAGATATAAGATTACTGTCATGCTCGGCCGACGGTGGAATGTTCGACAGCCCAGCCTACAATTACTACCTGGTTTTATCAAGCAACCTAAGTCGTGACTCCAGCGGCCGCCCTTCCATTGTATATTCCATTACCCCCAAAACTTTCTGGCAACTCCTATTAATCTTGTCGAGGGCATAAATATTCCTCTCCTAGAGTGTAATCATTTGTTATTCGCACCAGTTGTTGCCACAATTCATCAGCCTCAAGTTGTATTTGCCCCATACTCATATCGTTTTGTACTTACTTTTATAATAGAGCTCGTAATAAGTGAATAAATCTGTACGGTTTGTGAAACTGATAAACTTACATTAGATAATTTTCGTTTATGGCTGCTTGCTCCTTTAACTAGACAAATAACTTTAAGAACATATGACTTTTCTACGCTAACCAGCCTTAAAGGTAAAGTAAAGTGAAACATATTTTTAAGCAAGTCTCAGACGACAGTTTTTCCAATTCGCTTTAAAAGCGGTTAGTCAGAGTTGCTGCTCTACTCAGCTGCTACTCACCCTCGCCTCACCCTCTGCTCAGATTACTCAGTCACGTTCCTGCTCTCCGTTCCAGTAACTAATTATAATTTACTTACTATTCGATTCCGCTATGCGAGAGTTGCCAACTTACGCGACGGTGTTTAGGGGACCAAGTCGGCTCCTAGGGAACCCGAATAGATTCCCTTAAAAAATATATTCTTTAATATTCTAAGACAGATGTTTCTTCCTAAAAACACGGCGGTCATGACCTAGGAGTTGCAATTAGTTTGGTAAATCCGTAGGGAGTCCTCAAGGTGTTAAATTCTGGGGCTAACTCGCACAGCCTCTCAATCATTTATCGCCCAGCCATTAAACTGTTGGGGATATAGGTGCCTAAGGCCTTAATGCTTATATAAGCTATAGTGGCGAGGGCCACTATAAGCCACGCTGAAGGGTACAGCTGTTCAGGGCTCTGGAACCCTGTAAAGCTCAGAGTTAGAGGGGGTTCGGCCCTTATAAGCTCGCCACCGGAATTGCCGATACAGCTCAGGGTTCAGCTATATAGGGGGCTTAAGGCTCAGATGTATCCGTTACGCTGCTACAGCGCCCGTGTTGGCCTGTGCACATTTAAGCGAACATGAGCAGCAAATCATATCATCAAGTTCGGGATTTCGTACCCTCTGATTTGCTGCTCATGTTCGCTTAAATGTGCACAGGCCAACACGGGCGCTGTAGCAGCGTAACGGATAAGGGCTTAGGGTATGTGATTAGGGGCCTTTAGGGCCTATATATACGGGCTACTTACCACTGTAGAACAGCAGTCAATTCAGTACTTTCAAACCTGGTTATATTCTATACAATGCATGTGATCCTTCTAGCCTAAAATACCAACATAAAAGCAGAGAGAGTAAGACCACGTGCATTTGTGTTCTGGAATGCTGCCTGAAGCTCTGCATTGCTGTTTGAAGCCGTGTTTCCACATAATGCGCATTGAAATTCGACGTACCTTTATCTTTGCCTTCTTGTTTTCGTCCTGATATATCATTTTCTATCGCGAGCGAGCATTGGACAGCTCGTCGCCGACATGAACCGGGCTTTGTAGATTCCGTCTGCCTAGTCAGCTCTGGATCCACGCTAGGGCGTGGGCGTATTTGCACTCGCTTAGGCAAAGATCTCTTACGTAATGAGGTGTAGCTCAGTAGCTCAACTGCATGCTTAATCCCGCCGATTGGCTGGCTATATGGTCTAGGGTTGTCAAACACGTGGAAATATTACAAATATTAAAGGATAATAGCCTCAAAGATAACTTGATTAAAACTATTAACTTGGACAAGAATATAGCATTTTTGCCTTTATATATTATTGAAACTTATACGATTATGACTTTATAAATAATTAAATATAATTATATTAAAACCTCTTTATTATACTTTAATAAAAGTAATATCCAAGGATTATTTTTATTATAAATCTTATAAAGGATTATGAAATATATTAATTTAAATAATTTATTAAAGTCTTATAACTTTTTTGATATAATTTACAAATTATTAATTAAAAGTTTAATTAAAATTATATTAAAAAGATTAAAATTAAATATTTTTAATTATATTCTCGAATATAAGAAATTATTTATTAATATTTTTATTAAATATTATTATAAGATAAATTAATTATAAGATATTTAAAGAAAATATAAAATATTTATTTTAATAATTTAATCTTTTTGAAAATAAATTATTAAAAGAAATTAATAAAATCCTTATTTATAAAATATAAACTTTATATTCCTTTTTATATTTTATTAAATAAATTTAATAATAAAATTAAATTTATTTATTTAATAGTTTAAAAAACTTTTAATATTATTATATTTTTAAATTATTATATTTTTTAAATTATTATATTTTTTAAATTATTATATTTTTTAAATTATTATATTTTTTAAATTATTATATTTTTTAAATT
>KZ613466.1:177880-191767 GCA_002865625.1 Hyaloscypha hepaticicola | reverse complement strand
ATTATTTATTATTAAAGAACTTTTTATTTAAAAGAATTTAAATTCTTAATTTAAAAGATTCTTTAATTAATAGGATTTTATATTTAAATAATATATTAAATTTGAAAGAGTTTTTAATTAAAGAATTTTTTATTTAAATAAAATAAATATTTTTATTATTATTTTATTATTTTAATAAAGAGTATTTTATTTAAAATAATAAAATAATAATAATAAATTTATTAAAAAAGTCTTTAATTTAAAATATTTTTTATTATTAAAAATCTTTATTTAAAATTTTTTTTATTTAAATAATTATTATATTTAAATAATATTTTAAATTTAAATAATTTTTATTTAAATAATTTTTTAAATTCAAAAGAGTATTTAATTTAAGAATTTTTTAAAATATAAAAAATTATATAATATTATCTTTTATATTAATATTTTTAAATTTAAAATTATTATAAATTTTCTTTTAATTTTTATATAATTTCTTTTTATTATATATTATTTAAATTTATATTATTAATAAAAATGAATTTATATAATATATTTAATTAAAGTAATATTTTAATTATTAAATAAATAATATATATTATTTAATATTTTAAATTTAAAGTCTTTATATTTATTAATTCTTATATTCTCTTTATTATATTTATTTTCCGTTTTAATTTTTGAAAAAAATTAAATTATTATAAATAATAATTTAAATCATATATAATTTTTTTTAATAATTTATTAATTAAATATAAATTATTAATTAAATAAAATCCTTATAAAACACTTAATTAAAATAATATTTTAAATATTAAATAAATAATAAAAATCGTAAAGATTATAATAATTAAGATATTTATTATATAATTAATTTAATTATAATTATATTAATTTTAGAATAAAGGAATTAATATTTAAAAACTAATATTTATAATATTAATATCTTAAATTAAGAATATAAATAAATATTAAAAGAATATAAAATATTTCTTTCTTCTTAACTTTTCTTCTCTTTTCTTTTCCTTAATTTAATATTTTCAATATAATTAAATTATTAAATATTATACTTTAATCTTTATAATATTTCTTATTATTATAAAAACTCTTAAATTTAAAATTATTATATTTATATAATTCTCGTATATTATTTTATATTTATTTTATAATAATAAAAAGTATTATAAAAGTCGAGATATAATATTTAATAATCCAATTATATTAAGAATATTAAATTAAAAAGAAAAGAAGAAAAAAGAAATCAAAAAGAGAAAAGTATTTTATATTCTTTTAATACTTATTTATATTCTTAATTTAAGATATTAATATTATAAATATTAATTTCCTTAACTTGAAATTAATATAATTATAATTAATTATATAATAAATATTTTAA
This sequence comes from Hyaloscypha hepaticicola, assembly GCA_002865625.1. Taxonomy (NCBI): domain Eukaryota; kingdom Fungi; phylum Ascomycota; class Leotiomycetes; order Helotiales; family Hyaloscyphaceae; genus Hyaloscypha; species Hyaloscypha hepaticicola. The sequence continues at coordinate 190,392 of KZ613466.1, read as the reverse complement.
TTATTATATATTTTATATTTATTTTCCGTATTTATTTTTTTAAAAAAAAATTATTATAAATAATAATCCAAATTATATATAAATCTTTTTTTTAATAATCGATTAATTAGACTTAAATTATTAATTAAACGAAATTTATATAAAATACTTAATTAATATAATATTTTAAATATTAAATAAATAATACAAATTGTAAAGACTTTTAAATTTAAAATTATTATATTTATATAATTCTCGTATATTCATTTTATATTTATTTTTTATATTTATTTTTTAAAAAATTAAATTATCACGAATAATAATTCAAATTATATATAAACTTTTTTTTAATAATTAATTAATTAAACTTAAATTACTAGTTAAACGAAATCTATATAAGGAATTTAATTAATATAATATTTTATATATTAAATAAATAATACAAATTATAAAGACTTTTAAATTTAAAACTATTATATTTATATAATTCTTATATATTCATTTCGTATCCATTTTCGATATTTATTTTTTTAAAAATTAAATTATTACGAATAATAGTCTAAATCACGTGTAATTCTTTTCCTTAATAGTCTATTAATTAATTCCAAATTATTAATTAAATAAAATCCTTATAATATAGTTTATTAAAATAATATTTTAAGTTTTAAATAAATAATAAAATCGTGATTTTGATATTCTTATTATATATAATAATATTATTATAATTATATTTCAAAATCTTATAAAAACCTTATCTTTTTTTATTAAGACTTTAATATTTCTTATTAATAAAAACTCTTATTTTAAAAAAGTATATTTAATAAAAATTTAATCTTTAAATCTATTATTTAAAAATATATTAAAATATTTTATTTCTTTATTATTTTTAAAAATTAATATATTTATAAAAAGAAAATTATTTTAATTATAAATAATATAATAAAATAAAATTAAAATAATTTAATATATTATATATTTATAATTAAAAATATTAAAATCCTTTAAATATAAAATAAATTTATTTTAATAAAATTAATATAATATAAATTATTAAAAGTTTTAATTATAAAAGAATTTTAAAATAAAATAATATTTATTAATATAATAATAAATTTATTAAATATAAATCTTTTATATATTTTATATTATATTATATTATTTCTTTTAATAAAGTTTAAAACTTTTTAAAAAGTTTTTTTAATATTTTTATTAATTTATTAATTCTTAAATAATAAATTTATAAATATATTTATTAAAGTTTAATTTTTATAATATATATTATTAATATAATAAATAAAATAAAAAATATTAAAATAATCACTTTTATTAAATTTATTATTAAATAAAATTTATATTTAAAAAAAGATTTATTATATTAAATAAATTAAATATATAAATAAAATAATAAATTAATAATTAATTTTATATAATTATTTAAAATAAAAATAAAATAAAATATTTTAAAGATTATTAATTTAAGACTTTTATTTTTTAAAAAAGTTATTTATTTATTAAACTTTAATATATTTAATATTATTAAATTATAATTTAAATTAAATTATATAATATTTTAATATATAATAATTATATTATTAATTATTTATTATAATTATAAATAAAAAAAAGAAAATTTTAAATAAAATTTAAGATTTAATTCTTTAAATAAAGTTAATTTTTAATAAAAGGATTTAAAAGACTTTTAATAAAAAAAACTTTATAATATTTATAAATTTAAATTTATTAATTAAAGAAATTCGTTTTTATTATTATAAAGTCTTATTTATTATTTAAATTTTATAATTAATATAATAATCAAAATATTTATTATATAATTAATTTAATTATAATTATATTAATTTTAAATTAAGGGAATTAATATTTATAATATAAATATTTTAAATTAAGAATATAAATAAATATTAAAAGGATATAAAATACTTTTTTCTCTTTGATTTTTCTTTTCTTTTCTTCTCTTTAATTTAATATTCTTAATATAATTAAATTTTATTAAATATTATATTTTAAATTTTATAATACTTTTATTATTATATAATATTAAGTTTATTTAATTTAATTTATAAAAGTAATAAAATATTCTTTTAATAAAGGATCTTAAAGATTATTTAAAATATAAGTAATAAAATATATAATTAATTAATTTTAATTTATTAATTTAAAATAAGGAATAATCTTATATTCTTTATAATTTAATTAATCTCGGAATTCGACTCTTAATTAAAATAAATAATATAAAACTTATTAATTAATCTTTTATTATTTAAAATAAAGAAGATATATCCTTTATAATTTAATTAATCTCGGAACTTGATCCTTAATTAATAAACGATATTCCCTTATTATTAATAAGAGTAAAAGAACTGGTACTCTTCAAGAATCGGTTATTTCCCGATTCAAATTACGAGACACGATAATCGACTCTAGCTTGCCCATTTAAATTTAAAAAAGCTACTTGACGATCGGTTCTAGTTTACTGATTTGAATAATATTCTCCCCTTTCCCTTCTTCTTGAATCAGATAACGATTCGGATAATTTAAATAACTCTCCGTGTCCCCTTATTAATAATAAGGAAGAGCCTTCAAGTTCTAAAGACGAAACGAGCTTTGAGAACGAGACTGGCTCTGGGAACGAGGGCTTTAAGGATATCGAGTCAGACTTGGAAGTCGACTCGAATCCTGGTTCTGAGATTAGCTTTGAGACTGGTTCTGAAGGTAAAGCCTTGGATTTGGACGAAGACTTGGATTCGGAGGCAGACTTGGATTCGGACAAAGACTTGGATTCGGATAACCTGGATTTGGAGGAAGGTAGTCTGGATAGAGACGAAAGTGACTTTTAGTCGGGGAGTGATAATGATTAAACTGGTCGTTTTAAGGATTTTTGTCAAAAATTCTAGATATTCCCTTTGTGTATCCAAATGAGGGCATTTGGTAGTTTAAGAGAAGGGTAATATAACAGTCGGGATACCTGTTATATAATTAGCTTAATTATAGTTATATTAGTTTCAGGTTAAGGGAACCGATATCTGGAAGCCGATGTCTATAATATAGATATCTCAAGCTAAGGGTATAAGCAGGTATTAGAAGGATATAAAACATTTCTCTCTCCTTGACTTCTCTTCTCTTCTCTTCTCCTTAACTTAGTATTCTCAATATAACTGAATCTCATTGAATACTATACTTTGACCTTTATAATACTTTTATTATTATAATTAATAATCATTTTTATATTATTATAAATATACTTTAAGATTTATAATTAATAATAAATTAATTAAATAATTAAAAGATTTTATAATTAATAATCGAGATTATTAAAAGAAAATATTATTTAAAATTAAAATTTCTTAAAAGGAATTTGGATTTAAAATTATTATTTAAAGGATTTTTAAAATACTTATTAATTAAATCTTTATATAAAATAATATATTAAAAGAATAATAATATTATTAAAATCAAGTTTATATTAATAATAAAGTGTCTTTTATATAATATTTTAATATTAAAGTGAATAATCGTAAATAATAAACAAATTATCACTAGTTATATTATATTTATAATATTTAAATATAAAAGTATAAAGATTAAAATCAAATTAAAATTATATATTAATTAATTATTCGAAATATTAAAGTTAATTCCTTATAATAATAATTCTCTTATAATAACTATTCAAAGAAGTGATTACGCTTTAATTATTTCATCCCCATTTAAGTAATGTATTTTTATCACGGATTTAAACATTGATATAAACTAGTCACTTACTTTAAGTAATCAAGACACTTGTTATAAAATCACACACTATAATATTAAAGGTAACTAGTCACAAATAAGTCAAACAAATAGTCCTAGTTTTCAGATTTCTGTATTAATAGCGAGAAATCTAAGGGAGAACGTATTTAAGATATATTAAAATAAGGACTTAAGACCAAATCCTATTAATGAGGAAGTATTCAATATTATGTTTGGGGCAAACCAGTTAAGCGACCACGGCGAAGACGATAAAGACGAAATTCAAAGTTATAGTAAAGAGCTGTTTAATAGTAAGGAAACTTTCAATCAACGACGTGCGTCAATACGGGATGTAAGCGATGTTACAAAACGAGCAGATATAAAGGACGAGCCCCCTTATAACGCATACGCGGCGGATCTTAGCGAGTTCTAGACTCTTGAAGCAAGTGAGAAGGTTGAAGACAAGGTTGAAGACAAGGATTAGGAGGCTGAGGATCTTGCGAAGAAATCCAAAAGCCGTTCCGAGTTGCACTGGGTAACAGCAGTGTGGCCAGTTATCCTCACAATAAAGAAAGAAGGTACCTATATTAAACAGCGAACCTCCTTTCAAGAGTGGTGCAGTTTCCTTGATTTGGTATGTGGATCCAAGAGACCGGCAATTGGGCCCAAGATGAACCCCGGTGATTTCTTAGGCTTTAAGGAAGATATAGAACACGATGATTTAAAAGAAGGGGCGGAGGAGAGCGAAAGGTCGATGGTGGCGCCGATTGAAGATGTCGAGGATGTAATTATTGCAGCTTTGCATTTAAACAAATAGCCCTTAGACTAGAATCCTTCTTGATACAACGTCTAAGTGAAGAGAAGTAGACCTGAGCAGACCTGAGCCATGCCTGAGCCGGCTTGAGCAAAGGCGAGAAAAGGGAGGAAGGGGTTAAGACCCGGTTTTAGACTTTAGACGGAGATAGAAGCACGAGGTAAAACCACGATGTGGATTCACCATTTAAACATGAATGGGGGTCAAGACCAGCTCTTAGACAGAGATGGAAGTATGGGGTACAAGTAAGTTGCGGACTTTACTTTTCTAGTCGAGCATTGAGATTAGTTAGCAATTATGACGCCTTAGAGGTGACTATCGGCGAGAGAGTCTTAGGAAGCAGTTTGTATTAATCAACACAAGCTCTAAGAGCGAAGCTAGCAAGGTACCAGAATGGCAGACACTTATCGGATAGCACCGCGAGCTATAGTCTAGCTTAGGCTTAAAGATAAAGAGAACAAGTTGGCAATAGCTCTTTTAGTAACTTAATGTTATAAACACGGGCATGGTAAAGCCTTGAAGCTTGGCACCCTCTTGGGCGCACAGAGAAGCTCTGCCAAGGAATATAAGACAGGTGTAACATGATGGACCGTCGCTACGGTCCATCGAGGTCCACCGCGGTCCAACTAGCACGAAGTGCTATATAGAGGGAGCGTTCTCCAAGGAAGATAAGAGCTTCGTGCTCAACTCAAATAGTATTCTAATACTTTCAACTGCGCAATACTTCTGAATATTATCTTTTCCTGACTCATGGAATCCTTACTTAAGCCCCTTAACCGAATATACGAAAACTTGCTTTTATTATTAAGTAATATGAGTTTTATACTAGACACTATTATAGCGCTTATATAAAAGTTAATTATAATATAAACTTATTAAATAAATATAAATATTTTTAATTTAATTTATTAAACTTTAAGTAAATATTAATACTTTAATATATTATAATTAATTAATTATATTTTAAAGTAATATAATAAAGGAAAAGTATATAAAGTATTTATAAATTATATTAAAAATTCTTAAATATATTTTATAATTTAATTACGGGTTTTATAAAAATAAAAAATAATCAAGAAAATATATTTATTTAAAAATTATAAATATAATTTTTTTTAAAAAATTTATTTATATTATTTATATAATCGAATATAAAATATATTTAAATTATATATATAATTACTTTTATATAATAAAATAAAATTATATTATTAATATTAATCCTTTAAATTTAATAAACTCGATTATATTAATAAAAATTTAAATATAATAAAATATAAATATAAATTAAATTTATTTTTAAACATTTCTTTAAATATTAATATAAGATTAATAATTAATTTTAAATTTAAAATAAAGAATATAATCTTAAGTCTTTAATATTATATTTAAAATAATTTAAAAGGGAAATTAAAGATTTTCTTAAAAACTCTTATTAAGAAATTCAATTAATAAAGAATAATATTAATATAATATAAATAATATATTATAATCCTTAATATTAAAAGAAGTTTTAATAAAGTAAATTTATATATTTTAAAATTAAAAAAATTAAAAATTTATTATTATAATTTAAATTATATTAATTTATATATAAATAAAATACAAGTTATAAAATAAGTCAATTAATTAATTATTAATTAAAGATATATTTAAATTAATTAACTAATAAATTGATTAATTAAAACCTTTAACTAATTGACTAATTGAGGTCGACTAATCAATTATTAATCAATTATAAGATTATATTAAAAAAATTATAAATTATATATCTAATATATTATACTTATACCAAATGTGTCCTTTTTATTAAAGGAGTAATAATACAGTTTTTGGATAATTTATTAATAATTACAAGTCGATTATTATATAACGACTCTTTAAAGATATAAGGACTATATCTAGTAAGAAGATTCTCCTTTAAAATAATATATTATAAGAAGGAAAGATATAATAATAAATGAGATTTTATAATAAAATCTAGAATTATATATTCTCAAAACTATAAAATAATAACTTAATATAAGTATATAAATAATTAATAAAGAAGTTCAAAACTGGAGAAGATTAAATAATAATTAAAAGTAAAGAAATATAAAATTATCTTATAAGTTATATTAAGAATTAGTCTTTATATCTTGAACCTTAATAGTTATATAATAGTCTTTATACTATTATAATATAATCTTCTTAAATTGACTAAAAATACCAAAAATATATATAATAAAATACGCCCCTTTATATATAATCCCTTATAGATTATTACTCATCCCTAAATAACTCTTAATTAATTTCATCACTCACTTGTTTATTCTCTTACTCATTTAATATATTTAAAAAGTCTCGATTATCTTCACTAATCACCCCTTTACTTTTCAAGAAACGGAAGTAAAACTTATTATTCTTAAATATCTTTATCTCTAAAATCTTAAATATCTAAAATCCCTTTTTTATTATAACTGTAATTCTAATTTTCCAAGTTTCGTACAGTTCCGCTAACTTATTATATTATTACAAGTATAAGTCTATAAGACTATAAAAGAATATATTATTCTTAAGGCACTTAATATAATAAGTTATATTAAGAAAATCACCAAGATTATCCAATCTCATATTCTATAGAAAAGAGATATCACATCCCGTAAACTTAAACTTACTAACCTTTAAAGCTTTTTGTATATTATATAAAGTTATAATATTCTAGTAAGAAATACCGTTTATAGTTATATTATCTTCTCTTATAAGTATAAATGAGACAGGAATGGAAATCCAAGAGTATTCCAGTTAATAGATAAATTCCTGAAAGATATAAGACTTATAAAGGACTAGTTCATTCTCCTTTAATATCGTGATATTTCATTAAAAAGAGTCTGTCTTATTAAAGAGTTTCAAGTATTCTAATAATAACTTCTTCTTATTAATCTCTTTGATAAGATTAATAAACTTTAACTTCTCGAAAGTCTTCTTTATAAACTTATTAAATTTGGTAATATCCTTAAGAATAATATAATTTCACTTTACGTCTTGACTAGAGAGAATCACTTTAATATTTTATAAACTCCCGTAATCTAATAAATCCCTTTTATAAAATATCAAATAATTATATTCAAAATCGAAATACTTTATTAATTATAAATATACTATAAAGAGACTATTATTATTATTTAATATATATATATATATAAACAATCAAGTCGAGGGATTTGCTTATAATAATTGAACTATTATTATAAAATAAGAATTTGGGAATTCTCTTTGACTTTTTAATATATCTTATTAATAATAAAAATATAATATTTTTATCTTAATCACAAGTATAGACTTTATTCCTTTTTCATTAATCCAATTCTAGAAACCTTTATAAATAACTATTATTTGTTTTATAAGGACTTTCAAAGAGTTAATTAATTATTCGAGTTTTAATATATATTCTGAACAAAATCGATTAATAAATATATTCTCCTTTTAATATTAAAGGATCTGTGAATTGTTTTAAAAGAAGACTTTAATATTAAAGTTTATTCAAATATAATAAATATTATTCTTATACTCGATTATTTAATAAATAATAATAATTTACTTGAGAACTTTATTATAATTATTAACTTTCTTGAAGAGTTAGAATTTATTAAACTATTATAAATATCATTTATAAAATAATTTACTTTTAAAGAGATTATAAATAATATAGTTTATAATCTCTTTAATAATATTCTTCTTATTCTTGAAACTTAACTTTTCTTATATATTAAGGTCTAAATATTATATTTTTATTATATTATAAGGGTTATTATAAACTGTTTTTACTTTATAAGTCTTCTTGACTGGTTTCGTAATTATTATTAATATAGTTTTAGGAATAGCTTTTATTATAATTCTCGATATTATCTTTGCCTTTTTGATTATAAAAATCGGGCTTTTAATAATCTTCTCCTTTTTACTTCTCTTTTCTTCAAAATCCTTATATATATATTTGCTTTTATATAAGGATATCTTTATCTGTCCAGATTACTTTGGGATTATTATAAGTTCAATTCTTATAATAAGAATACTATTCTCATTTATAATAATATTTTTATTAATAATTTCTTTGAATTACTTAATTCTATAAAACTCTAATATCTTATCTCCTTTATCCACGAGGCTTATTAAATCATTCAAGTCTATATTATCTAGTACTTTAAAAGATATCTTATTGAATCTCGTTTATACCTTTAATATAATTATAATTTATAAAGGAACTTTATTCAAGAAATTAAGGAATACTTTCTTATTATAATTTCTCTTTACTAGTATATTAGAGAATCCAAATCTAAATCCGGCCTTTATAAGATCTTCTTCCTTTAATTCCTTAATCTCTTCTTTCTCCTTATAATATTTAAATACTTTTCTAATATTAATTAATATAAGAGTCGATTTATTATAATTATACTTAATCTATTAATTTCTTTAAAGAGTATATATATTAAATAAGCGAATAACTCTCTTAATATCCTTGATCTACTAGATAAGTCTTTTCAATTATATATAAATATTTATACTTATATCTTTAAAATCTTTTTAAATAAACTCGAGAAATACTTTAATTCTCTTATTTTAAATATTTTAATACTTGAGAATATTCTTTAAAAGTCTCTTTTCTTTTCCCTTTCTTCCTTATTCTTCTTAATATTCTTTATAACTTTTATAAACTCTTTATTCTCGATATTATATATTAATTAAAAGCTTTTTAAAAGACTCTTCTTAATTATATTCTCTTAATCTAATAATATCTTTTTACTTTCTCGTTTATATTATAGTAAATCTTTATTAAACTTTATAATTTATATAAACTTATTTATTTTAAGGAAATCTCGAACTTTTTTCTAAATTTCTTAAATATTAATAACTTTTATATTAATAATTTCGAGAATATATTAATAAAGGATAAAGGAATTATATTATTAATATATAAGTATTATAAATTCTTTAAAGTATTAAAACTCTTTAATAAATATATTAAAGTGATTTTTGGAATATTTTATAAAATATTATAAAAAATATTATTATTATTATTAAATAAGAAATTATAAGAATATACTCGCGAGATTATAAAAAAGTTATTAAATTATTTATATAATCGATTTTTTTCTTAAAAGAATAAGAAAATAATAATCTTATAATAATAATAAAAGAGATTCAATTTCAATTAATTAAATAATCAATTAAATAAACTTGAATTATATATTAAATTCCAATTCAAATAAGGAATAATAAAGAAAAATAAAAGTAATATATTATAATTAATAAATATATAAAATCAAATAAAAATTTCAAGGATATTAAAAAAATAAAAATAAAAAGTAAATAAGAAATATACTCTCGACTCTTTATAAATTATAAAATATTCTTATTAAAAGAAATATTAAAAGTATAATAAGAAATAATAATAATATATATAAATATAAAATAATATAATCTCGAATAATTAAAATAAAGAAATATATTAAGAAATGAATAAATTATAATATAAATAAAAGACAAGAAGATTACTTTTAAATAAGAGAATAATAAAGAAACAAAATCTGACTTATATACTCGTTTTAAACTCTTTTCTCTTTTTACTTCCTTTCTTATCCGTTAATTACTCTTTTAATAAATTCCTTGAATTCGACTTTTTAATTATATATAAGTTTACTTTATTTTTAAAAGTAATTTATTAACACTTTGATTTTAAATATTAAAGTCACTTTTAAGACTTATTTAATATTTAATATAAATTAAAATAAGTCTTAATTTTATAATCTATTCGTTTAATCGAATTAAAATTCTATAAAGGCGAGATATTATTAATAATAACTAAAATATATAAGTAATTATTCAAGTTTATATATAAGATCTAAAGATTAATAATAAGAAAAAAAATAAAAACAAAATCCGTAAATAATTAAACTTTATAATTATATTAATTAATATATATTTTATCTTTTTTAAAAATCCTTTATATATTATTATAATTAAAACTCGGATTAAATAATAGTTTCTTTTTAACTTTATTTTCCTTTAAGAATTATTACTTAATATATATAATTATTAATTTAATTATATATATTTATTCTCTTTAAATATTTAAATAAAGTCTTATTTATTTTATTAAACTCTTATAATATCCCGTTTTTAAAAAGTCTCTTTTAATATAATCTTAGACTTTTATAAAATATAAATATTCTTTTAATTTATTTCTCGAGAGTATATAAGACTTTTATTTCTTATTCTTTTAATTCTCTCTCTTCAAATTATATAATTTTTTAATATTAAAATTTCAAAGAAATTATAATTATTTTATTAATTCAATTAATCGAATTTTATAAAACTATTTTAATATTATAAGAAATAAGAAATATATAATCTAATATTAATAATATTTTAAAAATAATATAAATTAAAACTTATAAATAAGAAAAGTAATAAAATTATAAAAATAATAATAATTACTTTATTAATAATAATAAAATAATTACTTTATAATACTTTTATTTCCCTTTAAACTTTTATACTTTATTATTATATTATTACTTTATTATAATTATATATTACTTTATCTTTAATTAATATATTCTTTTAATATTTATTATATACTTTCACTTTCTCGATTAGTTTATTATATTAAGTACTTCATTAAAGACTTTATTAAATACCCGGAATGAGACTTATATATACTTCTTTTAAGAATATATTCTTTTCTTCATTTAAGAATATTAATTCTCTTTTTTACTATTACTCTCCTTTTCGAATTATTCCTTCAAGAATATAATATACTTGTCTTTCTTTAATTCGAGTAAAAGTAATACTCTTATAATTATTTTAATTAATTTAATAATCTCTTGAATAATCTTTAAGTATTTTAACTCTTTTAAAATTTTATATTTTTTATAAAACTCTTTTATAATCTTCTTCTCGAGTTTAGTATTAGTCTTGAATTCTATATTTTTAAATCTTAACTTTAATATAATAGAAATATTATCCTTTAAGGAATATTAATAATTCTTTCTTTTTATAAACCGTTTTAATCTATTTCCTGTATATATTCTCCTTAATTAAATCTTATTTAATTCTTTAAATATATAAATATTCTTTATATTATTTACTTTCTTTATTTAATATAGTCTTAATTATTAATATAAGAATTTCGTATTCTTGAATTTATCTTTATTTATTCTTTAAATATTATATATAAATACTAGATTCCCTTTTTTAATTAATATTATACGAATATTATATATAAAGTCAAAATACTCTTTCCCTTTTATATATTACTAGCCTTTTCGTAATTTAAATTCGATAAGATCTTTATTTCTTATTTTAATTTATTTAATCTTAAATTTAAGGAATTTCTTTTTATTATTAACTTTATTCCATTTAAGAATTCTTTAAATAAAGTATTTTATTTTAATTAATAATATAATTTCTTTCTTATATATTATATTAAATAATATAAATCTTATAAGTTTATATATTATTATTTTATTTATAAAAAGTATTTAATTTAATAAATCCATTCAAAATCTCTTATTTCCTTTTAATAATATTATCAAGACTTGAATTATTAATTAATATTCGTATTCAATTATATTATTCGCTCTTATATTATATATAAAGATTATTATTCTAGTAATTCTTAATTTCTTAAATTTTAAATCTTTATTAATCTTTAATTTCTTAAAGATATTATACTTATAAATAATTTTATTATAAATAAACTTTATTACTTTTATACTTATTAATATTTTTATAAACTTGACTTTTGTGACGGCACGCGTCACATACTTGCCGCACTACTGGTTTCAGGCTGAGGATCCGACGTCTGGCGATGCGACGACGTTTCAAGCTAAGGGAGTAGGTCTCAGGCTTACAGCTTAAGAACTTCTCTTCCTTCGACCTTCTCTTCTCTCCTTAGCTTTAAGTTTTAGTTAGACCTTGAAATTGAGATCTT